>VZQC01005895.1:0-14707 GCA_009823505.1 Rhizomys pruinosus
CCCAATTTCATGCAGCAAATGGATCATGAATCTCTTGAAGGACTTGAGTTGTATAATGATTTTTTCTCCTTTGTCACTCAGATTAACAATGTGTCATGCTTAGTTCTAGAGAAAAGCAAACATTATACTATAATTTACTACTAGTATTACCGTTGAGTTTTTAATCTTCTTAAGTAAGTATAGGAAATTTCCAAAGAATATTTGCTGTTGTTTAGATAAATACAAAAAGAGTTTCCTTAACATCATAAACATTATAGATGGCCAAGTAACTGCTACTAGCGAGTTTATCACACATAATTTTCTCCTCCAATTTATTGAATACTTTTATTGCCAAACACTTGGGTAGCTGTTTTGCTAAATTATTTCACTCACTTAATCCTTATAACAATTCAAATAATAGAGGTGTATTGGCCATGTTTTACAGAAAAAGAATGGAGGCATTAATAGGCACAGCAGTCAGCGGAATTAGTAAGAACAAGATCCTCCAATCAGGACCATGCTTTTATTTATTTATTTATTTATTTATTTATTTATTTATTTATTTATTTATTTTGAGACAGGGTCTCCCTTTAGTCCCAGCTGGCCTGGAGCTCACTCTGTAGACCAGGCTGGCCTTGAAATCACAGAGATCCACCTGCCTCTGCCTCCCGAGTACTGGGATTAAAGGTGTATACCACCACCAGTTTTCTCATATTGCCATAGTATAGGTGAGTTCATTCTAAAGATGATTTATCAGTCTTACTGGTTGGTAACATTATAAATTAATTCAACTAGCATTGATTATTTTTCATGACATCACAATAACATTGATTCTATGCAGCAATTACACCAACCTATATTTTGTACTGGGATCGACGTTGCCAAAGACATGAAGGACTTCCACTTAGGGAAAATGTGAAATTAATGGTTTTCTTTGAATAACTAGACTCCATGTTAATTGTAAATGCCCTTGCCTACATGATATTTAAATTCTTTAAAAAATATTTTAAGCCAGGCACAGTGGTGCACACCTTTAATCCTAACACTTGAGAGGCAGAGACAGGTGGATCTCTGTGAGTTCAAGACCAGCCTGGTCTACAGAGTGAGTTTCAGGCCAGCTGAGGCTACAAAGAGACCCTTTCTCAAAAAGACCAAAGCAAAACATGGGGCTGGAGAGATGGCCTAGTGGTTAAGGGCACCGACTGCTCTTACAGAGGACCTGGGTTCAGTCCGCAGCACCCACATCGTGGCTGAGAACCATCTGTAACTCCAATTCCAGGAGAACTCCAGTTCCAGGGGAATGTGACACCCTCTTCTGACATCCGCGGCATTGCACGACATGGGTGCACAAACCTACATGCAGACAGTACATTCAAATAAATAAATAAATAAATAAATAAATAAATAAATAAATAAATAAATAAAATTTTTAAAAAGACCAAAACAAAAATATTTTAAAAAATTTTGAGACAGGGCCTCATTGTACCCCCACTGACCCGGAACTGACTATATAGAGAAGGCTGGCCTCAGTCTCACAGAGATCTGCCTGCCTCCACCTCCCAAGTGCTGGGATTTGAAGGTGTGCAGCCCTAAACCTGGCATGATTTTTTCTCATTCTTATACCTAACGTGCTTTCAGACCAATCTGTAGTACTGTTAAAGAAATGCCTCAGTGACATTTTTTGGGGGGGGGTCTATGATAGTTTAATAATTATGTCTCACTGAGTAAGTCTAAACATGTGAAAGGAATCTTTCTGCAGGGATCCATATGAGCTTGTTAAAAATTTCTGAGAAGGGTAAATTCTTGGCTTCTAGAAGAATCTCTTGAGAAATAGCTCTGTTCTCAAATGAAGTTCTAGCTGTGACACTGGATCTGGGCTCTCATAGGAGCCATGCAGAATGAGCCTTTAAGCAAAGGCATTGACTGAGCAAATGAAAAGTGCTAACTGTGAACCTGATGTTGAGCCTCAGTGCAGTCTTTGTTACTGGAGTACTAAGTAAGGAATGGACCAGTTCAGAGCTGAGCTGTAAACAATCTATAATTGAGATTGGTCATTGTTATTTTATCTATTGTACATAGAACTGTATTCGGTTCTCAGAAGAATATTTTATGAAGGAGGATGTCAAGCACAATGTTCCCAAAGGCAGATGGCAGGGCTTTGTGAATCATTTTTGCATACAACATGATGGAGCTCCCTGGGCCTGTTTACCTGAGGAGGAGAACGGGAGAGTGCACCATCAGGACCCAGTTATTTGAAGAATGTGTCATTTTGAGTGACTCCACAAAGGAAATGAAAGCACAGGGATTAGCAAGGAGTCAGTGCTCCACTGAATGTAACAAACACTAACAGCACTTTTCTCTGTAGTTCAATGAGGATGACAGTGAGTTTTCCATCATTACAATACAGTCACAGGAAGGGCACCCTCAATGGATCTGCGCGTGTGCGCGCACACGCTTCTGCGCGCGCACACACACACACACTTTCACTAATGAGGAAACACAACTTGAGAGAAGTTGTGTGCCATTAAGGTCATATAGCTGTTGTTAGAAGGGCAGGGCTTACCTGACCCAGCCATACCTCTCCTGGGCATGTACCCACAAGACTCATCTTACCGCAGAGATACATGCACAGCCATGTTTATTGCAACTCTGTTCACAATAGCAAGGAGCTGGAACCAGCCCAAGTGCCCCTCAACTGATGAGTGGATAGAGAAAATGTGGTACACTGACACAATGGAGTTCTATGCAGTGGTAAAGAAAGATGACATCAGGAACTTTGCAGGTAAATGGCTGGAGGTAGAAGTTATCATGCTGAGTGAAGTAACACAGACCCAGAAAAACAAACAATGAATGGTATTCCTCATCTGTGGAATTACCTAATTGTGTGGCAAACTGAGTAATGTCAATGTGATCTGAAAACAACTGTGCTCTTATATTGTGAATCCCTTAAAATATAATAAATAAATAAATAAATAAATAAATAAATAAATAAATAAAGGGCAGGGCTTGTGCTCACAGCACTTCTGTTCAAAGCTTGCTCAAATAGCTCAGGGACAAAGATGTGACACTGGGCCCAATTACGCAGTGTCACTGGAAAGACAGAATTGTTGGAATGTGGAAATTGACAACATTTAAGAGCTCTGTTCCTTCTCAGACTCTGTGCTTTTAATTTGGATATGTGATTCATATAGCTGTATTTCCAAAGTTTTGCTATTGTATGCAAATGTCATTTCTAATCCATAAATGTTGTTCAAGTCACAGAATTGGAGATCTCTGTAGGACACAGCACAAATTCTAGGGGAGGTGAACATGAGAACAGACTACAGATCATTCTAGAAGCCTCTAGAACTCAAACAGGAATGGCCTCTCTAACTGTAAAGAGCTCAAAGACTACCACTCCTAGGGACACTTATGAGACTTATGAGATATGACTTCACAACAAAGGTTTTAGTTGAAAACTGGATATACATGAGAAAGGGGAAATAGACACACATTCATATCAGTCCATGGTTGTGCAATCATATGGTATCTGTCTTTAGGTGTAAATTTCAAAATAAGTTCATCTTCCAAAGATGTTGAAAAATTAAAAAGTATTTCTCAGCCATTTGCATTTCACCATCTGACAACTTCCTGTTTAGTTCCTTGCCTCAATTTTTTATTGGGTCTTTTTCATGTTTAGTTTTTTGGGTCTTTGGAATATTGTAGATACTGGTCCTTTGTTAGATGTACAGCTGGCAAAATATTTTCCCCATTCTGTGGGCTGATTCTTCAATCAGATGATGGCCTCCCTTGCTGTACAGAAGATTTTAGTTTCATGAAGTCTAATTTGTCAGTTCATACCTGTGCTATTGGGTTTCTGTTCAGAAAGCTTTTCCTATGCCTAAAGTTCCAGTATATTCTCTACTTTCTCCTCTCGTATATCAAGTTTTATGTCGAGGTACTTGATCCATTTGGAGTTGAGTTTTGTCCAGGGTGAGAGATAGGAATCTAGTTCCATTTTTCTGCATGTAGCCATCCATTTCGACCAGCACCATCGGATTAACATGCTGTCTTTTGTTTTCTGCAATATGTACTCTAAGCCCTTTCGTGAAAAATCAGGTGTCTCTAAATCCATAAACTTAGATCCAGGTCCTCAATTCTATTCCACTGATTAATGGTGTTTTATGCCACTTCCTTGGTATTTTTATTACTATAACTTTATAGTATGATTTGAAATCAGGGGTGGTGATGCTTCTAAATCTTATTTTTTCCAGGATTATTTGTCTAATCTGTGTATGGGGGGATTGGCATTTCCATATGAAATTAGAGATTATTCAATCGCTGTGCTGGATAGCTTTAGTGTCAACTTGACACACCTGGGTGGAGGGAGCCTCAATTGGGGAATTGGCTCCATTGGATTGGCCTGTGGCCACATATGTGGAGTATTGTCTGATTGTCGAGCAGTGTTGGAGGGCCCAGCCCACAATGAGTGATGCCACCCTGGGCAGGTTGTTGTGTACGACAGGCTGGGCATGAGCCAGGGGAGCAAGCCAGTGAACAGCATTCCTCCATGGCCTGTGCTTCAGCTCCTGCCTCCAGGTTCCTGCCCTGAGTTCCTGCCTTGGGCTCCCTGAGTGATGAACTGTGACCCAGGAGATGTAAGCTGAATAAACCCTTTCCTCCCCAAGTTGGTGTTGGTCAGAGTGTTTTGTCACAGCAATAGAAGACAAACTAGGACAATCTCCATGATGAGCTGTGCTGGAATTTTAATGGGGATGGGGTTAAATTTATAAATTGCTTTTCATAAGATGGCCATTTTTATAATATTGATCCTATCAATCAATAGGCATGGAAAGTCTTTTCATTTTCTGGTATGTTCTTCAATTTACTTTTCCAAGCTTTAAAAATTTTATTAGACATTTTTACTATTCTAGCTAGACTTATTACGAGATTTTTTTTTTGGAGTGAGGGTTATGGCAAATGGGATTATTTCCCTTTTTTTGTTTTGTTTCATTTTGTTTTTGGTCTTTCTGAGACAGGGTCTCCCTTTAGTGCCAGGCTGGCCTTGAACTTACAGAGTTGTTATTAGTATATAGGAAGGGTAATGATTTTTGTGTACTAGTTTGTATCTTGGTACTTTGATGAATATGTTCATTATCTCTAGGAGCTTCTCCGTTGGAGTGTTTGGTGCCTTTTATGTACAGAATCATATAATCTTCACATAAGGATGCTTTCACTCCTTTATCATTTGCATTCACTTAACTCTCACTTGTCTTTTTGCTCTAAGACTTCGAGCACTCTACTGAATAGGAATGGAGTGGCCATCCTTATTTTGTTCATCATTTCATTGGAAATGGTTTGAGGTTTTCTCCATTTAAGATGCTGTTGCCTGTTGGTTAGTTGTATATTGCCCTTATTACATTGAGGTTTGTCCCTGTGTATCTACAAGTTTAATCATGAAGGGATCTTGGATTTTGTCAAAGGGCTTTTCTGCATCTAATGAGATCATCGTGCAGTATAAATAAAAACTACTTTGTGATTTCATCTTACCCTAGTCAGGTTCAGAGCCAAAAAAAAACCAAATTATGACAAATGTTAGTGAGGATGTGAAGAAAGGACAAAACACTTATTCACTGTTGTTCCAAGTGCAAACTGATATAGCCACTTTGCAGATCAGTATGGAGATTGCCCAGAAAGCTAGAAATACGTCCACCATAGAATCAGCTATACCACTCTAGGGCATACACTCAAAAGAACTGGTATCCTACTATACAGACAACTATTTATCCATGTCCATGGCTGCTCTATTTGGGAGAAGAAATCATAAAATAGGAAGGGTTAAATGGGGCAGGAACTGGAAGAGCAGGATAAAGGAGGGGGCATGGGAGGGATAACTGACACTGAATGCCTTTTGAAAAGTCATATGGAAATCTACTACAGGAAAGTCTTCTTGATACACACACACACACACACACACACACACATTAGTTTGAAGTGAGTCATCTGGTAAGGGGGTCCAGTGCTCCTCCCATGTATCATAGGCTATCAAATGAAAGTCCATGCCAGGACTAGACTTATTTTGGACTTGTTGACCAACGAGGTCCCAAAGACCCTTAAACAATACAGGCTCTTGCCATTTATCTTGATTGTCCTCCAGAACTTCCTATTGCTGAACAAACTACATATGTAAGCCATGACTCAAACATGGGGAAATAACACTGGTAGATTACATAGTGCTGCTGGAAGATTCTGTGCATGTTACTGCAAGAGAAAAGTAATCGTCTACCTTACCCTGCTGTGAGTGACAGTAACAATTGGTCTGCCGTGATAAGCCCACTGATTCAATAGTGGTAAGAATATTATGAGAGTAACCAACTACTTCCTGATTCTATTGAAGGCCCACTGCACAAGATGGAGCCCATATGTATTGTTATCAGGGTAGAGAACCTGTGCCTAAATTAGTCACAGGCAGTAGCAGGGAACCTACTACCATTATCCTGCTTGATGTGCATATTATTCAACTTATTCCTAACAACTTACCATTATACCCATAGATTAGTCTACTCTCAACTCTCATGAGAGAAGCTTCGTCAGAGCCCCATAACTGGTCAACACATGGAAAATAAGAAACTGTTGGCCCTAAATGGGACACCCTTATCTCACCCTTTCCTCCAAAGTTTCAGAGAACATTGTGGAAGAGGGGGAGAAGAAATTATAAGAGCCAGAAGTGGTGGATGAGTACAAAGGAACCGTGTTTCCCTGATATTTCATGGGAGTTGTATGTGTGAACCCTCAGTGCTTCTGCCAGCCTGGAAATGATGATACAAGCACAAACCAGACCAAATCCCACCGTGGATGGGGGAGGTGAGCAAGAAGCCCCAGCCCTAGCTGAGGAGCTTGTGGGAACTGGTAGTTTCTGAGAAAGGGAGAGTCAGTTTTCTTTAAGAGTGTGATGCTGGGTAGGTTGATCAGGCTGCAGGGAATGGACCCACACCCAAGAGCATTTAGGGAACACAATTAGAATTTATAGGCCTTAAAAAATAATGAAAGACAGGGGGCTGGAGAGATGGCCTAGCAGTTAAGAGCACCAACTGCTCTTGCAGAGGACCTGAGTTTGATCCTCGGCACCCACATGGCAGCTGAGAATCACCTTTAACTCCAGTTCCAGGGTAATCCGACACCCTCTTCTGACCTCTGAAGCATTGCAAGACACAGGTGCACAAACTTACATGCAGACATTATATTCATACACATACAAAAATAAAATAAAATTTAAAAATAATGAAAGATATGAGGGAAGGCGGGGTGGGTCTGAGGGGACATAGAGGAGGGGGATCTTAATGTGATCAAAGTACATTGTATAAAGTTCTCAAAAGAATCAATAGAAAAGTTAAATTCATTCCTTAAAAACAGATTATTTTCAGCATACAAGCCAAACACTGAAAATGTCCTTCCTTGTGTGTACACGAATGATGAGATAGTTACAAGCTTAAGGTTTTAGAAATATAACTCCAGTCTGGCTATAAATAAGTGGAATTCTAGAAATACAATGTTGATGTTGATAAGACATTGACTAATAACATTTATTGAGTAAAATTCTTGTGTTTTTCCACACAGTAATATTTTAAACTCATTATGCCATAACTGGTAAGTATAGATATTATTAGCATTATAAATTATACTGTTCCTATCTCAAAGCTCACAAAATAACAAAAAATCTAGTTCTCAAACAGATTAAAGATTTGTAGAAGTCATACGGATGGGAAAAAGCCAGACTGGATTCAGTCCTGGTACTGCTTGATCAAGAAAATGAGAAAAGCAGCAGGTGAGAAAGGAAAGACAGGGAAGAACTGTTTCTGCAAAGACTAACTGCATTGACTACACCCATCTTGCTGTGCTTGTTCGAGGCTTATTATGACAATCATTTAATAAAAAATGTCTTCCCTAATTTTCTCAAGGGAATGGTCAAAACTTAATTTTCTCTATAGTACTAGATTAAACCTAGGGGTATTTTTTTCTTTTTGAGTCATCTATGTTAGGCAAGTGCTTTATCACTAAGTTTTAACCCCATCACTTTCTAATACTTTTATAAATTTTGAAATATTGTCTAAGTTTCTAAGGCTGCCCTTCAATTCATTCTACAGCCCAGACAAGCTTGAACTTATACTCATCCTGCTTGAGCTTCCCTAGTAGCTAGGAATATAGCCTATACTGCCAAGCCAAGAACTTCAAAGATCTTCATGCCAAACTTTCACACTCTGTCACATAAACCCTCATGATTAACTTGATCTACTTTATTTATAATTTTTCATCTACTAAGTTAGTGAGCTTGTTTTTGTTGCTTTGTTTTTTTGAGGCAGCATCTTACTACGTAGCCTGGTTGGTCTGAACCTCCAGATCTGTTTGTGTCTCTTGAGTGCTGCAATTACTGCATGGCCTATTACCATACCATTTAGCAAGCCCTTACTGAGCAGGTGGTACATGCCAGGCACTGTACTCAATATTTAAAATGTAAAGAAGACCAAGCAGACTTCTGTTCAACCTAACAGAAGAGAAGACATCAACCAAATAATTACAGAAAATAAATGTGCTATTACAAATGCAATGCAATACAGACACAGAAAACATGATGTCAGAATTGGATGGGGCAACTGTGTAAGTCCAGCTTTTTTAAGAGGTAGACATCAAAACTCTAACTGGACACAAGGAAAAAGGGACAGTAGTGGAAGGTGGGAAAGGCAGATTAGAACACAGGTCCAACTTCCAGCTACAGAGAGGATAGGAATTTAGGTCCTTCAGAGAGCAGCACGGGAGCACCCATCAGGAGAGCCCCCATGTCCTTGCTGATCTCCTTGCTGAGTTCTGTCACTGGCTGGTAAGCAGCCTTGGCCAAGTGAGGCTTCAGGGAGAGGCTCCAGTGGTGAGGATCACCCCCCTCACTGTTAGAAAGCCCAGAACACAACTTCCTGGTGAGGAAATGGCATGGGCAATCAAAGCATGCTTGCTTAAGGAGTGAGTGTGAAGGAAGAGATCTTCTAGGATGATCTCAATGAGGGGCATATGGAGGAGAGTCAATTTTTTATTATTACCTTTTATTTTATGTGTACAAGTGTATTAACTGCATGAATATAGGTACACCTGTGTCATGCAATTCTGGCAGAGGTCAAAGGAGGATGTTGGATCCCCTGGAACGGTTGTTAGCAACTACGTGGGTGCTGGGATTTGAACCCAAGTCTTCTGCAAGAATATCCAGTGCTCTTAACCACTGAGCCCTCTCTCCAGACTGAGAATCAATCTTACAAGTTTTGAGCACTGTAAAATAATTTGATCTCTACATGGGCTTCCCATGTTTCCCCATGACAAGATAATATTACAATATGAGAAGTTAGATCTAGATCTTGTATAAACATTTAGAGATTTCTGGCCTTTAAAAGAGAGTCAGAAGCTATCAGATATGTGTCCTCCAAGACCTGTACTTAACTCTTGTCTGATTGTTAGCTTTTGACAAATTATTCAACTTATTACCGACTAATCTATAAAGTGAGGCAGTTCTACTTATTAACCCACAAAAATTGTGGTCAGTCAAACAATCATAAATTAGGGGTGCTATTGCATTGGTTTAATTAGCTTTCTGTCTTTCTCTACATGTTTTATTTCACTAAAAGGATCATAGGTTAATCACAAATAGAACTTTGCCCACCTCTGGGTATAACAGCTATTTCTGAAACACCAGAAATAGTCAGTTAATGAGAATCAAATCATCCATCTGGCTTTTGAGGCCCCTTGGTGTGTCATTCATTTCTGCAAATGTATCGCTTCTGCATCCTTGAGGATAGGCTCATTAGGAGCAATGCCATGGTCAACACAGTTTTTAATTGATGTCTGTCTAGCTTTAGAATGATCACTTTTAGAACAATTCTTTGTATTTTCAAAGTCAGAGTATAGGAACTCCATCTTTGATAGTTTCAAAATTCAGAAACAGGAAGAGAAAATTAAGCAAATGAAAGAAAAGTTTGTAGATAAACTTCCACTTCTGACATATATACAACAGTAGCCTAGTAGATTTTAGGGTAGATGTGAGTTTATCTGATTTGACATGCCTATCTGGAGTACCATGTGTGATAGATGAGAGCCACCTTGGGAGACAATGTTCTGAAGCCAGAGGAGAGCTGTGTCTTGAATCTCTAAGGTAATCTCCCTTGTATTTGAATGTAGAGATTGAATGTCTAACCTTTGGTTGAACTGTCTCTAGATGGATCAGAGTGACACATTTGCTTGTTGAAGACCTTGGGCCCTTCTCTGCTCAAGCTCCAGATGGGTCACCACCTGCTGTACTAGCCCTGCAGTACTTTCTGGTTAAAGTCCTACTGTCTTGGCACCAGCCTTTCATAATATGCTTAACTTTTATCCCGCCAGTGTTTGCTCTTGCCAGACCATATTCCCAGTGTCCTGACCCCACCCTGCACACACACCTGGATCCCTGTTATCTGCCATTCTGTCTGTCTGTCTGTAACTCCATTCCTACCTTGCCCACCTTCCCCAGCATACTGTAAAACGTTCTTCAGAGCTAGGCTGGGCTGTCTTTTCTACAAGAGATAACTCCTTTGTCCAGCCTTGGATAAATGCCTGATTATATGTTTTATACTTTGACTTTCTTAATTTTGAGATAAAGTTCACATACTGAAACAATTTACTCACTTAAACACAAAGTTCAATGAGTTGTAGTATACTCACAGATCACCCAAATCTCATTTTCAACAGCGAAACATAAAACTTTCTATCACTGGTAGTTCTCTCAGTTGTCCCAGGCCTGATGTACATTCGTCTGTTCTAAGTTTTTAATAGAAATGAAATCATACAGTGCATGGTCTTTGGTACCTGGCTACTGTCATTTAGTGTACTACTTCAAGACTCATCTGAGTCACAGTGTATATCAGTACTTTATTGCTTTTCATGAGCAAATACATTCTCTTGTATAATAACCACATTCTGTTTATTCATTTATCAGCTGATTAAAAAAATTGATTATTTTCCTTTTAGCTTTTAGGCATTAGCCAGGTAAACAATTTTAGAATTCTGTTTTTATTTATTTATGAGCTTATACCTCATATTGGAATTTCTTAGACATACAGAAAATTTGTATTTACTAATTTTTCCTTTTTTGAGACAGGGTCTTCCTGTAGCCCCAGTTGGCCTGGCACTCACTATGTAGACCAGGTTTCCCTCTATCTTATGAAGATCTGCCTGCTTCTGCTCCCCGAGTGCTGGGATTAAACGTGTGTGACACCATGTCTAGCTATATTTAACATTTTGAAGAACAAACTTTATTTCAATGGTATTGTGTCATCTTTCTTCCCAGTGGCAGTGGAACAGGATTACAATTTCTCTCCATTTCCAATTTTGTTATTTCTAGGGCTTGTGTTTGTTGTTCTAGTTTACTTTCAATCCCTGTAACAAAACACTCTGGTCAATACCAACTTGGGGAGGAAAGGGTTTATTTGGCATCCATCTCCCAGGTCACAGTTCATCACTTAAGGAGCCCGAGCCAGAAACTTGGAGGCAGGAGCCGAAGCACAGGCTATGGAGGAATGCTGCTTACTGGCTTGTTACCCTGGCCCATGCTCAGCTTCTTCTCTTACATAATACAGTATAACCTGCCCAGGGTCGCACTACCCACAGTGGGCTGGCCCCTCCCACATTACTTGATAGGAAGAAAATGACCTACAGCCATGGCCACAGGAGGAAACTCTCCCACATGTGTCAAGTTGACACTAAAGCAACCCAGCACATTTGCTGTGTTAATCTTTATGATGAACATACTGATGGGTATGAAGTCTCGTGATATTCTCTGTCTCTCTCTCTGTCTCTTCTCTCTGTCCTCTCTCTCTCTCTCTCTCTCTCCTCTCTCTCTGTCTCTCTCTCTCTCTCTCTCTCTCTCTCCTCTCTCCTCTCTCTCTGCCAGAGCCCAGTGTCAGGTGCCTTTCTCCATCATCATCTACCCTTACTGTGTTTCAATTTGTAATTCTAGGTGACTGATAATTTTGAATATCTTTTTTGTTTGCTGTGCCTAGTCACTGGGTTGTATTTTCACTTTTTCCTGTAGTGTTTGAAGCACAAAAGTTTTAAATTTTAATGATATTCAGTTTATCTGGTTTTTCTTTGATTACTTATACTTTTCATGCCATAATGAAGAGATGTTTATTTTAACCCACAGTAAGTAGTTAGATCTACTCCTAGGTCTTTAATCCATTTTAAGTTACTAAAATGGTTATGGTGTTGTCATAATACAGGTATTATTGAGATTTCATGGATGGAACTTCCCTGTCATGTCTAGAAGACATTATCAAGCAGCAGATGCCTGGGTCCTCTGGCTCTTACAATCTTTCTCCCTACTTTTCTGCAATTCTCCCTGAGATTTAGGTGCAAGCCTGGTCTTCACAGTCTGGAAAGGTGTTATGTAAGCTGTCAAGGTAGAAATACAATCAAGTAATTGTCTTACCAAGCTATAAAACCTATGAAGCACAAATAAATGTAGCTTTCACTACTCACCAAGGAAGCTTCTTTTTGTAACATATGGAGACTATTACAGATGTATACAACTGGTCAAAATTCAGAGAATAAGCGACTATGCAGTGCCCAACCTCAATTCATAAATGTGATTGTGAGTTCTACGTACAAATAATGTGTTTTGATTAAATCCACCCCATTCCCTCCCCTCCATCTTCTATCACCTCCACTACTCCCCTTCCAACTCTTTAAAACCTACTGAATCCATTTAGTAACCTTATGTTGATTTTGAGTCCTAAATTCCTATTATTTTCAGGTTTCACAATCAGGCATATGTATAATACTGAACTGAGGCTGCTGGTTCATGCTGCCCGCCACCCCAGGGCTCTTTTACCTTCCCACTGTCCTTGCCTGGCTCGGATATAAACATAACATGGAACCATGAGCTTTCCCCAAGAATTGATGAAGTCTATGTACTTAAATGTTTGCTATAATTTACTAGTAAAGTTATTTGGACTTGGGCTTTTTAATGAGTTAGAGATTGGGATGAGGTAGATGAAAACTATGACCTCAGGCTGTGATTATCTGAGCAGGTTCCATGTCCTGCAGCTGGAGGGAAGGCTTGGGGATGCATATATTTTGTGTACCCCAGGAGACTTGTAGCCCCGACTGAGTGCAGACAGTAGGAAGAGAGCCCTGTCACTACCTGGGCTGTAGTAGAAATTCCCATCACACTGAGCTGTCATGTAGATGGGTTAAAGGCCAGAGCTTAAATGAGCTGACTCTCGCTGTTCTGACTGCAGATAGATCTTCTTGAATAGATGTTTCTCTATTGGTTTTATGCTTGTAAAGCCATTCTTGATGATTTATATATAACTTTATCCAATTCTTGTTCAGAGAATATGTCTAAGGAAGTCCTCCACTGCACTTGGAGTCTCTTCCTTTAACACACATCTGTCTCTATGTCACATCCACCTGTATGATGAGCTTTGCAATCAGAGCAGGAGGTCTCTGTGTTTGGGACTCGAAATAATTTTCCATTTTATTGACACTAATCAACCCAGTGCCAGATGCAGTGTAGATGCTGGTGATGTAATATGAATAAAAGCACACAAACTTTTTAGACTTTCTCAGATGTATAGCAGTGCAGTGGGTGAGGCTTTTCTTTTGAATGAGAGAATGGAAATTTATCAGCCCCCTGACTTGCAATGGTGAATATTCATGCAGTCTGAAAGTCTTATTTAGCTTATTAAGTGGGTTCTGTGGCTTAGATATTAAAAATTCCTAAATAACTCTGGACTTTCTAAGCAATAATACAATCGATTTTCAATCTGGAAAACTTAGAGGCACAGGAAGAGCATCCAACATCTTCATTCCATAAATCAAGTAGTGTGGATACATTTTTTTTTTTTTTTGGTCTTTTCGAGACAGGGTCTCCCTGTAGCCCCAGCTGTCCTGGAATTCACTCTGTAGACCAGGCTGACCTTGAACTCACAAAGATCCGCCTGCCTCTGCCTCCCAAGTGCTGGGATTAAAGGCGTGCGCCACCACGCCCAGCGTGTGGATACATCTTAAATCACCTAGATGACTTGCTACTTAGCTTCACCTTCTTTTTTACATTTTCAAAGATGCCAAGGTCTTTGGAAATAAACTAGAAACCTTCTAAGAAGATATTTATTTTTCCACACTGCACAATTAGGAGCAACTTTTGCCTAAAGGCTAGAGAAGATGATGGAGATGTTTGTTTGTACAGGCATCAAACAATTCTCCAACTCAAAATCAATTCTTCCTTCTGGAGAATGGTTCCAATACACAAAAGGTACCCTGGGAGCTCATGCTGTCCTGATCATAGCCCTATAGGCAAGGCAGCCATGTTCTATTTTGTAAAACCTAACACATAGCACTAGGATCAGGGAGGCACTGATCTGCAGTCCTGTCGGTGTTATCTCCCACAGAGAAACTCCACTTTATTTTCCCAACAAATTGCCCCTTTGGATCAATGAAGATAATCAAGATTCTCCGACTAGTGTCTTCTTTTTTTTTAATTTTTTTTTATTTATTTCCGTATGTGTATGAATGTATTGTCTGCATGCAAGTCTGTGCTCCCGTGACGTGCAACTCCGCGGAGGTCAGAAGAAGGAGTCGACTCCCCTGGAACTGGAGTTCTCCTAGAATTGGAATTCCAGACGACTCTCGGCCGCCATGTGGGTGCTGGGGTTAAACAACTTCATTTAGGTATTAG
>VZQC01005897.1:0-37500 GCA_009823505.1 Rhizomys pruinosus
CGCCCGCCCTCTTCCCCCTTCCCCTCCGCCCCGTCCCCACTGCGCCGCCCGGGCAGCCCAGAGCGAGGCGCGCACCGGCATCGGCGCCAGGGGCCGCGCACCTCGGGGCCGCGGCGGGCCCGGGTCCAGGCTCGCAGCGGCGCTCAGCCGACGGGACCGCCGGCTCAATTGGCCTGCATCCCGAGCCCGGCCCCTCCTCGCATCCCCGCGGCCCGGGGCAAGGATGGGCGCGGAGGGCGAGGCGCAGAGTCGCAACTGAACTTTGTGAACACGTGATTGGCGTGTATCTGTGCGGAGCAGGGACCAGCTGATGCGGAGAGTCCGGCCGCTGCTCCCGCCGCCGCCTCCTCCTCCCCGGGTCGTCGCCGCCCTTGAAGGCGCGCGCGCACTCACGGCCCTCGCTCGGCCGGGTTTCCGCGCTCCGGCCTCGGGCTTGCAGGGGAGCTTTCCTGGCCGAAAGAGGCCGAGCCCGCAGAGCGCGCGGCAGAGCTGGGGACCCCATCACTCGTCGCCGGTGCTGTCCGTCCGCTGTCGCCCGCGCAGGCTGGCCGGGGAAGGGGACCCGCGCGCCCAGCTTTGTTGTGGAAATCCGGTTACCTGGTAAGTGGATGCCATAGAAACTTTGTTCTGCGGGCGAGAGGCGGCAGAGAGAAGGCGCTCGAGTGTGGGGGCGTTCAACTCCGGGTCCCAAACTCGCGATTAGAAATAGTTTAGCATGCCGGGTCGGTGGCGGTCGCGTGGGTTTGAGGACACGTACCCCTCCCCCTCCTCGCCCCATAGGGCTTCTAGAGACCTGATGAGATTGGTAGCAACTCTCCCTGGTCATCCAACTGGTTATGGTCAGTTTGCCTAAGAGCACCAAGTGTAGAAGACAAAAAGGAAACCAACAAGGTGTTGAAGTTTCGCTTATGAGGAAGACTGTTTTCTTTTAAATCACAGGTTCCAGCAGACTACACGATCGGGGCAAGTTCCTGGGCGCTGGGGCTCGGTGCGCATTACCCCCGCGCTCCCGCTCAAGGGAAACTTTGGCAAAGTGGGGAGTGATCGGGTGACTTGAGGTCCTGCACACACAGTCGAAGCTGTAGTTGTCTTTTCGGCTTCCACGTGTTTGTGAGCTCCACGAAGGCGGTTTTCCACTCCTGTGTCTCACCAAAGCTCTGGTCCCCAGTAGGTTGGGGGCGTCCAGCTACTAGTAGGGCACCAGTCTAGAGACCCGCAGCCGCCAAGCCCGGAACCTCCTACTCCACGAATGCGCAGACACATCCAGTCATCAACAGTGCCCGCCAGGTTGGTCACCTCGCATTTACATTTTGATGGTGTTCTACAAAATGTCAGCACTGTTTGGGCAGTGTCTCGGTCTTAGGGACTTTGTCCTGCTCAAGGTTCCTGTCCCTACAAATGACCCTGTGTGTATTTTGAAGATGGCCTGAGCCACTTTCTGGAAAGCATGAGTGAGCCGCTGGCTCTCCCAGACACACACCTTGCCTGGAGCGACAGCTCCAAGTTACTCACTGGAGCTGACAAGCCTCCCGGGGGACGAGGAACTCACCCAAGTGTCTGGAAACCTTGGTCCCAGCGGATTTGTCATCCTATGGGTGATTCAGTTAGGTACCTGGAGGGACACACTTTGGGAAAAGGTTTCTGGCTCTGCGAGTCGCGCCTTCGGACTTGGTAGTGTGCTTGGGAGGGGACAGCAAAAGGACCCCCTGGGGGAGGGTAGTCGCGCGGGACGCGGGCGTGTGGTGCGGGGCGGGGCGGGGTGCGCCCGGGTGCGGATCCCGGGCTAGGCTCTGGCTGGGCAGCTCTGGGTCCCCGCCGCTCCTGCTTCCCAGCTGGCGGCGGCCAGCGGCCTTTCAGTCCGGGGCTTACTCCGGACCCGGTTGCACAACAGGAAGCCGGCAGGAGTTTGTTTTGTTTTGCTGCGTTCATTCGCTCTCTGGCAGGCGACCCGCTGCGGGAGAGGGGCGGGGGCAGAGAGGGAGCGACCAGGTCGCTGCAACGAACCCTGAGGGTCTCTGTCCCCCCTTCTGACCTGCCTTTAGGTTGGCTCCCGAAACTTCAGGGGCCAGGACCTAAGATCCTCGACCCCACCCCACCCCCGCTCGCTGGCCAAGCTAGGGGGCTGAGGACCCCGGGAGGGCCGTGTGCCCCCAGGCCTGGGCCAGGAACTCTCCTGGGCCCTCACCTATCCTGGCCGCTAGGTTCCCGGTACTCCCTCCACATCTAGGCTTCCTGGGGGTCCTGTGGGATGGAGGGTAGGGGTCACTTCCGGAATCCCAGGGAGCAGTGTCCCCAGTACACCTCAGCAATTACGGCTCTTTCTTGGAGAGGACAGCAGTCTATGTCTTGCCAATCTCGCAAAGCCCCCTTCTGGGACTTGAGGATCTCCTGAGAGTTCGGGTCCCAGGACCCCAGAGTTAGTTAGGATAGAGAAGTTCTACAGCTCCCCCCAGTGGACCAGTTCCCCTTAGGTTATGGGACCTGGAGTCCCCATTACTATGAAAACAGGGTACCTGGGGAAACAGAGACCCTTAGACTTGAGGAGTTCTGGCCAAGGAGTCCCCTCCCCCGCCCCCAACTATCGCAATCAGAAAAGCACTGAAGGTTCCCAGTTGAGAGCATTTCTTGGCCTGAGGGTGAACTCAAGACAAATGCAAAGTCTCTTCTGCTTGATGAGTCATGATTTCTGCCTTGGGACTCAGCCAGAATTTATTACCCCTGTGTCTCCTTCCCCACTGGACTTCACTTTTTAGACTAAACTGGGAAACTTAGTTTTGGGGTAAAAAGTGCATTTGTGCTAGTTTAAATCTTCCTATTCCTTCTCTTCCCTCTTTTCAAAGTTCGTTTCCTGTGATACTACATAAAACAGGTGCAACCTGTAAAAGTTTGCAGAAAAACAATGAAGGTTGTGCCTGGAAACTTTGAAGGGATCTAGACTGTGTAATCTAAAGAAGTGTGTGAGATTATATGCTATTTTTTTGTCATTGAGAACTGCTTATGTTTAATGATTGCACTTAAATGCCTTGCAGTTTTCCTCTAGACTCACTCCTTCCCATTGAAAGGAAGGGGGCCATTATTTCTGAAACATGTGTTCTTACTGGTAGTTTGTTAAATTCTTTCCTTTCTTGCCAGGAACTCAGCCCTTCTTGAGTTGAATAGTTAACTCTGTGTACTGCAGGGATAACTCCCTCTTCTCTTGCTTCACTTGGGGCCAGTTTGGGGAAAGCATCCTTTCTCCCATTCATTGATAGGACCAAAGTTCCTTAGAAGCATTAGCAGAGGTTGACAGGGATTGAGTGGTTTGTTTAGGAGGAAGTGATCCGGTTCCAAATAGGAAATAACGTTCTCTTTTTGGGATGGATTTCATAGTCTACCTAGTGTGCAAAATTTTTACTAGGCCAAACACAGATTGGGGAAAATGAAATAAATGAGATTCATCTTTTGTACCAGCTCTGCTTACATTTAGGTGGCAGAAAGTGGCCTTTCCAGAGTTTTAGAAGACAGTTCAATGTTGTGTTTTTTCTTCCATGTTCTTTCCTGCTAGTGCATTAAGCCTGAGGACATTCTTTCCGAATCATCCTCTCACATCATAATGATTGATCTTTGGAATTGGAATGTTAGATTTGTAATTTTCCCAGATTGTAGGAGTCACTTTGAAAGAGATAATTCCGGAAGCAGCATCCGTGCTCATGCTCGTCTCTGAAGAAGTCACTTCCTGTGTTTCTGTAATTATTTTCTGAGGAGGATGTTATATTATAAATAAGGTGGCAAATGTTACAGGCTGAACTCTTCTAAGTTTGGTTGGTTCATAGACTAAATCAGAACTCAGGAAAAAAGGCACATAGGAAGTCTTTGCAATAAAAAATATGGTGCCATTCTTATTCAAGGAGGATGAGACAAAATAAAGCCTTTAAAATGATATTAAGAGCAGCTGAATAAAAAGATTCCCAAGTAACCAGTTTTCTTAGTTTCCTACATATTTTAGGAAGAGCTGGCTTAAAGCTTTATTGAGGTAAAAAAAATATCCATATGAAGAGCAAACCCATCAATTTTGTAAACTAAATAACCTGTGAAGCCAGTACATTAAAAGCATCTCTCAAGGGCCCCTGCAGTGACGGTTTCCCTTTCAGGTAGCTGCTGCTCTCACTTCTAACAGACGTTGGAGTGCTCCTGGATTTTAAAATACCTTACACAGGGGCTGGAGGGATGGCTGAGTGGTTAAGAGCACTGGCTGTTCTTGCAGAGGACCTGGGTTCGATTACCAGCACCCACATGGTGGCTAAGAACCGTTTTTAACTCCAGTTCCAGGGGGTCTGACACCCACTTCTGACCTCTATGGGCACTGTATGACACGAGTGCACTTATATTCATGCAGGCAGTACACTCATACACATAAAAAATCAGAAATAAAAATTTAAAAATACGTTATGTAGATGGAATAATCCAGTGTATGCTTTCAAGTCTGGCTTCTTTTGCTCTGCAAAGCTTTTATAATAGGTCAGGTAATTTGGACCCTAATTTAAGGATGATAAGAACAGAAAGTTTGGTTCATACAAAGTAGGTGTTTGGGTATTACTTAATATGACAAAATTAAGGAAGAGTACTAGTGAAACAGAATCATATCTGCTGAAAGGCTGGTATCTACTTGAGTGAAGTGTCTAGCATGGTTACAGTTTAGTTGAGCAGGAAAATACTGAGGAACTCTTTCCACGAAGGTGACCCCATTATAAGGCATTATAGCCCTGTGTTTTAAAAGCACAGCAAACACAGCTTGGTCTCTGTATTGAACTGACTGTATACAGATTTTGTTAGTATTTGCCATTGTCCACCATCACATCATGATTAAGTCAAGAATATCGTGCCTGCTCAGAAGACGGCATAGGCTTTCTATCACTTTTTCCTCTGAGAGAGGGAAGGGAAAAGAGAAGGAATAGACTAGGAAGCATGCAACCGTAATTAAACTGGTTCCACAGGGGACAGAGCACGACTGCATGGTCACATGTCACTTACACTGTATCTATTTAGACAATAAATAATAGAGATGGGCTATAATTACATATTACACTTATACGATGTTTTCCATATAACATAAAAAAACATAGTAAATATATGCATATATTTAAATGTATTAAAACATACATATAATACATTAAATGTGCAAAAGATAGATATGTAAATTTAGTGTAAAACAATCTGTATAAATAAAAGGGAACTCAATGACAAATTAGACATAACCACGAAACTTAATGAGAATTTAGACAGGGGTAATGAAATGTAGGCAGATAGCCATAATGAACTGTAGAATGTTAGGGATGTTAAAAGATAAGTGTGCAGAGTGAAATATTTAACATCCTGGGTTCATTTATGTCCTGGTCACTGTGCTAACAAGGAGAGTGCATTTTCTCATTTATTGTTCTGTAATGCCACGAGCTGTGCACAAGTCTAATTATCCCCATTGTCTAGATCAGTGACATAGAGACTAAGGAAGGGTCAGGGAGGAGGGCCTAAAGTGGGTTTGGAGGCTTGGAGGCAGCGTAAAGTGGATTTGGGGATAAGAAGTAAAAATGAGGGTGGTCATTTGGTAAAGCACTGGCCTTGTGAGCCTGGGGCCCAAGTTCTATGCCTAGAACCCATGTAAAAATACTAGATGTGGGGGCTGGAGAGATGGGGAATCCCAGGGAGCAGTGTCCCCAGTACACCTCAGCAATTACGGCTCTTTCTTGGAGAGGACAGCAGTCTATGTCTTGCCAATCTCGCAAAGCCCCCTTCTGGGACTTGAGGATCTCCTGAGAGTTAGGGTCCCAGGACCCCAGAGTTAGTTAGGATAGAGAAGTTCTACAGCTCCCCCTAGTGGACCAGTTCCCCTTAGGTTATGGGACCTGGAGTCCCCATTACTATGAAAACAGGGTACCTGGGGAAACAGAGACCCTTAGACTTGAGGAGTTCTGGCCAAGGAGTCCCCTCCCCCGCCCCCAACTATCGCAATCAGGAAAAGCACTGAAGGTTCCCAGTTGAGAGCATTTCTTGGCCTGAGGGTGAACTCAAGACAAATGCAAAGTCTCTTCTGCTTGATGAGTCATGATTTCTGCCTTGGGACTCAGCCAGAATTTGTTACCCCTGTGTCTCCTTCCCCACTGGACTTCACTTTTTAGACTAAACTGGGAAACTTAGTTTTGGGGTAAAAAGTGCATTTGGTGCTAGTTTTTAAAAATGCTTTTCCTATTCCTTCTCTTTTCCCTCTTTTTTCTCAAAAGTTTGTTTCCTGTGATACTACATAAAACAGGTGCAACCTGTAAAAGTTTGCAGAAAAACAATGAAGGTTGTGCCTGGAAACTTTGAAGGGATCTAGACTGTGTAATCTAAAGAAGTGTGTGAGATTATATGTTATTTTTTGTCATTGAGAACTGCTGATGTTTAATGATTGCACTTAAATGCCTTGCAGTTTTCCTCTAGACTCACTCCTTCCCATTGAAAGGAAGGGGGCCATTATTTCTGAAACATGTGTTCTTACTGGTAGTTTGTTAAATTCTTTCCTTTCTTGCCAGGAACTCAGCCCTTCTTGAGTTGAATAGTTAACTCTGTGTACACAAACAGGTCCAAGAAAGCAAGCGAGTCTTCCCGCGGTCCCCGGCTGCTCCGGAGTTTTAAGGGAAGGAGCCTGAGTGTGGACGCGTAGAGAGGGAGATACAAGCTGGCCGGGTGACCAGCGAGCCCGCCCCCATCCCTCTCCGCCCCCTCCGGCGCTCGCACTCAGGAAGCAGCTGGCTGCGGGCCGGCCCTCGCGGCTGCACACATCCACACTCCTCTGGGGCAGCGTCCCTCCCGCCCGCACTCTTCCCCCTTCCCCTCCGCCCCGTCCCCACTGCGCCGCCCGGGCAGCTCAGAGCGCGGCGCGCACCGGCATCGGCGCCAGGGGCCGCGCACCTCGGGGCCGCGGCGGGCCCGGGTCCAGGCTCGCAGCGGCGCTCAGCCGACGGGACCGCCGGCTCAATTAGCCTGCATCCCGAGCCCGGCCCCTCCTCGCATCCCCGCGGCCCGGGGCAAGGATGGGCGCGGAGGGCGAGGCGCTGAGTCGCAACTGAACTTTGTGAACACATGATTGGCGTGTATCTGTGCGGAGCAGGGACCAGCTGATGCGGAGAGTCCGGCCGCTGCTCCCGCCGCCGCCTCCTCCTCCCCGGGTCGCCGCTGCCCTTGAAGGCGCGCGCGCACTCACGGCCCTCGCTCGGCCGGGTTTCCGCGCTCCGGCCGCGGGCTTGCAGGGGAGCTTTCCTGGCCGAAAGAGGCCGAGCCCGCCGAGCGCGCGGCAGAGCTGGGGACCCCCTCACTCGTCGCCGGTGCTGTCCGTCTGCTGTCACCCGCGCGGGCTGGCCGGGGGAAGGGGACCCGCGCGTCCAGCTTTGTTGTGGAAATCCGGTTACCTGGTAAGTGGATGCCATAGAAACTTTGTTCTGCGGGCGAGAGGCGGCAGAGAGAAGTGTGGGGGCGTTCAACTCCGGGTCCCAAACTCGCGATTAGAAATAGTTTAGCACGCCGGGTCGGTGGCGTTCGCGTGGGTTTGAGGACACGTACCCCTCCCCCCCCCTCGCCCCATAGGGCTTCTAGAGACCTGATGAGATTGGTAGCAACTCTCCCTAGTTATCCAACTGGTTATGGTCAGTTTGCCTAAGAGCACCGAGTGTAGAAGACAGAAAGGAAACCAACAAGGTGTTGAAGTTTCGCTTATGAGGAAGACTGTTTTCTTTTAAATCACCGGTTCCAGCAGACTACACGATCGGGGGAAGTTCCTGGGCGCTGGGGCTCGGTGCGCATTACCCCCGCGCTCCTGCTCAAGGGAAACTTTGGCAAAGTGGGGACTGATCGGGTGACTTGAGGTCCTTCACACACAGTCGAGGCTGTAGTTGTCTTTTCGGCTTCCACGTGTTTGTGAGCTCCACGAAGGCGGTTTTCCACTCCTGTGTCTCACCAAAGCCCTGGTCCCCAGTAGGTTGGGGGCGTCCAGCTACTAGTAGGGGACCAGTCTAGAGACCCGCAGCCGCCAAGCCCGGAACCTCCTACTCCACGAATGCGCAGACACATCCAGTCATCAACAGTGCCCGCCAGGTTGGTCACCTCGCATTTACATTTTGATGGTGTCCGACAAAATGTCAGCACTGTTTGGGCAGTGTCTCGGTCTTAGGGACTTTGTCCTGCTCAAGGTTCCTGTCCCTACAAATGACCTTGTGTGTATTTTGAAGATGGCCTGAGCCACTTTCTGGAAAGCGTGAGTGAGCCGCTGGCTCTCCCAGACACACACCTTGCCCCAAGCGACAGCTCCAAGTTACTCACTGGAGCTGACAAGCCTCCCTGGGGACGAGGAACTCACCCAAGTGTCTGGAAACCTTGGCCCCAGCGGATTTGTCATCCTATGGGTGATTCAGTTAGGTACCTGGAGGGACACACTTTGGGAAAAGGTTTCTGGCTCTGCGAGTCGCGCCTTCGGACTCGGTAGTGTGCTTGGGAGGGGACAGCAAAAGGACCCCCTGGGGGAGGGTAGTCGCGCGGGACGCGGGCGTGTGGTGCGGGGCGGGGCGGGGCGCGCCCGGGTGCGGATCCCGGGCTAGGCTCTGGCTGGGCAGCTCTGGGTCCCCGCCGCTCCTGCTTCCCAGCTGGCGGCGGCCAGCGGCCTTTCAGTCCGGGGCTTACTCCGGACCCGGTTGCACAACAGGAAGCCGGCACGAGTTTGTTTTGTTTTGCTGCGTTCATTCGCTCTCTGGCAGGCGACCCGCTGCGGGAGAGGGGCGGGGGCAGAGAGGGAGCGACCAGGTCGCTGCAACGAACCCTGAGGGTCTCTGTCCCCCCTTCTGACCTGCCTTTAGGTTGGCTCCCGAAACTTCAGGGGCCAGGACCTAAGATCCTCGACCCCACCCCACCCCCGCTCGCTGGCCAAGCTAGGGGGCTGAGGACCCCGGGAGGGCCGTGTGCCCCCAGGCCTGGGCCAGGAACTCTCCTGGGCCCTCACCTATCCTGGCCGCTAGGTTCCCGGTACTCCCTCCACATCTAGGCTTCCTGGGGGTCCTGTGGGATGGAGGGTAGGGGTCACTTCCGGAATCCCAGGGAGCAGTGTCCCCAGTACACCTCAGCAATTACGGCTCTTTCTTGGAGAGGACAGCAGTCTATGTCTTGCCAATCTCGCAAAGCCCCCTTCTGGGACTTGAGGATCTCCTGAGAGTTCGGGTCCCAGGACCCCAGAGTTAGTTAGGATAGAGAAGTTCTACAGCTCCCCCCAGTGGACCAGTTCCCCTTAGGTTATGGGACCTGGAGTCCCCATTACTATGAAAACAGGGTACCTGGGGAAACAGAGACCCTTAGACTTGAGGAGTTCTGGCCAAGGAGTCCCCTCCCCCGCCCCCAACTATCGCAATCAGAAAAGCACTGAAGGTTCCCAGTTGAGAGCATTTCTTGGCCTGAGGGTGAACTCAAGACAAATGCAAAGTCTCTTCTGCTTGATGAGTCATGATTTCTGCCTTGGGACTCAGCCAGAATTTATTACCCCTGTGTCTCCTTCCCCACTGGACTTCACTTTTTAGACTAAACTGGGAAACTTAGTTTTGGGGTAAAAAGTGCATTTGTGCTAGTTTAAATCTTCCTATTCCTTCTCTTCCCTCTTTTCAAAGTTCGTTTCCTGTGATACTACATAAAACAGGTGCAACCTGTAAAAGTTTGCAGAAAAACAATGAAGGTTGTGCCTGGAAACTTTGAAGGGATCTAGACTGTGTAATCTAAAGAAGTGTGTGAGATTATATGCTATTTTTTTGTCATTGAGAACTGCTTATGTTTAATGATTGCACTTAAATGCCTTGCAGTTTTCCTCTAGACTCACTCCTTCCCATTGAAAGGAAGGGGGCCATTATTTCTGAAACATGTGTTCTTACTGGTAGTTTGTTAAATTCTTTCCTTTCTTGCCAGGAACTCAGCCCTTCTTGAGTTGAATAGTTAACTCTGTGTACTGCAGGGATAACTCCCTCTTCTCTTGCTTCACTTGGGGCCAGTTTGGGGAAAGCATCCTTTCTCCCATTCATTGATAGGACCAAAGTTCCTTAGAAGCATTAGCAGAGGTTGACAGGGATTGAGTGGTTTGTTTAGGAGGAAGTGATCCGGTTCCAAATAGGAAATAACGTTCTCTTTTTGGGATGGATTTCATAGTCTACCTAGTGTGCAAAATTTTTACTAGGCCAAACACAGATTGGGGAAAATGAAATAAATGAGATTCATCTTTTGTACCAGCTCTGCTTACATTTAGGTGGCAGAAAGTGGCCTTTCCAGAGTTTTAGAAGACAGTTCAATGTTGTGTTTTTTCTTCCATGTTCTTTCCTGCTAGTGCATTAAGCCTGAGGACATTCTTTCCGAATCATCCTCTCACATCATAATGATTGATCTTTGGAATTGGAATGTTAGATTTGTAATTTTCCCAGATTGTAGGAGTCACTTTGAAAGAGATAATTCCGGAAGCAGCATCCGTGCTCATGCTCGTCTCTGAAGAAGTCACTTCCTGTGTTTCTGTAATTATTTTCTGAGGAGGATGTTATATTATAAATAAGGTGGCAAATGTTACAGGCTGAAC
Source organism: Rhizomys pruinosus (assembly GCA_009823505.1). Classification (NCBI taxonomy): domain Eukaryota; kingdom Metazoa; phylum Chordata; class Mammalia; order Rodentia; family Spalacidae; genus Rhizomys; species Rhizomys pruinosus. The sequence continues at coordinate 10,604 of VZQC01005897.1, forward strand.
TCTTCTAAGTTTGGTTGGTTCATACACTCAATCAGAACTCAGGAAAAAAGGCACATAGGAAGTCTTTGCAATAAAAAATATGGTGCCGTTCTTATTCAAGGAGGATGAGACAAAATAAAGCCTTTAAAATGATATTAAGAGCAGCTGAATAAAAAGATTCCCAAGTAACCAGTTTTCTTAGTTTCCTACATATTTTAGGAAGAGCTGGCTTAAAGCTTTATTGAGGTAAAAAATATCCATATGAAGAGCAAACCCATCAATTTTATAAACTAAATAACCTGTGAAGCTAGTACATTAAAAGCATCTCTCAAGGGCCCCTGCAGTGATGGTTTCCCTTTCAGGTAACTGCTGCTCTCACTTCTAACAGACTTTGGAGTGCTCCTGGATTTTAAAATACCTTACACAGGGGCTGGAGGGATGGCTGAGTGGTTAAGAGCACTGGCTGTTCTTGCAGAGGACCTGGGTTTGATTACCAGCACCCACATGGTGGCTAAGAACCGTCTTTAACTCCAGTTCCAGGGGGTCTGACACCCACTTCTGAACTCCATGGGCACTGTATGACACGAGTGCACTTATATTCATGCAGGCAGTACACTCATACACATAAAAAATCAGAAATAAAATTTTAAAAATACTTTATGTAGATGGAATAATCCAGTGTATGCTTTCAAGTCTGGCTTCTTTTGCTCTGCAAAGCTTTTATAATAGGTCAGGTAATTTAGACCCTAATTTAAGGATGATAAGAACAGAAAGTTTGGTTTATACAAAGTAGGTGTTTGGGTATTACTTAATATGACAGAATTAAGGAAGAGTACTAGTGAACAGAATCATATCTGCTGACAGGCTGGTATCTACTCGAGTGAAGTGTCTAGCATGGTTACAGTTTAGTTGAGCAGGAAAATACTGAGGAACTCTTTCCACGAAGGTGACCCCATTATAAGGCATTATAGCCCTGTGTTTTAAAAGCACAGCAAACACAGCTTGGTCTCTGTACTGAACTGACTATATACAGATTTTGTTAGGATTTGCCATTGTTCACCACCACATCAAGATTAAGTCAAGAATATCGTGCCTGCTCAGAAGACGGCATAGGCTTCCTATCACTTTTTCCTCTGAGAGAGGGAAGGGAAAAGAGAAGGAATAGACTAGGAAGCATGCAACTGTAATTAAACTGGTTCCACAGGGGACAGAGCACGACTGCATGGTCACATGTCACACTGTATCTATTTAGACAATAAATAATAGAGATGGGCTATAATTACATATTACACTTATACCATGTTTTCCATATAACATAAAAAACATAGTAAATATATGCATATATGTAAATGTATTAAAACATACATATAATACATTAAATGTGTAATAAATTTAGTGTAAAACAATCTGTATAAATAAAAGGGAACTCAATGACAAATTAGACATAACCACGAAACTTAATGAGAATTTAGACAGGGGTAATAAAATGTAGGCAGATAGCCATAATGAACTGTAGAATGTTAGGGATGTTAAAAGATAAGTGTGCAGAGTGAAATATTTAACATCCTGGGTTCATTTATGTCCTGGTCACTGTGCTAACAAGGAGAGTGAATTTTCTCATTTATTGTTCTGTAATGCCACGAGCTGTGCACAAGTCTAATTATCCCCATTGTCTAGATAAGTGACATAGAGACTAAGGAAGGGTCAGGGAGGAGGGCCTAAAGTGGGTTTGGAGGCTTGGAGGCAGAGTAAAGTGGATTTGGGGATAAGAAGTAAAAATGAGGGTGGTCATTTGGTAAAGCACTGGCCTTGTGAGCCTGGGGCCCAAGTTCTATGCCTAGAACCCATGTAAAAATACTAGATGTGGGGGCTGGAGAGATGGCCTACCGGTTAAGAGCACCGACTACTCTTGCAGAGGACCCGGGTTCGATCCCCAGCACCCACATGGCGGCTGAGAACCGTCTTTAAGTCCAGTTCCAGGGAAATCCAACACCCTCTTCTGACCTCCACGGCATTGCAAGATACGGGTGCACCAACCTACATGCAGACAGTACATTCTTACACATACAAAAATAAATAAAAAATTAAAAAAAAAATACTAGATGTGGACTGGGCGTGGTGGCACACGCCTTTAATCCCCAGCACTTGGGAGGCAGAGGCAAGCGGATCTCTGTGAGTTCAAGGCTCGCCTGGTGTACTTAGTGAGCTCCAGGCCAGCTGGGACTAAAGGGAGACCTTGTCTCAAAAATATGGTAGTGCATCCTTGTAATCCCAGCACTGGGGGGGGGGGGGGGGACAGAGACAGGAGCCACAGTGTTTACTGGCCAGCCATTTTAGCTTAATTAGTGGGCTTCAGGTCAGTGAGAGACCTTGTCTCAAAGGAAGTGGGTGGCCTTCCTGAGAATGCACCTGAGGTTGTCCTCTGGTCTCCACGTGCATGGGGACATATATTCATATGAACCCCTCCATGTACATCTTATACACATGAGCTTGCTTACACACACACAGAGAGAGAGAGAGAGAGAGAGACAGAGAGAGAGAGAGAGAGAGAGAGGAGGAGGAAGGAGAGAAAAACTGTGGAGGTAAGCTAAGGCAACGTGTGAGTTGTTAAAAAGAAACAATCCAATCATGCTCTGCCTGGGAAACACAATTAAGGCATTAGTCTGTAAAACTTGAAGACTCCATGAAGCTGAGTGCATACTGCAGATGTGGAAAGTGGTGGGGCCATTCTCGTCTGCTATGATCTCTAGGCCAAGAACATGAAAGGCAGCACGTTCCTTCAGGGGCAGCAAGCCTTCCTGAACTGCAGATGGGCAGATAGGCTCAGAGTACAGGATCTGACCCTGACCCAGGCACGCCGATAAAGTCTTTCTGAAAATCAGTAGTTCCTACAGTTCTGAGCCAGAGCTGTGAAGTTTCATTTCTAGGCCTGCTGAATACTGTACACAGAAAACCAACCAGAGGCCAGGCTGAGTCTGACTTTTGTTATTTTTGTGTGTGAAGAAATAGATTAATGTTTTCCCAACCTTTTCAGCATGACCAATAGGTTCCACTTCTGTCTGTAACTTGGCTGAGTCATGCATGAAGGTTAAAAAAAAATTTTTTTAATAAATATGTTGTCATGTTGGTTAAGGGCCTAGTCATTGTTGTGGATATTCATACTTCTGCCCTGATGTCAGTGAACAGAATTTAACTTGTGTAAAACTTCTTTCTACCAGCAGCTAAAAATAGTCTTATTGGTCACTTGCAAGCAATAGCTACATTGAAGAAGAGAAATCACTGTTACATGTGTGACAGAGATTTTTTTAACATGCTTGATTAATTGGTCTGACTGATAAGTTTTATTTCTAGATTCTTCCACAGGTAGCTGTTTATTAGCCTTTTGAGAAAATGGTGATTTTTTTTTAAGGCTTTCAAATAGCCATTTATGTGGACTGAGTAGTCAGTCATACGGGCTGAATGATAAGGAGTGGTCTTTTCATTTAGGAATGGTTTACTACCTGTGTTCCTCTTTATGTGAGGATGTATTTTAATTGTTTTCTTCTTAAAAGATATTCTCCAGCCAGTTATATTGCTTTTATACTTTTGAAGAAGCCTTTGTGTCTCAAACGATGGTCATGTGGGACTTAGTCCCTGCAGTTCAGGTAATTACTTCAGTGGTGACATCACTGGGGATGTGTTCATTTTTTCCATTTGATTCTTCATCTCAGGATCTGCTGGTTAATTCATACTGAGGAACGTGTTTCAAAGAACTCAGTTCTCCAAGACTGAAATTTATTAACTTAGTCTTTTCCACATTTTGTTTGTAAGATTAGGGCAGGACTTCATTACAGGGAAGAGACTCCTCCATCTGCAGCAAGGAAGACCTAAAAATTGTCAGTCATTTCAATCTTGATTCTGTCACCTGACCAAGTTTTTTTTATTTCTGAGCACAATTGATTAATTACTACCTATCAAACAAAAGACACAGTGACAGCTAGCAGCACTTTTGTATTATTTAAAAAAAAAAAAAAGCTAAAATGTCAATCTTTCAGATCTTTTCTTCATTGCATCTTTATTTTGGTATTTGGATTTATTTGACATTGCTACTGCAAATCTGACTTTATCTGCAGCTGCCGTTTGTAGGTATCTGGGTAAGCAAAGGCCATTTTTGAGGCAGGGTCTCCCTGTAGCCCCAGTTAGCCCAGAACTCTCTTTGTAGACCAGGTTTGCCTCAGTCTCATAGAGATCCACCAGCCTCTTCTCCCCAAGTGCATGTGTCACCAGCTTGGCTCCAAATGCCTTTTTAGCACTAGCTTTATTTTAATTTTATCTGTGACCACCATAAAAAACAGTGTTTATCTTATCTAAAACACACTACTCACAGATATGTTTACCTACAAAGAGTTGAACTCGAAGAACACTTGACTGACGTACTCTGCTAGTTTTTAATATATTCTGGTCAGCTCTATTCCATTAAAAAGTACTTTTCCTTGCCAGATGTGGTGGTGCATGCCTTTAATCCTAGCACTTGGGAGGCAGAGGCAGGCAGATCTTTGTGAGTTCAAGGCCAGCCTGGTCTACAGAGTGAGTTCCAGGACAGTTGGGGCTACAGGGAGACCCTGTCTCGAAAAGACCAAAAAAAAAAGTGCTTTCCCTGTTGAGTAACTGATGCCACAGGCTATCAGAGGACTGAAGGCCAATTTGGAAAACACTGCTTTAGGAAAAGTGTTTTTTTTTAATAATTGGTCTAGAAACTTGGAGCATATTTGTACCTAAGTTGTATGGGAGCATGGGCCAGCCTATGGTTACCTTTCTGAACTTACCTGAAAAATCTTTTTTACTTTAAGATCATTCATATTTTGTATGATTTCTTTTGTCTGACTACCCAGAGTAGGGCCACAGCTTTCTGTACTCATTGATGAGTTAATGACTAAGGCAAAGTAATGAAGTGCTTCTAAGTAATTACTGCTAAAACTAGTGATGTTCTGTGAACAGGAGGCTGTGAGAGCTATATAGATGCACTCAAGTGTGGAAAGTGCATTGTAAGGGAGGTTACTGCACTTTAATATTGTTACTGTTCTCCAGCAGTGTCTTCCTGAAGGTTCTGATTTTCTTCCAGCAGTCTGTAATCACTGTCATGGTATACAGGCAGAATGTTGCTTCTGACTTTAGACTTACTACCTAGGATGACTTCCTTTACTGGGTGAGGCCATTCCCTTGATCTCTTCCTCTTCTTCTATGTTTACTACTTATATTGTGAATTTCATAGCTATAGATTTAAGCTTAAAATGCATTGTGAAAATTATTTTAATTTTAGAGAAAGTTGTATAAATATAAAACTAAAAAAAAATTAAAATATGGGCTGGGCGTGGTGCCACATGCCTTTAATCATAGCACTTGGGGAGGCAGGGGTGGGCAGATCTCTATAAGATCGAGGCTGACCTGGTCTATAGAGTGAGTTTCGGGCCAGCTGGGTCTGTCTCAAAAAAGCCCCAAACAAAACAAAACAAAACAAAACAAAACAAAACAAACAAAACAAAACGACACCCAAAACCATTAAGATATGTTGACCATGAATTAGTTTAGAGTTTGAATTCACAGCTACATGAAAGTCAAGATTGCTATTAGAAAGGATCTCTAACGTACCTTAAAGTATCTTTTCTGTGTAATCTTTGGAAGACTGGTCTGGAATCTCTAGTGGGAAAACTAGTTTATTTTATTATTAATTAATGTGAGTCAGAATGACCTCCCCTTCATTTCTTCTCATCAGTGATTGTATTGAGTAATATCCAAACATAATAATGTTCAGAATAAATATGGTAATATTCTTACATTAGACTTTGAGGGATACTTGGCTAAGTATCTTAGTCTTTAACTCATCAGTGAGTATAGAAAGCTGTGGCCCTATCAACACATATTTTTTTTTTTTTTTTGTCTTTTTGAGACAGGATCTCCCTGTAGCCCCAGCTGTCCTGGAACTCACTCTGTAGACCAGGCTGGACTTGAACTCACAAAGATCTGCCTGCCTCTGCCTCCCCAATGCTAGGATTAAAGGCGTGCGCCACCACGCCCAACAAGGTTCAACACATACTTTTTTAAAGTTTCTGCTTTATATCTCAATAATGAGGGGCTTTTTGTGTAACTTCTGAATTTGTCAGTTTCACTGCATAAAGTTATGGAGCCACAGAAATAACTATGCCTTATTGTGGGTTCATTTATCATAATACAGGACCCTCCAGTTTTGACTTAGGGAAATGATACTGTACATATCCAATACATTTCCTCATAATATCCTCCAGCTTCATGGGCACATGTTTGCACTTTCCTCTTGTTAAAATTGCAGACAAGAATAATTTTGATTTATTGGTGACATGTAATATAGCTGTGTTTATATTGTTGCCAATAAAATGACTTACATGATTGGTTTTTGTTTATATAATCTTTACTGAGGAGTCAGTCACCTGTGTTAGGACAAGGTACATTCTGCTTATTAAAATGAACTCTTGGGATCTAAGAACATTCAGCTCTATCTGTCCTTGATTAAACTGCAAAATGTGCTTCACACTGCAGCCATGCCTGAGAATACCTTATATTATTCATCAATAGGGTTCCCATTTCTATATTCTGACTTCGACAGCTGTAACAGGAGAAGCCCATGAGAATAGAATAGCATGAATGTATTAATGATTAAAGCAGTGAAGTTGAAAAGACAATGCTTAATGAAATTATATAATCATTAACCCAAAGGGGGAAACAAAAAGAATCAATAATGTGTCTGTTTTAGATGGCCTAGACATATATATATGTATGTATACACCCAAAAATGTATGTATATATACTATATACATGTATATGTGCATTATATATATGTATATATACATATACACACACACACAAATGTGCAAGTATGGTCAGATTCGGAATTAGTTTGCTCCCTCACTTGTATTTTGTGCTTTATTCTCAGGTGTGTGTGTGTGTGTGTGTGTGTGTGTGTATGTATATGTTGTGTATCTGTCGTGTGTCTGTGTGTGTGCAGGGTAAGTAAGAAATGTTTGATGCACAAAGAATGGAAAATGTAACAAAGGCTAAATGTAGCCTAAGGAAATGAAATGATGTATGAAAATTAATAATTAACTGGCTCATCAGATGAATTATGACTCTAGATGAGTCTATTAATGGTATTTACTAAGAAAGGGCCTTTGGCTGTAAATAGGCATTATGGAACTTGTGTTTCTGGAATTTTCTTTGAACGGATGAGTAACATTGCTTTCATTTGCTTAATCTCTCAGTTCATAAGGAACAATGCTGGAAGCCCTGTGTGGAGGATAGAGTCATGGGTTTATATTTTGATCAAAGGTGTTCTTTTCTAGAAAAGTAAATGGTTTTGTGCCTTGCTTTCCTCAGGGGTTAGCTCGTTCCCCGACCCCATTTACAGGAGTGTTTTAAGAGTTTGAAAGTGGTCATAAGAAAAGAATTAGTAACTCATTAGCAGAATGAGCATTTTCATTCTGAGAATCAATGGAGTATAAAAATCACAATATGTCAAAATGTCAGGTCTGAAAACTCTGAAATGTATATTTCTGGATGCCTTTTGCCTTCTGTTTTTTTTTAGTTTTTTGTGGTTTTTTTTTTTTTTTTTTTTTTTGTATTTTTTTGAGACGGCCGGGTCCTCCCTTTAGTTCCCAGCTATCCGGAGCTCGCTCTGTAGACCAGGCTAGCCTTAAACTCCAGAGATCCCCACCTGCCTCTGCCTCCGAGTGCTGGGATTAAAAGGTGTGGCCACCCCGCCCTGCTAGCCTTGTTTTTAAATTCTATTTTTTTTTTCGCACGACGCCATTTAACTAGCACTTGGGAGGCAGGGGAGGTGGATCTTTGTGAGTTCAAGGCCGCGTGGTCTACAGATGAGTTCCAGGACAGCTGGGACTACAGGGAGACCCTGTCCTCAAAAAGACCAAAAAAAATTTTTTTTTCTTTTTTTCCTGTTGATAGCCTTGGATAAAGTAGTTGGCCACTAAAGGAGAGAGGAGAAAATGCTAGAGAAAGATTTAAAATAGAAAAGGTTCATTCAAAGGAACTTATTGTTTTTAGGTTTTGATGTTAGTAGCAGTGATTTTGTTTTCTAAGGAAAGTGTAAATTTGATACTAAATTCCTTTTTTTTTCTTGGTTAGTGTGTCTGTGAGGTGCTGGGAAGGAGGACTCTGGTGTCTCTTGCGTTGATGGGATTGGTAGAGAGTGCCATCATTTATGCTTCCATGTCTGCCCAGTTGCCCTAGATTCAAGTGCCATAGAAATAAAACTTCATGTGGATTCATTATTATAGTAAACGAACATTTAAAATAACTTTCCTTGTGTAAATGAACAGCAATAACGAAATATGAAGATATGAAGAGACCAGAGTCTTCCTCAGGTTTTTACAAATGAAAATTCTTAAGTCCAAAGAACTTGTAACTTTTTGAGTGTTTGTTTTTGTTTTTTTTGTTTTTTGGTCTTTTGAGACAGGGTTGTTCCTTAGTCCAGCTGGCCTGAACTCACTATATAGACCAGGTGGGCCTTGAACTCACAGAGACCCCGCCTGCCCCTGCCTCTCCCAGTCTGGATTAAAGGTGTGTGCCACCATGCTCTGGCTTAAGTATTCTTTTTGTGAGAACTTGAGCATTGTCACATTGCACGGGTCTGAATGCGCAGTAGAGGGTCCGGATCCCGATGTCTCACTGGACTGGAGTCTCTCTGAATGGATACGTTTACCCAATGGTGGTCTGGGGATCACGGTCCGAAGCTCTTGCTCTTAACGCTAGGCCCTCGTCCACCCATGGCTTATTAGTCTTATAACCTATGATTTGTATCTTTCCTAAACTATTCCTGGTTTTATTGCCAAGTGAATTTGGAATTCTATCTTGGTACATGACTTAGCTTAAAGTATGTAAAATTTTATAGTGAGTAAAGAAAAGATTTTTTTTATTTATTTATTTATTTATTTTTATTTTGGCGTTTTTCAAGACAAAGGGTCCCCTGTAGCCCAGCTGTCCTGGAACTCGGCTCTGTAAACCAAGGCTGGCCTTGAACTCACAAAGATCCACCTGCCGCTATCTGCCTCCCAAGTGCTAGATTAAAGGCATGCACCACTACGCCCGGCAGCAGAAAATTCATTTTTATATTACTATTATCTAATGCTTGAACTCTGTTGACATAATTCATGTGGAAACTGGAGTTTCAGGCATATTTTTCCATTGAATTTCTTTTTCCCTCTTAGGCTGGTTTTGCTCAGCTCACATGCTGCTCACCTTTGCTTTTTTCGTTCTCTTTTACCATAATAATCACTACTTCACGTCATTCTGGCTGCTTCTTGCTCTTCTTGGCAAAAAAGTAATAATTTAAGTACATTTTGTTGTTTTTGCTTTAAACCTAAACTAAAGCTGTTTAACAAACGGAGTTGCAATTTAAAAAAAAAAAAAATCAAACAAATAATATTCAGCAGGGTAAGACAACACCGGTGTGAGTCCGATACTTAATTGACTTATAGTTCTCAGCACTTTCGTTTTCCTTCTTGCAGACTCGCTTCTTAATGACTGAACATAATGCTGAATACTTAGCGATGTGTTTTTTTATCCAGATTTTTATGAGAATTTTTTTTTTTTTTTTTTTTCTTGTTGTATATATTTTGGTGCCAAATATGATTTTTTTTAATTTAAAAAAAAAAACAATGAAATGGCCAACAGGTCGGCGAATCTGCAGAACATTTTGTCACTTGGATCATGGTCTAAGTGACTCATTTCTAGTCGTGTTGAACAGCTCTTCATTTTCAAAAATTGCCAATATGACATATTTCTTTACTTTTTATTTTATGGTTGGTACTGGATAAGTGCCCCTCCTCAGGTTTATAGTCTCAGAAAACACTAATGAGTGATGAATAGCCAGTGAATTTGACTCTTGCTCGTGATCAGACAGTGAATAACTGAGGGACAGTGTGCTGGTAATCCAGTGTTGTTCCACGCACAACAGAAAAGGTGTGGGAAGTTTTCTAGTGTTAAAGAAAAACAGACTTAGAACCAGTTTGATGGCAGCCACTATATCTTACTGTTTCATTGAAAACTTCCATCATCGGGCAGGCATGGTGGCACAGCCCTCAGCATTGGAGCAGAGGCAGATGGATCTTTGTGAGATCAAGGCCAGCCTGGTCCACAAAGTGAGTTCCAGGAAGACTAGGACTAGAGAGACCCTGTCAAGCAAGCAGCAAGCAGCAAGCAGCAAGCAGCGCAAGCAGCAAGCAAGCAAACACTTAAATCATTCAGGTACCTATAGACAGTAGTGTCAGGGAGGTTGTGTGAGTGCATGCACGTGTGTGTACGTGTTGTGTGTGTGTGTGTGCGTGTGTATATGTGTGTGTGTATGTGTGTGTATGTATGTGTGTGTTAGATATCTGACATGGAGGAGAGCTGTTTTTTAGGACTATTTGGAGTGACAGTACTAGATGTCACAAAAGGATGGAATTCTTAGCAAAGCATAGAATTGGTGAAAATAAAGAGCCCATTCCAAATTTATATTTTAATTATATACGAAGCTCCTAAATTTAGGCACGCTTGGTAAACTTTATGGAAGCTACACTGGATTGAAATTTAAGTGTTTTCTTTTTTATTTCCTAAACTAGTAAAAGAAAAAATTTCCCTAAAAAAAAGTTATTTTCCCTTTGTAGCTTTCTTCCCATGATCATTTATGGAGTCATTTATTTTGGAGTTGAGTTGAAAATATTTGTCTAAGACCTCCAGTGGATCATAGAGGGGGGAAAAGAAAAGAGATTCATCCTATTGAGACCATGTGAATACCCCTGCTTTTCACTCAGTCTTCATTTCCTGTGTTTGTTCAGCCGTGGCTTAATTTCCACCTCTGTCTTTTCAGTTAGTGAATGTCTCTCTCAGACACTTTCAGCAGGCCTCCTCATGCACCTACTCCGGGGAGCTTCGGGTTAGGGGAGGGAAGAGCCTCCCATAGAGACCTAGAACCCAGCATCACTGACGCCATCACATACCGTAGAGGATGGGCAATTGTGTCATGGTAGCACTTCTCTTGCATTTCCCATAGGAAGCTTCCTGACAGTATGGTTGGTAAGCAGCAACCATACTGTCTGTGAACATACTGAGGAACACCTTTAAGAACTTCTTGTGTGCTTTAGGGAAAGCATTTTGCAGACTTCTCTTTGGAAGGTGGTGTATTGTGGTATTGATCTGTTTTCATCCCTGTAACTCAGGATAAATATGGATCTTAGAGATTGATGTTGCTATAAATATTTGAATATAAGGATATATAAAAACTAAGGCCAGCAGGGCGTGGTGGTGCACGCCTTTAATCCTAACACTCGGGAGGCAGAGGCAGGCGGATCTTTGTGAGTTCAAGGCCAGCCTGGTCTACAGAGTGAGTCCAGGACAGCTGGGGGCTACAGGGAGACCCTGTCTCAAAAAGACCAAAAAAAAAAAATACTAAGGTCCCTATGCCTAGATCTTAATCTTTTGCAAGTCTAAGGGCTATGAAAATATTCCTCTTAGAATGAACATCCTAAATGGTATTAGGTCCCCATTATCTCATTTAGAGGACATGCTTGCTTTGTGTTTGTTTACCTGGAAAGACACTGTAGCAAAAATGAAGCAGTATGGATAATCCTTTTGGGAGCAGAATAGTTTCATTTTGCAAAGTGGCTTTAGTAGACTAAGTGGGAGCTGTTGAGAGCATCATATTGAGAAGGACTTAGTAGCAAGTGGAACAGTGTAGCAATACATAACCCCTACCTCCCCTGATTGCAGAGGTGAAGAGTTACTGTAAAACAGTCAAGTAGTTGATGATCTTGTTCCATGCAAGAGGGTGGTTTGCCAAACATTTTTCTTTTCTTCTTTATATAAATGCTATACAGGTTGAAAAGGCACTGTATCCTGTTTTCAGTTTTACTTTCTAAAATGCCTGCATTTGTTTGTTTTTAAACAGGCTTGTCCCTTACATTATGGATAACTTACTTGACTTGGCCTGAAAGCATCCTTACCGCCGTTGGATATTGACCTTCTGGGACACAGGGCTTTCAGGATGAATGGAAGGTCATGTGGCATGAGTCTCCACCGGACATTGGGAACCTCACAGGGGCCTGGGCTCACTGGCCCACATGTCCCTCCCATCCGAGTCCACGCGGGCACTCCTGGCCCTTCGTCTTGTGGCAGTACACCCAGCCCCGCTACCGGAAGTCTTGCCAACAGCCTTCACCTCAAAATGTCCTCAGGAGCAGGGATGGCTCCTCAGAGCAGCATGGCTGAGAGCCCTATCCATCTGCCTGCTCTGAGCCCCAGAAGACAGCTGCTCACTAATGGGAAACCTCGATTCCAGGTCACTCAACCTGGCGGCATGGTGGTATCACATACTCTAAAACCAAAGCAGCAAGAGTTTGGAAACCCCTTTTCTCCAAATCCTGGGAAAGGTAGGACTGACTTTTTGGAATCTCTTAAAAATGGAAACTTTTTATCTCTCTCAAGTCTGTTCATTGCCAACAACTTCTATAGATAATAGATACAAGTCAATGTCAGAGTCAAAGTTCATGGTACAAGTCTGTGACACCTTGGACTATGAAACAGAGTAGAAGGTAAGGCAGAAACATCCAGGTTAAAGGCAGATAGGGTGGGAGGAGATGATGGCAGGAAGGGAAGAGCAAGTTGACAAAGGTCTGGTCCTCTCAATACATGTGGCTTACCCTGGCTGAGGGGTGCAGGAGGGAAGGTGTGAACTCTATAGGTCATGGAGGATCTGTACTAAATTTCCACTCATGCTAGTGTTTATAAAGTAGTAGATGAGGGGCTGGAGAGATGGCTCAGTGGTAAAGAGCACTGGCTGTACTTGCAGAGGATATGGGTTTGTTTCCAGCACTCACATGGTGGCTAATAACAGTCTGTAACTTCAGTTTCAAAGGAAACTGATGCTCTCTTGTGACCTTCATGGGCATTGCACAACACTATGCAGGTGATACATTCATATACAAAATAAAATTAATAAATAAAATGTTTTTGAAAAAGTACTAGAGGAAAAATGGTACCTAGAAAAGAAAGGGATAAAAAGGGAGATGTTTTAGGGCTGGAGAGATGGCCTAGCGGTTAAGACCCGACGCTCTTACAGAGGACCCGTTCGTTCCCCAGCACCCCACATGGGGCGAGAACTCGTCTGTAAAACTCCAGTTCCAGGGGAATCGAACCCTCTTCTGACCTCGCGGATTGCACGACACGGGTGCACAAACTGCATGCAGACAGTACATCATACACATACAAAATAATAAAATAAAATAAAAATAAAAAATCATGAGTCATGGAGTATTTGCGCTTTTCCTTTGCTTTTCGCTTTACCCATAATGACACAGATTCTGTGGGTTCGGTTTGCTTTTTTTTTCTTTGTCCTTGGGTAGTACCCAGATGTTTCCAACTCGTGGAAACATTATAAATAATGAAAACCAAAAAAAAAATCCACGTCAAATTTAGTTACTTTTCCAAATGAACGTTTTATGGCTTTGATTCTGAATTCTTAAAAAGAGGAAAAACAACAAAACCCACAAACAAACACTACATGTATGTCTTACGACAATGTTCTGGGAATAAGACTGTAAATCCTTTAAAAGATAAAGATATTTGGAAGTGCAGATTTGGAATGAAATAGTCAGTTAGGTGGGTTTTTCCGCCAGCAGTATTGACTTTCTTTTCTGGGTGATTCAAAATATTAGCTACTTTTGAAAAAATTGATTTGTTATAAAATTCTGTCCACTAAGTCACTTAGTCTTTCAGTTAAAATAGTATAAATATGCTTCTCTCTTATATTCTCAAAGTATAATTCTCACTTTTATATAGGAGTAAAATTTAAGCACAATTGGTGTGAGTGATATTTATGAAAATGTTTCTGTTGTAGCATTCTAGCATTTTAATTGGAATTAGTGGAAACTTTTGGGTATCTCAAATACTAAAAAGACCACACAAGGCCAGCCTGGGCTAATGAATACCCTGTATGGACTGCTTCTAAAGAGAAGTCCTGAATAGAAGTGTCAACATATGTGTATGTACTGATTGAATATGTAATGGACATGAAAGCTAACCTGATTCATTTGTTTTTAGGGGCTCTTGGCTTTGGGCCTCAGTGCAAGTCCATTGGAAAAGGCAGCTGCAACAATCTAGCGGTCACCAGCAGTCCCATGATGGTTCAGCGACTGGGACCCATTTCACCTCCAGCAAGCCAGGTCTCCACAGCATGCAAGCAGATCAGTCCTAGCTTACCGAGGGCAGTGAATGCAGCCAACCTGAACTGACACATCCCTTCAACTCGACATACAACCACACCCACACAAAAACAAAAAACGGTCAACCTTACTTTATTTTTCATCGGACCACCCTCTTTATGGTATAATACACACCCCACCAATTGTTTCCTGTTCCGCCAAACATCAATGTGTGTATAACACACCACACACACACACACACACACACACACACACACACACATACACACAAGAGCACACACACATGAGCACACCCACATTCACTCACACTCATAGAAGCAACTTTTTCAGTTGTAGGTTCATAGCAGAATGTGTCTTAAAACTGAGTATGTGCTATCATGTCTGGTTAATGAGGAGGAATGGTTTAATAGCTGCTGTGGCCAGCTGGGATGCTTCTTGCCTACCTAGAATCCCTGCCAGGTTTCTAGGGTATGTGTTGCAGAGTCTCTGGGCTGCTTTGCAAGCTATTTGTCAGTCTACCCACTCATCTACTCAACCCACCCCAACCATCAACTCTAATATGACTTACGTGCCTACTGTGTACAAAACTCAATAATTTAGGGAAGTAGTCGAGAGAATAAGATAGAAATCATGAATTATAATGTATCTGAGAAGACATATTTTCATGATTACAGATCCCTTTAATGAAATATATGATTAGGTGGCAGAGTATGTGTGTTCAATAATGGTGTATATTGTTCTCCATTCAGAAGAGTTAAATAGAAAAGAGAAACCACTCCTCTCTAGGCAAAATTGTATCTCAGCGTTGATATGAGGGGTGAAATAAAGAGAAACATAGTGCAGTAATTATGGTTTGTTTCTTTTGCAATTATTTCATCTTTTAGAAGTTACCTTCTGGGGCTGGAGAGATGGCTCAGCGAGGTTAAGAGCACCACTCTCTTGCAGAGGACCCGGGTTCGATCCCCAGCACCCACAGAAAACGTCTTTAACTCCAGTCCAGGGGAATCCTACCCTCTTCTGACTTCTGCTTCCGACCTCTGCAGGCACAACAGGGTGCACAAACCATTCATACACAAAAAAAAAAAAAAAAAAAAAAAAAAAAAAAAAAATTTAAAAAAAAAAAGAAAGTTACCTTCTTAGAAAGTGCAGTGCAGAACTTTTGCTTACGAATCCCAGCTCCGCTGTGATGGATCTTGCAAAGGTGTCTTACTGGGTCTGTGCTTCCTGCCTTTTTTATTGTTATTAAACTTTTTTCCATAGGTCACACTGCATTTTCTCAATCGGAATCGTAGAGTTGCTTCCTTTCCATGTCCCCCGCCCCACCCAGGTCCCGGTACTCTGCCATACATGCTTTTTTTTTTTTAAGGCTATCACCTGCTAAGGCGCCTTGTGCTTCTGAGACCTAAGGCTTTTCTTCCCCTCTTCCCTCTGCTCCTCTTTCTCTGCTCTTAGATTCCTGTACACTCTTCCTAGCCTCCAGCTGGGACTCTGAAATCGTAGTTCCTGGATCATTTATTTATGCCAACTTTTTCATGCGGTAGAAACTTATTTTCCACCTGAGACTTTAGTGATGGGAAGCTACTGTCACTTTCCCATTGGTGGTTATGCCTTAAGGGACTCCTTAGCCTTGCTGAGTGCTGCATGTAAAATTAACTGTGCCCATGGGTGGGTGTCACTGGAAGCCTTCAGCTTCCTGTCTGTGGCAAGTCCAGCCCATGCCCGGAAGGCAGTCATAATTAATGNGATCCTCCTGAGAGGTGTTTGTCTTTACGTAAGAAAGAGCAGGCGAAAAGAGGACGGGACAATGAAAGACAGTACTCGAACATGCGTAGCTCGTGATAAAATAGAAAAAAATGAAAATATTTGAAAAAAAAAAAAAAGAAAAAAAATTAACAACCAATAATGCTAGCGAAATAGAAGAAGAGAGATAATATTCAAAAAAATAAAAAAGTAAAAAATACAGTTAAATAGAATCATCATTTTTATAAAGTAGTAAAATAGTAGAAAGAAAAAAAACAAAAAAATTAACAAAAATTAAAAAATAAAAAATTTTTTTTTTTTTTTTAAAAAAACTATAAAAAAATAAAAACAAAATAAAAAAAAAAAAAAAAAAAAACAGAAAAGAAAAAAAAAAAAAAAAAAAAAAAAATAAAGTAAAAAAATATGAATGTAAAAAAAAAAGATAAAAAAAAAAATAAAAAAAAAAAAAAAAAATAAAAAGAAAAATAAAAAAAAAAAAAAAAAAAAAAAAAGATAAAAAAAAAAAAAGTAACAAACAAAAATGGTTTTCATGAAACATCACACTAATGCCCAAAGAAATCTTATTCTAGGTTCTCTACAAATTGTCTTAACATTCCAAAATGTTCACACAAAGAGGTTACTTACAAAAAAAAAATAATTCATATGTTAAAGAAAGAATTTATTTATTTATTTATTATTATTTATTATTTATTTAATTTATTATCATATTATATTCACAAAGGCAGGGTCTCCCTGTAGCTGGCCTGGAAATCCTTATGGAGGAGGACTGGCTGACTTTCATGTCACAGTGATCAACTGGCTGGCATTAAATGCAGGGGCATCATGCCTTGCTATGGCTCGCTCTTTCTCTTCTTTTCTTTCTTTCTTTTCTTCTTTCTTTCTTTCTTTCTTTCTTTCTTTCTTCTTTCTTCTTCTTCTTCTTCCTTCTCTTTCTTTGTTTCTTTCTTTATTTTATTAATATTATTTTGTGTGTGTGTGTGTGTGTGTGTGTGTGTGTGTGTGTGTGTGTGTGTTTGAAAATCTGTTTCCCTGGAACCGCAGCTGGCCTGGAACTCAGAGAGTTCCTCTGGCATGCTGGGATTAAAGGCCTGGGCCACTCCATTTGCAAGACAAGGAAGACAGCTGCTTCTGGTAAAGTGACTTGGAGGCCCCCTTGAGGGTCAGAGCTGTCCATACAACATATCAGGCCAGCACTCTGTGTAGGCCCCATTTGCATACATTTTTTAGGCCTAAGACTACCACCTCCATCTTTTCAGCTGTTTGGGTCATTAAGAAAACAAAACAAAACGAAAGAAAACAGAAAACAGGGGGGAAAAAAAAAAGAAAAAGAAAAGGAAGCTCGGTTCAGTCACGGGTGCCGCCCCAGTGCCCCTTCCTTGGTTTTCATTTGCACAGTGGCTGGCATGTCAGGATGATGGAGGAGAAAGGTTTGAGCACCTCAGCTTTCCCCTCTAGGGGTGGACTCTCATCCATGCAGGCGATACACTGGTATATCCGCATAAAAGAAATGTCATCAATTACTGAAATGGATTTTTTGTTTGTTTGTTTTATGTGTACGAATGCATTACCTTGTTTTATCTTGGTAGGCCTTTGAAAAGACACATATGTTTCTTGCTTCCATACGATTCCCAGCACCCACGTGGCGGCTAAGAATGGTCTTTGACTCCAGTTCCAGGGGAATCCAGTACACTCGTACACATAAAAAGCAATAAGCTAAAAATCTGGGCGTGGTCGCACACACGCCTTGAATCCTAGCACTTGGGAGGCAGGGGCAGGCAGATCTTTGTGAGTTCTAGGCCAGCCTGGTCTACACGAGTGAGTTAAAGACCAAAAAATAAATAAATAAACAAACAAATAAATAAATAAATAAATAAAATGTTTAGACATGAAAAAATTAATATAATTAGAATGAATTATTATTATTGTTATTATTATTTGTTGTTGTTATTATTATTATTATTATTATTATTATTTAGTCTTTTGGCCACAGTGTCTCCCTGTAGCCCCAGATGGCCCGGAACTCATTGTGGAGACCAGGCTGGCCTTGAACTCACAAAGATCTGCCTGCCTGCCTCTCTCTGTGTTCTGAACGGCCTGCGCCACCACACGCCCTGCCAGGCCTTTCATGTTCTAAAGATGAGCTGCCAGTTTCAACCACCAACTCTGATTTTAGCCCTTTGCTAAGGTGGGAGTTTTCATTGTAATAATACAGAAGGTGGATGGGTTTTTTCCCTTTCAAATCTCTTGTCTGAATTAAACATACGAGAACATAAGTCTCTGGAGGGGCACGGGTGGGGAGTAGGGAAAGAAAGACGGAATGGCCCCAGGCGGTCTGCTGGAAATCCCTATCAGTACAGGCTGACCTTGAATTCAAATTCAAAGGCCCTTCTCTGCCTCCCCACCCCACCCCACCCCACCCCATCCCCACCACGTCCTGCTTCAACATTTTAGTAAGAGAAATTTAAATCGGGGCTGGAGAGATGGCTCACGCAGAGGTTAAGAGCACCCATTGCTCGTGCAGAAGACCCGGGTTCGATTCCCAGCACCCTCATGGCGGCTTAAGAACCGTCTTTAACTCCATTTCCAGGGGAATCCTTCACCCTCTTCTGACTTCCACCGCAATCCAGGACACGGGTGCACCAACCTATATGCAGCAGTGCACTCATACACATAAAAAATTAATAATAATAATAATAATAATAATAATAATAATAGTAAAAAATAGTAGAAAATCCCTGACAAAGCACTGTCGCCTTCGTTTGGGGAATAGACTGTGTGATGATGTATTTTCTCTGTAAGGTTCAGAATCTGCAATTCAGTTCACCACAAAACCGTTGGGATTCCAAAGGTATTTCAAGTACTGTGGAAATAGCCTGTGTAGAGGGTTCTCCTGTCTGGCCCTGTATTTCTCCTAGAGCCTTCAGCTAGAGACATGCGCACATGTGTAGATACTCTAAGCGTTGGTTTTTATGTTTACTAATCCATTTCTGATGATATGCTTATTAAAATATCTTTTTCGGGGGTGGTTGTCTCTTTTTTTTTTTTTTTTTTAATCTTTTTGAGACAGGGTCTCCCTTTAGTCCCAGCTGGCCTGGAGCTCACTTTGTAGACCAGGCGGGCCTTGAACTCACAGAGATGCACCTGCCTCTGCCTCCCAAGTGCTAGGACGAAAGGCGTGCGCCACCACGCCCGACGGTTGCTCTTTTCTTAAATTTATTTTATTTGTGTGTGTGTATGAATGTACTGCCTGCATGTAGGTTTGTGCACCCGTGTCCTGCAATGCCTCGGAGGTCAGAAGAGGGTCTCGGATTCCCCTGGAACTGGAGTTCTCCGGGAATTGGAGTTAACAGATGGTTCTTGGCCGCCGGTGGGTTGGGGATTGAACCCGGATCCTCTGTAAGAGCGGTCGGCGCTCTTAACCGCTAGGCCATCTCTCCAGCCCTAGAATGAATTTTAAATAAATAAAAATAAGAACCTGTTTCGTGTGTATTTCTGCCCCATCTTCAGATTTCTAAGACGTGTACAGGGAGATTGTATCTATGAACACGTAAGAAGGACATAATCATTGATCAGAATCGGAAGTACCATCCGTGCTTTAATCGTGGCTTTTTTTTTTAGACTTGGTATTTATTTATTTACCTGTTTACTTAATTATTTACTCATTAATTTTCCCCCACCTTTTTTTTTTTTTTTTTTTTTGGTTTTTATGTGTATGAATGTATTTCCTTGTTTATCTTGGTAAGCCTTTTTAAAAATAAATTTTCAAAAATTATTAATTTATTATTATATTATTATTATTATTATTATTATTATTATCATTTGGTCTTTTTGAGACAGGGTCTCCCTGTAGCTCCAGCTGTCCTGGAACTCACTTTGTAGACCAGGCTGGCCTTGAGCTCACAAAGATCCGCTTGTCTCTGCCTAGGTTTAAAGTAGGAGGAGGACTGGCTGATTTTCATGTCACAGTGATCAACTGGCTGACATTATATGCAGGGGGCATCATGACTTGCTATGGCTCGCTCTTTGTTTCTTTGTTCTTTCTTTCTTTCTTTCTTTCTTTCTTTCTTTCTTTCTTTCTTTCTTTTCTCTCTCTCTCTCTCTCTCTCTCTCTTCTCTTTCTTTCTTTCTTTCTTTCTCTTTCTTTCCTTCTACCTTCCTTCCTTTCTTTCTCTTTTCTTTGTTTCTTTATTTAATTTATTATTATTATTATTTTGTGTGTGTGTGTGTGTGTTTTTGTGTGTGTGTGTGTGGTGTGTGTGTGTGTGTGTGTGTTGTGTTTGAAAAGCTCTTTCCCTGGAACCGCAGCTGGCCTGGAACTCAGAGAGTTCCTCTGGCATGCTGGGATTAAAGGCCTGGGCCACTCCATTTGCAAGACAAGGAAGACAGCTGCTTCTGGTAAGTGACTTGGAGGCCCCTTAGTCGAGCTGTCCTCTCGAGATCTGTTAGGCCTCTGGGAGATGCATGAGTCTGTGCATGACATCAATCGATACCTGACTGAGCTCCTGATGTCAGAGCTGCCATTCGATGCACGCTCTGTAAGGTCGCGCTCTACCTAGCCATTATCCATACATTTTTAGGCCTAAGACTACCACCTCCATCTTTTCATCTGTTTGGGTCATTAAGAAAACAAAACAAAACAAAAGAAAACAGAAAACAGGGTGAAAAAAAAAAAAGGAAGCTCGGTTCAGTCACGGGTGCCACCCCACTGCCCCTTTCTTGGTTTTCATTTGCACAGTGGCTGGCATGTCAGGATGATGGAGGAGAAAGGTTTGAGCACCTCAGCCTTCCCCTCCAGGGGTGGACTGTCATCCATGCAGGCGATACACTGGTATATCCGCATAAAAGAAATGTCATCAATTAATGAAATACATTTTTGTTTGTTTGTTTTATGTGTACGAATGTATTACCTTGTTTTATCTTGGTAGGCCTTTGAAAAGACATATATCGCCTGGCGTGGTGGCGCACGCCTTGAATCCTAGCACTTGGGAGGCAGAGAGAGGCAGGCGGATCTTTGTGAGTTCAAAGCCAGCCTGGTCTACACAGTGAGTTCCAGGACAGCTGGGACTACAGGGAGAGCCTGTCTCGAAAAGACCAAAACAAAAAACAACAAAAAAAAAAGAAAGGACATATATGTTTCTTGCTTCCATACGATTCCCAGCACCCACGTGGCGGCTAAGAACCATCTTTGACTCCAGTTCCAGGGGAATCCGACAGTACACTCATACACATCAAAAGTAATCAGCTAAAAAGCCGGGCGTGGTGGCGCATGCCTTGAATCCTAGCACTTGGGAGGCAGAGGCAGGCAGATTTTGTGAGTTCTAGGCCAGCCTGGTCTACAGAGTGAGTTCCAGGACAGCTGGGACTACAGGGAGACCCTGTCTCGAAAAGACCAAAACAAAAAACAACAACAAAAAAGAAAGGACATATATGTTTCTTGCTTCCATACGATTCCCAGCACCCACGTGGCGGCTAAGAATGGTCTTTGACTCCAGTTCCAGGGGAATCCGACAGTACACTCATACACCGGAAAAGAAATAAGCTAAAAAGCCGGGCGTGGTGGCGCATGCCTTGAATCCTAGCACTTGGGAGGCAGAGGCAGGCAGATCTTTGTGAGTTCTAGGCCAGCCTGGTCTACAGAGTGAGTTCTAGGCCAGCCGGGACCCTGTCTCAAAACAAAAAGTAGTTTCCAGTTTGCTATCTGCCAAAAGTGTACAGCTTCTTCCCCCTTTGGTGTCCGTAAGGCTGTCGCGGTCAGCATTTCCCACATGGACATATGGGTGGATTTTGTTTTGTTTCATTTTTGTGGATGATTTGCTATCGGTTCTGTTCTATTCTTTTTTTTTTTTTTTAATTTTTTGGGCAGGGGTGCACTCTCATACATGAGGGCGATCCACTCGTACATACGCATGAACGTAGTAGATTACTGAAATACACCCTATGGAGACCAACCAGGCGGGCTGGTTGGTGGGAAATGCTTTCCAATTCTGCTGCGAGACCGGCTCCGACTCCTTCCATGTAAACATGCACGTGTGTCCTGCCCCTCCCGTGTGTCCTTCCGCCCCCCCCCGCCCCCCTTGGTGGGAAATGCTTTCCAATCCTGCTGCGGACCGGCTCCTTCCACGTAAAAACACGCACATTAAGGGGCAGCCCTTGGTGGGAAAGGCTTTCCAATCCTGCTGTAAACGTGCAATGTTGGAGTGAGTGATTCTGTCTTTGGTTTCATTTTCGTAGCCTGAGCCGTCCCTGCCGGCCGTGTTCTTTGGGTTCTTCTGGTAGGACACAGCTCACCGCTGGTACCACTCCGCCTCCCCAAGCTACCCCCCCCCCCCCCGGCTGCGACCTCCTGTGATTGCCAGTCTGAGCTTCCCAGGCCGAGCGAGGGGCGAGCGATCGGGCGGGCGACGAGCGAGAGAGCGGGCGAGGGAGTGAAGGATCCGGGTTAGCAGTGTGCATGCTCGAGACGGTTGTCTGGCTCTCCCTAGCGGTGTCATTTGTTTCTGCAAGTGTCCTGTCCCAGGATTCCGTTAAGGGATGTCATTTGGCTGCTGTGAGCGGGGCAGAGTCTCAGTAGGTCCGGGCGTATGTCCGTGCTTCGAGAGTGGCTGCGAGTCCTCTGTTGGTAGGAGTTTTTAGGTGCAGGCGACGTTGTCCTGGGTGCTTGCGAGCAGCGTAGGGGAGGACTGCCACCTCTCTCCAAGGCACGTCGTCTGTGTTTGGAGCTGGCTGCCTAGTCCGGTCGACCAGAACTCGTTTTTACTTGTGAGCCCGGCTCGGCTCCGCAAGACACGACCACCCGTTCGCTCAGTGCCTCTTCGTGCGATTGTGCCCGGCCATGCACCCCTCGGTCGGAGGCTTGGGGCAGCCGGCGACCCAGGCGAGGCCGACCTCCAGGGTCCTGTGGACGGCCGTGAAGGGTGTGAGAGATCCGGTGGCAGGTCCGGCCAGGCTCCCTCGGGTTAGGTCGATCTCCAGCGTATTTGGCCCGGGACCGAGGCAGCTGGCGACCGAGGCAAGGCCGACCTCCTCCGGGGAGTGGGGTCCTGTGGCCAGGGAGGGTTCGAGGTACCCGGTGGCGGGTCCGGCCAGCTGGTCGGAGACTCGTGGAAGTTTTTTTGTTTTGTTTTGTTTCCGTCCCCCAGTCGTTGAGCGAGGCTGACCTCGCTACTGTGTCCGTTTAGGTACGATGCCCGGGAACCTGCTTCTGCTGGTCAGAGGCGTGCTTCTGCTGTCTTCACTGACCCTTGAGAGCAGATGGGCATGGAAGTGTGTTTTAAGGGTCCACTTCCCAAGGGTGTCAACCTTTCCCTTTGTCCGTTCGTTTGGGCTAGGCTTCTAAGTGGGTGACCAGTTGTTCCTGTGAGTGCGGTTCTCTTGCAGGTTGGGACATTTTTGGGACAGGTCAGAGGGAGGACTTCAAAGACCTCCGTGTGCTCTGTGGATTGTCCCCGCTTCCTGATGTGATTGTTTTTGAGACCTGACCTGGCCATTTTGTACTCGCAGACAGGTGCTGACACGCTGTCCCTCTGTTGGTGACACTGAGGAGCTAAGGGCTTTTTCTGGGGTCGCTGCTCTGCCGAGCTCTTTTGGACTTTTCCCGGCTCTTGTGCTTACCCTTCTGCTTTCTGCCCTTGTCTCGAGCCACCCTGAGGCTGGCCACTGAGTCCCCACAGCTTGTCTTCTTGCTGTTGGGGGGGTGTGTTTTGGGGGCCGCTTGTGATGACGACTCACACTCTGTTGGCTAAGCGTGTCAGGCACATTCTCGTTCCCGCCTTGTCGTCGCGCCCTGCTGGGCTTCGGTTGTGGATGTGCGGCTGGCCGAGGTGCTTCTTTTTGGGAGGTCTGTCCTCAAAGGGCCACGCTGCTCTCTCCTCCGGCCTTAGCCCATTCCCCCCCTTCTGGCGCTTATGGAGGGAGTCCCGAGTCTCCTGCCTGAGCACCTTTCCCGGGCTTTTTTTTTTTTTTTTCTCCCTTTTTTAATTTTCTTTCTTCTCTCCCCCCTCCTTGGGCGCTTACGGAGTCCCGAGCCTCCTGCCTGAGCCGCCTCCCCGTGTGTTTTTTTTTTTTTTTTTTTTTATTTTTCTTTTCCCTCTCCCTCCTCCTTGGGCACTTTACGGAGTCCCGAGCCTCCTGTGCCACTTTTTGAATCCGTGCCTCCCCCGTGCTTTCCCCCCCTTCCCTTTTTTTTTTTTTCTTTCTTGCTGGATCGATGTGGTGCCCTTGTGCTGTCTACGGGTCCGGGCCTAAGCCGCACCAGGCGAGGGACGTCCATTCATGCGAATGTGGCTGCTCTTCTCTTCTGCCTGCGGGGCCCCTTGCCTTCCTCCCCGACGTTCGTTGGGGTGTGGAAGGCAGGGACTGCGTATCTGGACCCGAACTTGCTTCCGCCCTGTCCCCGCGGTCGGCGTAATGAGACGCGGCAGGTGCTTCCTCACTGTGCCTCTCGCCGGTGTCTTTTTTCACTGCGTGGCCTGGTCGGCCCCGAGAAAGAGGGGGGTCACCTTGCCTCCGCTGCGCGCCCTCCCGACGGGTGTGTGTGCGACTTTGCCTTGGCTCCTCGTTGGTGCTCCTGGAGCGCTCCAGGCTGGTCTTTAAGGTGCCCGAGGCTGAGTCCGCGGCGTCGTTTCCCGTCCCCCCGGTGCCCGTTGTCCGTCTGTGTCTGCGGCGGTGTGTCTCGTTTGGGGGCCTGTGCTTTTGCGTTTGTGGCAGAAGCTTTTCTGCCAGGCTCACGAGCGAAAAACCCAAGGGGGGGGGGTCGAGGCGGTAAAGAGAAAGGACTTCCTCGTCCTGCGCGTGCAGTGAAGGAAACTCTGCTCGATTTGGGTGCACGCCTGGTGCCCGGCCATCCGAATGGGGTACGTCGAGTGTGTGCGAGTGATCGCGGCGGCCCTTGGAGGCTTCGGGGAAGGAAGCTCTGGCTGCTGCCGGTGCCACCCGGCGGTTTTAGAGGGCCTGGTTGTGCGGGGTGTGCCCTGGTTCTTCTGGGCTCCCCTGTCCGCGAACGCTCGAGGCTCTTCACGCCAGAGATTCTTACCTATACCGCAGACCCCCCCTTCACTTGGCCGTGTCCTGTGCGTGTCTCCTTGCGATGGCACACACGCACGCACGAATTCTGGGCTGGCGGCGACGTGTGAGCTTCAGTTGGGGTTTGGGATCCGTCCCGCCATCAGCGAGAAAGCTTCTCTAGCGATCCGGAGAGGGCGTGTGATACCGGTGGGGGGTGCCGACGCCCCCCGCCTCCGCACGCACGTCTCCCTTGCGCGCAGCAGCCGCCGATGAACTCGCGACTGTCGACGTGTGCAGGCCCGGGCTGCCCTCCCCTTTTGCCCCCTGCTCGGGGGGGTTGAGGGACAGGGGTCCGCTCGTCCCCGCGGTGGGGAACCTGAGCGCTCGCTCTTCGCCTGCTGCGGCCCGCGCCTCCCTGCTCCGAGTCGTGGGAGGATCACGCGGGACCGAGCCGTCGTCTCGGTTTGTGGTGTGTCGGAAGGGGTTGTTGGGACAGCCTCCCGTGTGAAGCACGCCCCGTGTGCTTGTGGCTCTCCGAGGGGGTCGTGGGTCGGCACGATGGGTTTTGCTGGACGCCGGTCCCCGCCCGTCGCTCCCGCCTCTGAGCCGGCGCGTGCGTGCTCCCCCGCGTGCCAGACCGTCCTACCCCGTCCCCCGTGCCGCGGCCGCCGCGCGGTGTCGGTGCTTGGGCTCCGGGGGGCTGGGTCGCCTCGCCCCGGTGGCGATTCCACGTTGGCGGACGCCGGGCTCCTTTTTCCCTCTTCGGGGGCTGGAGCCGGGTCTTTGGGCGTGGCTTGTCTCCTCTGGTCGTCTCCCGGCTGCGGTGTCGGCGTGTGGTGCTCCCGGCGCGCTGTCGGACGTCGGCGGTGTCGCGCGAGGGCCTTTCGGCGGTGGCGGCGACGTCGGTAGTCTCCCGTGTTGCGTCCTCCCGGGTTCTCGGACCTCTTCCCTTCGTTGTCTCGCCGGCTCGGCGTCACAGGCATGGTGGGGCCGCCCCAGGTGTGTTGGGGCGGTGCGGGCCCGCCGGTTTACCTTGTCGGCCCGGCCGTGCGTTGGTTGTGGAGGGGGGTGTGTCTCTCGGCCCGGGGGAGGCGTCTTCCGGGGGCCGTTCCCGTCGCCCCTGCCGCCGGCTGGCTCTCGTTCTGCCGTGTCGTCCCCCTCCTCGCACGCCGTCGGTCCCTCCCCGGCCGGCCGACCCGACCGTGCTGCCGGACCCCCTCGTGGGGCTGCCGGGCACGCACGACGGGCGGCCGCCGTGGTCCTCGGGGGGCCGTTCGGTGGGTGAGAGAGAAAGTTGGAGGGCTTCCCGGCCACGCGACTCGCGGTGGTGTGGCGTGGCGTGGGGTGGGCCCTGGCCTCTCGAGGGAAGGGAGACGGCGCCCCGCCCATCGGTAGTTTGGGTCGTGCGCTGCAGCCGAGTTCGGCCGGCTCGTTCCCGTCGGGGTCGTGTGGGACCGCCGGAGCGCCGAGGGGGCGTTCGGCGGAGGGATTCCTGCACGGCTCCCGGATCCGGGCGTTTGCCGGTCTGCCGTCGCTCGGGGCCGCACCCCCTCTCCGAGCGGGTTGGTGGTCGTCCGTCCTTCCTCCTCCTCCCGTGTGCCTGGTCGCCTCGCGTCGCCTCCTCCGCCGCGCTTGAGGCGCCTCCCCTCCGCCTTCTCGCCGGGTCCGCCCGCGTCGGTCTCCCGCCAGCCGGGCCGGCCTTTTGGGGTGGTCTCGCTCCCTGTCCGCCGGTTCCCGATCCCGGTGGGGGGGTTCGGTTTCGGCTTCCGCCACGTTGCGTCTCGTCCGCCGCGGGCCCGCCGCGGCCCAGTCTCCCCGCGGCCCCCCGGCTAACCGACGGCGTACTGTGTTTCCGCGTGTGCGGGCGTGATGGCCGGGGCTGGTCGTACGTGTTTGGGGTTCTTCGCATCGCGGCGGCCGGACCCGCGG
>VZQC01005897.1:42500-95712 GCA_009823505.1 Rhizomys pruinosus
TTCATAGTACGTTTCATTACATTCTTTTTAGTGATCTTTGCAAAGCTACATTCTCAATAAAAGCAAGTAGTCTTTGTCCATGAAAACATCATTTACTATAACCAGAAAACAGAAGCAAGTGTCTGTTGCACGATAAATGTATAGGTACAACATACAGACATGAAGAATTTTATTCAACCTTGAGAAGGAAGGAAATTTTGGCACATACTACAATAGATAAGCCTTAGATTGAATGAAAGACACCAGTCACAATAGTACAAGCATTGTATGATTCCTCTTGCACGAAGTCCTCAGAATAGTCAAATTTATAGCAACAGAAAGAATAGTAGTTGTCAAGAGCTTGAGAAACAGGAATGAGAAGTTAGCACTCAGTAAGTACAGAGATTCACTTTGAGGTAAAAAAGGTTCTGGAGATGGATAGGCATTCTGTTTGAAATGATTAATCTGGGGGTATTTCTTTGAGATAGGGTCTCACTGTATCCCAGGCTGACCTTGTATAGTGCTCACTTTTAGACCAGACTGGCTTTGAACTTGAGCTGAACCCCTTGCCTCTGCCTGTTGAGTGCTGGGATTATAGGCATGGGCCCCACACTGGTCTATTATGCTACCATTAAAAAAAAAACAAAACAGTACATGTGAACAGAGAGTGAGTGTGGTGGGTCCAGTGTTATCCCAAGGTTTGAGGAGAAGTAGCAGGTGCTACTAGAGCATAGATTCCTTCTGAAATTACAGTTATTTGAGAACCAAGTAGGCGTGCTTTTTTTCTTTTACTTTAATATTTACTTTTAATTCTTTTTTCAAGCAGCTAATAAGTTGCTAGTACATAAATGCTGTTAAGTGTTAACATCTAACTCCTTAGTAAATGCGGGTGTTAGGTGTTTCTTTGGGCCTGTGGGCATCATGAAAATATCGAGACACTCAGTGGGCCACATCTTCGAGCGGCCTGTCATGAGGTGATTTTTCTCATAAAGAGAAAGCTGGGTCAGTGTTGCCTGCATAGCTCTGCACTGTCAGGTCTCAGACTGTGGAGTGTTCCTCTTGGCTGCACAGTGGCTGCCTCCTTCCAGCACTCAAATAGAGTCTGCCTTCTGAGAAGAGGAGGGAGGAAAGATAAAAGACAGAGCGAGAGAAAAGATGATTTTCCCTTAATTATATTCCCTCTGAACAGCTTCATAGGGTCACATTTAGTTATCCCCAGTCAAATCAGCTAGCTTTTCATAAACTGCTTCTTAATAAGGAAATCGATTGTCTGATCTGAATCTTTTTTTATCATTTAACCATACATTATTTTGTATTGTGTTCTATTATACTTATTTTTTTTTTGAGACAGAGGCTCACTATGTAGCACTGGCTGGCTTGAAACTCATTGTATAGACCAGACTAGTCTTAAACTTACAGTGCACCTGCTACCTCAGCATCCCCCCAGTGCTGAGATTACAGGCATTTGTCATTCCACACATCTTAATGTATTGGAATTTTCAGCATTTGCCATTTATGTTTTTCAGGTACACTGAACCACTTGAAAGCAGGTAGCAGACATTGTGACATTTCACCTTCAAATTGTTATTCTTCATGTATACACACAAATACATATTCATCATAGCCAAGAAAGGTGACTTTGACACAATAGTATCACTTCTACATACAACTTATATCATACTATGTAGTTCATAATCAAATTACTTTTACATCATTTATATTATATTCAGGAATTAAATGGCTTTTTCTCTCCACTTAGCATCCAAATGTCATTTAGAGCTGGTTTTCCTTGTAGACAGATCTAATCAGGATCGAGCTTTGCATTTGGCTGTGTCATAGTTCTTCGGGTTCTATCCACTGAGTCTTTCCTTTGGGTTAGGTTCAGGCCAGTTGTCTCATTTGCTCAGGCAGGATTTGCCTGACCATTGCTTCTCCATCTCATTCAGAACATAGCACGGGCGGAACTGAGGAGGTGGTTCAGTGGGGTGATAAAGGAATTGATGATCAAGTGAGTGAGTACTGGAGTTTGGATCCCAGCCCCTGTGGAAATATTGGGTGCAGCAGAATGGTCCTGTAACTCCAGTGCTGGGGCAGAGCATAGACTGGAGAAGCCCCTGACATCACTGGCCAGCCAGTCTAGCTGAAGTGACGAGCCTGTGCTTCAGTAAGAGGGACCCTCAAAAATAGGGTGGAAAGTCATAGATGGAAGAGACCACCTCTGGACTCTACATGCCATGTGCATAGGTGGACCCCCCATACACATACACACACACACACAACACACACACACACACACACACACACGCACACCTCAAAAGAACACCACATAGGTTATCAGTGTGCCCACTGTGTCACACCAGGAAGCATCAGCTGCTCTTTCGTAGTATGTGTGATGGTCATGTTCTGGGACTTAGCAAATGTGTTGTCACGTGACCACTGCACTGTGAACACTTTTCCTATCAAAATTAGTCAATAATGTTATCATGTTAACAGCTTCTCAGAGATTCCACTGCCGGCCCTTATCTGAACCAGGTTTTCTTTGTTGATTGTGTAACGGTGATTTCCTGCTTTTACCAGTCCTTGTGTGATTATTAGCTGGTGTATTAGTATCAATGATGCTATAACAAGATCCCTCACAGAAGTGACTTAGAAGGGGAAGAATTTACTGTAGCCACAGTTAAGGGGACTTCCGTCCACCGTAGTGAGGAGGGTATGGTGGCAGTAGTGGCCTGGCTCTGTCACTACAGCGGGAGTGTGTGGTTCCTGGCACAGCAGCCACACTGGGAGGCAGAGGTTTAGATCAGAACTGGAGGTTGGTGTAAGCTTCCAAGCCTGTGTTTGTGGTCTGCCAGCACGGTACCACGGCCAGGCTTCTCAGAGCACCACTTGCTGGGCCGACTGTTCAGACACATGTGCCTGTGGGGGACAGGGACATTTTTGATTTGAGCAGCTGGAATTCTGCAGGAAGAAGTGCTTCTCGCCTCTCTTTGAGAATCACTGAGGGATTTCTTTTAAAGACTCTTCTCTGCTATCATTCATTACTGTCATTATTTCTGATGTTCTAACTGACCCCCTTGAACCTTTCACATTCTCCCATTAGGAACTTTCTGTTTTTAGGCATAACAAGATGTTCTAGGCTCACTTGTACTTCCCTGCCCTACACCTGAGTCACCCATTTTCACCCAAATCTCGAGTCCTTTTTAGCGGGGGAATAATATCTGGAGAACCATGTGAAGGATATCTGGGGTGCCATTGCTTCCAAGCCTGCACATGGATAAAATTATAAAATGTATTAGAGTCTCAGTTCCAGTCCATCACCACAGGCTTCCTCATTCCAGTCCTCGAGAAACTGGTTCGTAGGTATCAATGTCTTTCCTTGTTCTGTCCTACAAGAGCACAAGGCACTACGTTCAGCTTAGCATTTCCGAGGCAGTAGAAATTAGTTTTCAGATCGTTCACTCCGTGTCAGTTGTGAATGTGTGGAGATGCCTGCTCCTGTGTGGGTGAGCCTCTGGGGCAGCATGGGGCCTTGCTGGCCTGGCTTGGACTTGCAGGTGTAAGGCCTCAGTTACATTGTATATAATAATAGCATTTCTTTGCTTTCTAACCCAACAGTACTCACTGTAATTAGATGGGTAGAAACACACTCTTCAAAACGTCTGGGAAATCAGTTTTATGGTCCCCAGTTTAAGCACATTTGACATGACTATTTAAATATTTAAGACAATTCTCCATGTGTAGTACCTGGGGGCTATATAATTGGAAGATTTTCATTATAAAGGTTTTTATTTTTTTAATGTTACCTCAGGGCCTCTGACATTTCTTGTTGGGTTCTGGTGTCCTTGGAGACAAAAGAAGTTAGTTATTCATTAGTGTTTCTGGGTTATTCATTATTGTTGGTCAGAGAAAAACAGAATCATATCAACAAAAGGACACTGACTAATTGGGATTTTTAAAACTCTTTTGTGTCACTTAAGGCTGCTGTTTCTTGTAAAGACCTGGTTCAAGGAAGATAATGTATTATGTGAAGCTGGGAGGTCTAACATTTAATGTATTTTAAATAATACATCAGGTTTTTAATTTTTATTTTGTACTTTTTTTTTGTAGTCTCGGTTCAGGTTAGCTTTGATTCCTCAGTGGACCAAGTAGCTTCATGTTTTTTTTTCTATGCCACCTCATAAATTTTATAATACTGACACAGATAGAAACTGTTATTTCCTGTATCATTCCCTTACTTTGTTTTGAAAAACAACAGACAATGGAAATAGACTGTTACCACTGGCCTGTGGCTGAGTTGAATGTGTCCATCTTGGCCTTAGGGAAGAGTAGTAGTGTGACGGCCTCTTATTTTGGAAGAGATACATTTACATGTTAGCTAAAGAAAAGGCAAAACACTTGGCTCCTTTTTTTCACTTCTGCTTTTTAATCATTTATATTTCCTTGCATTTCCAGTGTGGCTTCCTGTAGAATTAGAGAAAATAAAGTTAATATTCCATAAAAGTTTCCAAAAATAACCAAACCGGCCAGAGACCAAAGACATTATTCCAGTTGAGGTGGCTAGAGTTTTCATTCCGTCTCGCCAGGGAGGCAGGTGAAGTACAATGTTTACTTTTGTTTACTCCCTGGGCTACACAGGGTCTACTTTGTGTGATTTATTGATGCTGGGTGTAAATCAAATTGATGATGAATTTCCAAGTATTACTGAATGGCAGGCACGATTTGCTCCAGTTATAAAAGTGCTTTGTCAGTCTGGTAGCATTCTACATTTAAAAGAATATAGTGTATTCTATGAATAACCGTCTCTGTCCTGAAGCTATGGGATAGGGAACTGAAAGGTAACATCTATCAATCACCTACGGCACTTTAAAAGGCTGTTCAACAGCGGCCGCCTTGGATTGGCACCGTACTTTGTAGTTTGCAACTTTCATGTTGGTTCTTTCTTGGGACGTGATCAGAAGAGTGTGTGTCAATTGGCCCCAGTTTGTGGATGAAGAAACAGGCTGGGTTTGCTGGTAACCTCATTCTTCATGTGTTTGTGGCTTCTCCTTGAAGGGGACCCCACGGATCTGAGACTTCATGCTACAGGAGTTCTGAGAAGTCTTGCCCCTTCTCTTCCTGTTGCAGTTTAAGTGTACTGATGAAAGAGCAAGCCTTTGAACATGCAAATGGCTCACGGTTGTTCTGTGCCCAGCCGGCAGAAGAAGGCTGTGGCTCCTGTTTGGGACAGTGGTCTTTGATGCTCTTCCCCAGTTAGACCCTGTGAATATAGACAGCACTGTCTGCCTGGGGAGGAGTCAACAGTCTTTGTGTTGTGACATCTGAGTGACAGCAGTGTCTGCAGGAACACTCTGCCCTGCTGCTGAGAATATCACTAAAACCAGGTTGATGCTTGTAGTTTATGTGAATAGGGCTTGTTACTTCTGAGTCACCACATTTTAAAGACACAGTGTATAGTGACTTGTATTAAAACCCATTTTATTTTATTTTATTATTTTATTTATTTCTGTATGTGTATGAATGTACTGTCTGCATGCAGGTCTGTGCACCCGTGTCGTGCAATGCCGCGGAAGTCAGAAGAGGGTGTTGGATTCCCCTGGAACTGGAGTTCTCCTGGAATTGGAGTTTCAGACGGTTCTCAGCAGCCATGTGGGTGCTGGGGATCGAACCCCGGTCCTCTGTAAGAGCGGTTGGCACTCTTAACCACTAGGCCATCTCTCCAGCCCCAATACCCATTTTATTTAAAAAAATATTTTATTATCTTTATTCTATGTTTATGAGTGCATTGCCTGCATGTGTATAAGTGCACCCATGTCATGTAGTGCTTCCAGAGGTCAGAAGAAGGCACATTGGCTCTCCTGGAGCTAGAGTTACAGATGGTTGTTACCCACCATGTGGGTGCTGGGACTAGAACTGGGTCCTCTGAGGAGCAGTCAGTGCTCTGAACCACTGAGCCATCTCTCTAACCACTAAATACTCATTTTCATAGCTTCTTTGAATAATAAAAAAAAAAAGGAAGGTCTGAAATTGGCTGTCACATAACTAAGAAGTTAAAAGATAACTCTTGTGGTGTGGGACTTTGCTACTCAAGGATAGCCCGAGGACCAGCTGTTTTCATAGCCTCAGGCACTGGCTAGAAACACATAGTCCCAGGGCTACCTCACACCTGCTCAGTCATGGTCTAGGCTAACAATCTCCAGCTGGCTTATGTGCTCAGAGCAAGCTCATGGCTGTGTGAACAGCCACACAGGGAACAATCTCCTATGGTCACTGTGAGGACATCCTACCAATTTTATCTTTGAGTTTGTGTTTTCTAGTGAAGTAATGTGGGACACCAGATCATGCAGAGGGACTTAGAGTTTTGAGTCATGTGTGGTCCCCAGAATGGCCACTGACCCCCACCCAGTGTCCACTACTGCCCTCTATTCAGGGCAATGACTGATGATGAGTTTGGGAAGGATCTAGAGGCATGTGTGCTTCATGTGTCCATTGCAAGTGAGGCTTTTGGGCACCTTTGGGGGATTCTGCATTGGCCTTGTGAGGACCCCAAGCAGAAGGAATCCAACGTCACAGAGTGAATCAAAGAGCACTCAAGCTGTGAGTGAGCAAGCACCGGAGATGGAAGGAGAGGGAGAGAGAGAGAGTGAGCCAAGAATAAAGGAAAAAGCTTTTCTTACCTTTACTTTTCTTTTTGGTCTTTTTGAGACAGGGTCTCCCTGTAGCTCCAGTTGTCCTTGAACTCACTATGTAGACTAGGCTGTCCTTGAACTCACAGAAATCCGACTGCCTCTGCTTCCCAAGTGCTAAGGCGTTTGCTACCATGCCCGGCACTTTTTCTTACTTTTTAAATAAGACACTTGACATTTCATTTTGTACTGGCCCCCACAAATGACACTTGATGTTTCATTTTGTACTAGTCCCCACAAATGACACTTGATGTTTCATTTGGTACTGGACCCCACAAATGACATCACTGACCGTGTAAATGGAAAGCGAGCTTTGGGATGCACCACCGCACTGCTACAGGAAAAGCAGCAGGGACTCTAAACTCAGTTTCCTGAGTAAAATGTGTTATCCTCATTCCCAGTGGATAGAGTCTAGGCCCTATGGCCTGGAATGATGGAAAGGGCTGCTTTCTCCATGGTTTTGGTTTCCTGATGGTGAAAATTACAAGTGGACATCATGGTCCCACCATGTGTGGGGATGGTGGAAGGATTTACAGTAGAATATAAAGAGGATAGCCGGGCATGGTGGCGTATGCCTTTAATCCTAGCACTTGGGAGGCAGAGGCAGGCTGATCTCTGTGAGTTCAAGGCCTACCTGGTCTACATAGTGAGCTCCAGGCCAGCTGGGACTAAAGGGAGAGCCTGTCTCAAAAAGACAAAAAAAAAAAAAAAAAAAGAATAAAAAGAACCACAGGTGTTAAAATCTGTGGCGTGGAGGGGAAGTGACAAGAAGCTGAGGAAAAACAAGTTATGCATGTCAGGGAGGTTGGAAAGGGAGCGCTGGACAGCCTCGGAGCCATGTGTGCTGGCTCCCTGGGTTGTAATCACTGTGTGGGCAACTGTGATGCATGTACAGTAGTGGGACAGAACATGGCTTTTGTGTTTGAGACTGAATGATCTTTGACCCACTAGCAACACATAAAGGATGGTTGTCCTTGACTACAAACATGTGTGGGAGTGTGACACCACACCCCCTGGGATGGATGGCTTACTCCTCCTCTGAAGTCAGGGGACAGCTTAGGCATCACTCCCAGGTGCAGACAGTGTGAAAAACTACTTGATGTGTAGATTAAAGAGCCATAAAAACTACATTTTTGCCATGTGATTCAAAAACCAAAGAGAAAAAAAATGAAATCACAACAAATAGACATTGAAGTAAAGTAAAAATATTAAAAAATTTTATCCCTCATTTAAAGGTTTTACTGGATTTAGGTAGGATGAACATAGAACTTATTATCTCAACCAGAACACTTTCAAGAGTGAAATGGGACTGCATTAACAATTATGCACAGGATTTTCCTTGACAAACTGGAATGTAGGATCACCTGCCATTATGGGAAAGTTTGATTAGCTTAAATTCAGTATCAACTTGCTCAGTATGATTAGCATCATATAAGTTAATGGCAAAATTACCTCTTAGGGCCAGTGATTGATTGGTCTATTATTATGAGAACATTTAAGTTTCTGGTTCTAGAATTGAAAAATAACTTAGCTAGCAATTATTTAGCACTAGGACTGTGGTGAGCCTTGTCTTAATCATCCACAACCTTTGGGAATATGCTCCCCCATTGAAAGCAAGAGAGACGGGGTTGGGGGGGTGCAGAAATCTTGGAAAGATTAAGAAATATCCCAAGAACACCCAGCAGAGGGGGTTGGGCTTTAAAACTCATCCCAGGCCTAAATAACTCTATTAGATGTTTTGACTTTTCCAGCACATGGGTTTTGCCTGAAAAGTTTAGAGTCTTGGCAATTGAGGCCGATTTCCTGAGAGATACATTATGTCCAGCAGAATTGCACATAAGTATGGTGGTGCAGCAGCGTCTGGGATAGGTTTACTGTGAAAAGAGCAGCAAGCTGAAGTGCAGAAACCACTGCCAAGAAAACTGTTACAAGTATTTGTGTCAATTTGTGTTAAAAGTATCCCTTGTAAGTTACTCAAAATAGTGACTTTGATGAAGTCAAGCTGCAGGCACTAAGAAATAACAAGGAAGGAGAGACATGGCTAATATCTGATTCCTTCTCCTGAGTTGCCTGGTGCACTGAGAGGTGCTTGGTGGCATGGCTAGGGTGGAACCTAGAAGGCCACTAATTAAATTTCATGTGTGCCTAGACCTAAGAATCCCCAGGCTAAAAGATGCAGCTACTGAGCAGCATCATGGAACGAGCTTGTGGCAAAGAGGAGACCAGAATCCCAACTCCTCCGCCCTCCACTTTGTGTATGTGTTGAATGTATATGTTCATATGTATGCACCTGCATTCGTACATGTGTGGATGTGCATGTGGATGTCAGAGGTTAATGTCAGGTGTCTTCCTCAAACACACTCAACCTGATCTTTTGAGAAAAAGACTCACTGATTTGAATACACTGACAGGCCAGCAAGCCTCAGGGATCTTCCTATCTCTGCCTTCCCAGTTTGGGGATTACAGGCACACTCTACCATGCCTCGAGTTTTGCGTGGGTCCTGATCATTCATAGAATGTAGTTTGCCAACTGCTCTGTCTCCCAAACCCTTGATCCCATCTTTGTGTTGTCACAAGGACTTCTTTCTTACCATTCTGCCGTGTTGTCAGGAATGGTCAGCGAGCCTGTTCTTGGCGACACTGTACAAGCTTGTAGGAAAACCCAGCTTGAATTGCAAACTAGCTGGCATGCCTCAGGGGGCCGCATGGCCAAGAGTCTGGCTCCGCCCCAAGGAGGCAACTGGCAGGATGGGCTAACTACATACATAATGCTGGGTGGAGCAAGGTGTGCAATGGCGTGGAATTGGGGGACCTATGATTTGCTCTGGGAGGTGACGTCATTTATTGTATAAAAGCTGGCTGTAACAATGAATAAATTGGATTCCAAATTAACATCATTACGGAGTTCCCGGCCAATAGTATTATTAGTTATTGCGCGCATACAGGCAAAGGTAAGCCTGCATTTCATTTGGGTGGCCAGCGTGGTTGGAAAGAGATTCCTTTGTGGATCACCAACCTGGGTAGCTGGTGTGGGTAAAATTCCCGTCCCGGCTCTGGGCAGGTGGGAAGTTACGGCCAAGAGTGGAACACGTGTCTCGTGGGTCCAGGCCAAGAGCCCAAGTTGAGAGTATCACTCGGGCTAGGCTGCAGGAAGCAGCCAGCTGGTCTCTGCGAAAAGGGACCAGCTCCTCACAGCATCTGCAGGCAGGTGCTGTGCCCTCTCCCCCCAAGCAGGGCCGCTAGGTTCTGCTCAGCACAAGAGATTAACCAACACAAGCTGAGCAGGAGACCAGTGTTTCCTAAGGCAGCATACTGTCTCCTTAGGTACTGGGTTTCAGGCCTGACGATGTATTGGCTTATATAAAAGGGATTCATTCTTAGGAGCCAGAATTGTTCCATGGTACTCAAGAGGAGGCTATACAGCCAGATTGGAAGGACTGTCATTGAAGAATCTCCTCATGCTCCTCTCTGGACAAATGTGCTGTTGTAGCTCTCTCTTAACTTGCTCCATAGCGCTGTTCTTCTCTGGGCAGATTGCTTCACTCTGTTTCTTAGTATCTGTATTAGTCAAGCTTCTCTAGGAAACTAAAACTAAAAGGAAAGAGAGAGAGAGAGAGAGAGAGCAAGTGAACAAGTGAGAGACAGGGAGGGAATATGAGATCAAATGGCTATCTTCTGTCTTGTTATGGAGGCTGAGAGCTCCGATGATCTGCACTGGGAAAACTGGAGAGCTAGCAGAACTTTCAGAATCTTCCAGCCTTGGCCTTGAAGACTCCAAGATGGGCAGGACCACAGAGTGAATTCTTTAGGCTATGAAAGAGTTCCCTCTTGTCTCTAATCAGACCCTCCTAAATCTTGTCCATCTGTGGGCTTTCAGGAAGCAAGCTGCCATGTTAGAAAGGCACATGTGGCTGGCAACCCAGACCTACTTATGACTCAGAGAGAGAGGGAGAGCTGGCCTCCATCCAGCAGCCTTAAAGAACACGTGAGCGTGAAAACAGATGCTTCCCCGTTTGCATCTGCAGTGGGGTTTTAGCCCTGGCTGGCCTCCGGATTGCGAACTATAAGAAACTTCAAAGAAGTCGACCCAGCTAAGCCACGACCCTCCCCATAGAGGTGGAGATTGTTAACGGGTAGAGATCCAAACCACTGATTTTATGGTAATTTGTCTGTAATAGATAGTAACAAAGTTATCTGGGTGTTCCTCTTTTAATACACAATAGAAGGGCAAGATCTAGAAAGAAGCAGGAATTAGGTTCCATGGAGAACTTGAAACCTGCCAATCACTGTGGCTTTGAGATTCCGCAGGGCGAATATGTCAAGTCTTTTGTATAATTTTGATCTAGAAATGTGGAATCTAACATTCAGGGAAGAGAAATCACTCACCCAAGTTCGTTCACATGGTGAGTAAGAGGCAGAGCTGAGCTTTCATGCAAGTCTGTCTTCTTCAGTGCTCCTGTTCCTTCCTATACTGTATTTGGACAACTCCCATGTGCCTTGAGAAATACCGATGGAGCACTTTTGCCTAGAATGAAGAAAAAAAAGGATTAAATAAAGACAACTGATTTTTCGGCATTCATGGAGTAATGTTTCTAGGCCATGTAGTGAGTTTCCTGCACACTCCTTGAACAAAATTAATAGCCTTACTACTTGTAGCTGAAAAGCAATATGATATCTTAACTAAAATGTAGGGATTATAAAAGCAATAAGGCTTGTGATAGATATGTAGACTTCAATATGAATGTGCTCGCCTATGAAAGGCATGTGACAAGATTTCACCTAAAATTCTGATCCAGGTAGGGTGCACTGTTGACTCAGATATCTAGTTTTCTTTCAAGATTATGATGAAGGAAATGATGGAATATTGTAACCTTGTAAATAATTTAACATAAATAAGAGTCTTGAAAAAAATATGGGCTAATGTTCTAAACTCAGACCAGAACTGAAGGGACTGGCCTTGTTAATATGGGACATGTAGATAACACATTGGATGGGTACGCAGGGTGAGAGTGTTTGCTACCTTACAACTCAGGTAGAAAACGTGCAAGTTAGACATGAAGAGGTTAGCCTTTTGAGTGACATGAGACCTCTTAGTTTAGGTCTTCAGGTGAATTTTAGTAGTAACAGTGATTTTGTGCGGTAAGGAAGGCTTGGTACTAAATGCATATCCAGTGGTGAATCTGCCAGGTTGTTCTAGGAAAGGAGAAGCTCCCTGTAGTTATTTTAACATAGATAACTTAATACCAGAAGTTTGTTGAACGGTTAATGATGGGACTGAAAAGGCGAAAAGAGAACTCTGGGATGAGCGTGGAGACTGTAACATTGGGGGAAACATTGGTGTTCTCCAGCTGGAAGATGGAAAGGAAGAGGGTGCAAGCTCCCAGAATCTAGAGTATTGGAGGTGAGATCCAGTTTGGAGAGCTGGGTAGATTGCCTTTCCAGTGAACCTTCTAAAATTAAACCGCGAAGTACAGGCTTCCACTGTCGTCGACACCTGCCCTGCTGGTCATGGAATACTCTACATAGATGGTGAATCAATAACTATATTCAAAACAGAACTCATAGTTATGTGGAACCCTTTCCCTTTCCCGCCTTTGTTTGGTTCTAAAATTGCCTAGAATGACTCTGGATGTTAGGTATAGGTGAGATACGTTAATGACTGGATGTTAGGTATAGGTGAGACACATTAATGACTGGATGTTAGGTATAGGTGAGACTGGTTGTTAGGTATAGGTGAGATACGTTAATGACTGGATGTTAGGTATAGGTGAGACTGGTTGTTAGGTATAGGTGAGATACGTTAATGACTGGATGTTAGGTATAGGTGAGACTGGATGTTAGGTATAGGTGAGATACATTAATGACTGGATGTTAGGTATAGGTGAGATACATTCAACCACGGCACTGAATTCCTTTCAAAACAATTTTCACCCAACGAAGCCGGTATATTTGAAGTCTTAAGAACAAGTCCAATGAAATAAAGCAAAGCAAGACCGCAACTTGGTTTTCATGCTTTCTTTGTAGTGTTCATCAGATTTAAAATGATCATGATTGTTCCTATATAACCCAGTAAGTTTCAATAAATTCAGGACATCTTTTTCTATGAAACGTGCATTTACATGACTTCAAAATTCAGTGAGGCGTGGACCATTGGGCTAGTTATGATAATTGTTCCTCCTATTTTATAGATGAGTAAACTAAAATCTGTGTAAGTAATTTGCCCTGATTAAAACATAGAGCTGGGCATGGTGGCACATGCCTTTAATCCTAGCACTCGGGAGGCAGAGGCAGGTGGATCTCTGTGAGTTCAAGGCCAGCCTGGTCTATAGAGTAAGCTCCAGGCCAGCTGGGACTTAAAGGGAAACCCTGTCTCGAAAATACAAAAACACATGGCTTGAAACCTAGATCTTGTGTGACTTTCATTTTTTCTTTTCTTTTTTTTTAAATTCTTTTTCTGCTACAGTCTCCCTGTAGCCCCAGATGACCTGGAACTTGCTATGTTGATGAGGCTGGCCTTGAACTCAGAGAGATCCACCTGCCTCTGCCTCCCAACTGCTAGGATTAAAGATGTGTGCCACCATGCCTGTCATGTTACTTTTCTTTAAGGTTATTTATTGTCTTTTTTTGAGACAGGGTCTCCCTGTAGCCCCAGATGGCTTGGAGCTCACTATGTTGACCGGGCTAGCCTTGAACTCACAGAGATCCCCCTGCCTCTGCCTCTCGAGTGAGGGATTAAAGGCTGTGCCACCACACCCAGCTCTTTAAGGTTTTTAAGAGAATAGTTGTAGCACTTTAGGCTCTTTGTAAAATAAGGATGTTGAATGAAATGATTTAATGAGTTGTGAGAGGAGCTATTGATGAAGGCTGCCCTGTGTCATGGGTAAACAAAGTTTCTTAATGTGTGCCAGGCATAGAGTTGGTAGGTCTCTATACTACCTTCTGTAGCTACGTATCTAGGATTGTCAAAGACAAAGAGAGAAAAGGCTTGCTTTATTTGGATATTTGGACACACTCTGTGGGGCTGGCTGTAATTTTATTCCCCCTCCCCCCCATGAAATTCCTTTTTTCTACATTTAGAAATTAATCTTGCTAGGAACTGGAAATGCACTGTTTAGAAGCCATTTTATTTTAGGGGTTTAGCCTAGAAAGGATGGTCCTTTCGGCAAGCTTCCCTTGTTCCTAAGGGGTTATCTACTGTCTTACCCTGCAGATGACATTCAAGACAGAAGGCCTGATGTCTAGAGACCAAAAATATTCAAGGAAATAGAAAAGTCTAGGACAAATGCTTCCAGATTAGAAGCTAGGTGACAAATGATGTTGGGTTAAAGCACCTTATCAGAAAGTTAAGGAAGGAACATGGGTGCAGGTAGGGGGCAACTTTCTCAGAGGGTGATTGCACCTCTTCCCTTCCACCCTCTGACTTCAGCTCTTTTTACTCTTCTTCTGTAACCAACATTTTCTAGTGCCTTGATTTTTATGGAAGAAGGGAATCTTGAAGCCTTTGCATTTATAAGTGGATCCTATTGCAGCACGTGGTGTTTTATCAGCAGTTTAATAGAATTTATGGGCTAATTTAGAGTCCAAATGGATTTCAAATTAGGTTCTGAGTAGTGCCAATGTCACAACTGATATTATTTTGGTAAATTTAGAAAAACAATAGTTTGGCCCACGTTCACTAGTAAAATTAAATGCAGAAACAGTTTATTTTCCAAATCATTCTTTCTTAACTTTGAATTATTGGAATATTTCTGCTATTTATCATATCTTGCAGCATCATAGAGGATGATCCGCATCCTATACACAGTGAATAATTGTGAGATTGATAAGGAAAGAGGGAAGGAGCGGGAGGGAGAGAGGGAAGGAAGGGAGTAATGGAGGCAGAGAGGAGGGGCTTCCGTTCATACATGTTTGACAATATGTATGGTAAGACTGCTGCCATATAGTACATGAATAGATGGGTAGTTTGTTTCTAGCTTTTATTACAGTAGAAGAAAGGAAGAGAGTCACCAATGTATTTCTAGCTTCATAATATCTGCTCTTAATTCTTGAGCTGGTTTAGAATTGAACTGGAGGGTTCCTGAAAATGTTGATAGAGCTATGTCAACTGGGGGAATCTGTGTGAGGCACCTTAGCCTGTCATTCAGTTACTGGACATTTGAGGCAACAAATTGGGTGGATGCTTTCTCCATAAGCTTTGTGGCTGATATCCTGACTAGAGATGAAGTTAAGAATGAGGCAATGCTCACCTCGTGCCTACTCATGCCCACCTTGTCAGCTATGGAGTTCAGATTCATGGTTAAAGAGACCGAGGAATTTCCCGTGAAGTGCTCTTCATTTGTCCATTCTGCTTGGTTTTCTTCCCAGTGAGAATGTGTTCTGAGTGCTAGATAACTCTCTCACATGGGAACATTCAGAATATGGCTTTATGTGTCACAAGGGACTCTGACACTGGCTGGAAAGTGATCTTTGGAGACAATATTATGGGATATATAAGTTGTGATGTTGTATAATTGGCCCTTAAAGTCCTCAAAAAAATTACCTCTTCTAACAACAGTATTCCTATTTTTGGAGATTCAAGACGAGAGCATGAAAAGGACTCTTGTTTTCATGGGTTCGTGAGGTGGGGTGGTACATGGAAGACTCTGAAGTATGAATTACATGTAAAGGGGTGGCTTTGGGGCCATTGACAAAGATTCGAAAGGCTGAGAGATAAGTGAATCACACAACCCACGTGGCGT
The DNA here is from genome assembly GCA_009823505.1 of Rhizomys pruinosus. Taxonomy (NCBI): domain Eukaryota; kingdom Metazoa; phylum Chordata; class Mammalia; order Rodentia; family Spalacidae; genus Rhizomys; species Rhizomys pruinosus. The sequence goes on from VZQC01005897.1 coordinate 57,901, forward strand.
GGCCTTGTCGGCTTTGTCTTCAGCCTTGCTGTGGGCTTGAGAATTCTGCTGTTGGCTCTCCTGCCTCATGTTCACTCTGTGCCCGCCTCGTGTGCACCTCGTGTGCACCTCGTGTCCACCTCGTGCCCACCCGTGCCTATGCTGTGCCTACCTCATGCTGTTCTCCACCTGCTTTCCACTCTGTTTCCTTCCTATCTTCTGTTCCTTTCCCCCTCTCTTTCTTCCCTTATCCATCCCTGCATCTCCTTCTCAATGCTTCCATCGTGGCAGAATCCTTGAGTTCCATGTCCTACTTTCCCCAAAGGGAAGAGTTAAAGAGAACTGGACACTCTGACCTGTGACCTACTAACTGGCATATCAGAGACTTGCAATATTTTTGTGGTAAACTTTCAGGTGGGCTTCAGATGATCTGCATGAATGAATTACATCTTGGTTGAGTTAATCAGGACTCAACATCTCAATCAATTTTCCAGAATGTTATAAAATCTTGAACAGTTGGCTTGGACATACGGGATGGGTTTGAATACTCCTAATTCTCGTTCCACGATCTGTATAGCCATACTCCAAAGTCATGAGTGCAGTCTTCCTAGCAGTTCTGAACTGTGGAAAAGGAGTGACTTCCACCAATGAGGGCTGTGACATAATTCTATTTGTTTTGTAGATGCATCTGAATTTGGACATTTCTGTTGCTCGGCAGCCCCGCTTTCGAGTAGCTGGTGTACTGAACAGTGCAGCTCCAGTTGGTCAGATATGTTGAGAAAGAGGTCTATTTCAGGCACTTAATGAACTGAAAGTATCTCTTGATTATTATGCTCCCAGAGTGATGAGTAAATGGAGATGCTGATGGTGAGTCACCTCAGAGTCCAGTGCCAGTCTTTGAAGGACTTTCATCAGATGGTTGAATGGTAGGGGGCTTGGCCTAGAGTAGAGGTTCCAGTCACTACTATTCCTTCCATGCAAATGCTTACTTTCCTTTCTGTCTCCTCAATTTCTACCTCCCATGTTTAAATCTCTCCTCTTCTTGGAGGGTTAGGATTTACATAAATTATGCTTAATTTTGCTGGTGGAAATAACTCAGCAGTTAATATTTAAAATGGGTCATCTGAATCCTGGAAATCTAGTCTTTTTTTTTTTTATATATAACTTAGTTTTCATGGCAAAGAAGGTTTACTTTATTCTTGAAATTGTGAAATAGTGCCTTATTCTAGAAAGGCTCAAAACCAGAAAATCTCATTTGTTTTCCTAGTTTGCATGTCTCAGTGATAGCAGTTGCTGCCCACCCCACCCTGGGTCCCATCCCATCTCCATCTGTAAATAGGAGAGTGAATAGCCCGTTTCTTTGCCTTAGTTAAGCATTATCTTATGTTCTTGGGGTTACTCTTGCAAAACACCACCACAAGCATAAACTGGAAGCACACCCCTCCTCCCCCATTTAACTTTGGCCGAGTATGCCTTGAGAGTGAAGGGGTGTGGTGAGGGGGGTGGTGGAGGTAGGGCTAGGCACTGTCAGCAGCTAGGGTCAGACATGGTCACCTTTAACTCCTTTCCCATCGTCCTCCTTCCTACTCCTGACTTCTGTTTTTCTTTCTTTTTGGAAAAGGGTACTAGAGGAATTATCCAGTACTTACTGTCTATGAGGAACACCTGTTTCCAGTTCTCCATATGTAAAGAGAACAGTGTCAGGGTACTGATTGCACTGGTAGGGGATTGGAGAATGATAGTTCTGCATTTGGTTGTCCTAAAAATGAGCAGGTTGAGACCCTTAGATCTTACGAAATCTTTGGTCTTTAGTAGTCTCAAGCCTGAGTCCTGTAGAACACTTGATTCATTGTTTATTGGTATTTTTTTTAATGAACAAATAGGATCTAAGTGATGGAGGTCTTCTTTAATGTTAGAGAAATAACTGAATGTTTGGAGAGAGTTTATGGAGGGATTCAGAGCAGGTAGAGATGACAAATCCATTGCTAGAGGAGATTGCTTTGTTGGGTCATACCTAGGACTTTGTTATAATAAGTCTAAAGGATTGTTTGGAAATAGAATTGGGACAGTACAGAGATTAAGTTATTCCCGTGCATTAAGAATGTGGAATGTTGCTTGGGTCAAAAAGAAAGGAAAAGGAAAAAAATGAAAGTAATGTCATCTTGGGGTGGTCCTAAACTTTGTTTCTAAGTAGCTTCAGATGATCAAATATATTAATTCTATAACAAATATATTTTCAGAGTGTAAACCAGTTATTATTTGATCTAGTTTTCCAGTTCATGATCTTGGCTTGTCTCAGTGTGCTCTCTTACTGTATGAGGAATGGTGACATTCTTATTTCTTTTAAAATTTAAATCCTTTGCCTCAAATCTTACTGAGTTGTCTGTAGCAGCCAAATAATGCTAATTTCTTTTAGAAATTTATTTATTTATTTTGATTTTATGTATATGAGTGTTATGCCTACATACATAGAAGCGCACCTGTGCTGTGCAATGCCCACAGAGGTTAGAAGAGGGCTTTGGATCCTTTGGAACAAGAGTTGTGGATGGTTGTTAGCAGCCATGTGTGTGCTGGGATTCAAACCTGGGTCTTCTCCAAGAACTGCCAATGATCTTAACTGCTGAGTCATCTCTCCGGCAGCCCCTAATGCTAATTTATAATGGTGATGGTAAATCATTTTGACTCCAGTATTAGGAAGTTTTTTTTTTTTTTGTCTTTTTGAGACAGGGTCTCCCTGTAGCCCCAGCTGTCCTGGAACTTGCTCTGTAGACCAGGCTGGCCTTGAACTCACAAAGATCCACCTGCCTCTGCCTCCAGAGTGCTAGGATTAAAGGCATGTGCCACCTGGCCCGGTGGAAGGTTGTTTTTAGTGTAGGGATTACTGACACACCTCAGAATCTGTAGTTGGGCTTCAGGGAGAGTCTGTTAATTTCTAGGTCATTTGATTTGATAAGATACTAAAGGTGAGGGTGTTCATATCTATAAACATGTATATGCACCTTTTCTGTTATATAGTCACTCTATTCTTCCAATTCTCTTTTCTTATAGTTATATTCCTTGATACACTTTATATCACAGTTAGATTTATAATTTTAGCCAAGTGTAGAGGAACACGCCTTTAATCCCAGTACTCAGGAGGCAGAGGTAGGATCCTTGTGAGTTCAAGGCCAGACTCATCTACATAGTGAGTTCCAGGACAGCTGGGCTTTAGGGAGAACCTGTCTCAAAAAGACAAAAAAAAAAATAGATTTCTAATTTTACCATGTAATAATGTCTCTCTTGACTCCTCTACTTCTCTTTGCTGTGAGACGATGATCACCTTGAGTTCATCTTCCGTTTTCTTTGTTAGCAAACAGCTGTTCTTAGATCTGTGAATATTTGCCCCCCTTTCAGACAGCTGGTTTGGCACTGATGACAAGGCCAGCCCAGGGAAGCAGTAATTCAGGGGACATAGACAACTGTGTGGGCTAAAGCTTAGGGGGGACTGAGCTGCTTCTGGAGGATGATGGGAGGCTGTTCTCATGGTCTTTTGAAGCCCATAGAACTCACTCAGGGCTGGCAAAAAAGCCAGGGCGTTTGAAACCCAAGATGTTTTAGAAACTGCTGTTTGGGCGAGTAATAGAACTTATTGACTAGAGTTATGCTTAAATCAAACTGCAGGCAAGCTTGTTTGTTCCAGGTAAACCTGGTTTTACATCCTTTGGTGCCAGTGTCTGGCTTAGTGAAGAAAAGTGGGGAAAATGGCAGAGGCTGTCTCACTGGGTAGTGCTTATGAAACCCAGGACACAGTTTACAAGTTTATTGGAGGAGTTGAAAGGGACTGAGCTTGAGGAACCTTGTTAAGAATTCCAGAGAGGTTCTGTAATAAGCCACATGCAGTTTTGTCTTGGGGAATGACTGAAGGAAAAGGAAAGACTAGCTCTCACTTCTCACCTTAGGCAGGTTTCCTGCTGGGCAGACCCCTCAGTGAGGTACCTGAGGGCCCTCCTTATGGGCAATGCATCGCAGTAGTGGTGGGCTGGGGTTTTATCAGTGATTGCTTATGGTCTGGGGTTTAATTGAAAACATTAGAAATTCGGGAACAACCAAAAGTAGCACTTAGAGAAAATGCATGTAAATTGCAGCCATCAGGGTCCCCTACGGAGTTGTGAGCACATTTCATGTTGAACTCCCAGAAGCCTATTCTACTGCATCGCTGAGAACCAAGGCTTGTACACTGTTTTGTGTGCAAAAACACTTCAAATGCTGACCAGCAGCACATTAGCATTTAAACGAAGGAAGTATTTTTAAATATTTAATTTTATTTTATGTGAATGAGTATTTTGCCTGCATGTGTGTAAGTGCATCTGTACTATGCAGTGCCTGCAGAAGCCAGATAGGGGCGTCAGATTCCCTGGAACTGGAATTACACCATGTGGGTGCTGGGGACTGAACCATGGTCCTTTGGAAGAACAGCCAGCACCCTTAACCATTGAACCATCTCTCTAGCCCCATGAAGGAAGTGTTTTAAAAGAGTTTATTGTTTCTTAAACTCACACATGAAATGGTACTACTCACAAAGGGGTGTTTCCTTTTGTAGCAGATAGGGGAAGTAGAAATACAGCCAAGAATTACTTTTCCCTGATTGTTCTTTATGTAGTTTGCTAAGTCAAACTGGAAAAGGAAAAATAAACGCTAGATCCAGGAACAAAAGATAAGTAGTAAACAAAACCCCTTAGCAAGCCACTGAGATAGAATGCTGCATCGGAGCTCCCCTTGAATCAGTCCAGGGTGCCTTGACTTACTGCCAGTGCCTTAGACATGAAAAAGATGGTTGTCACCCCACTGACTGGTGTTTAATAAGCAAGGTAGTCTTATTGATGACGTCAAACAGACTACAGTTATAATGTAAAAAGAAGTATGATGGGGGCCTGGAGGAACTGGAGGTGCAGAGAAGGTGAGGGCTTTGGGGGGTTTTCAGCCCTGAGATAGATTTCTAGGATGAGTCCATCATTGCCTGAGTACCAGCCACAGGCAAAGGCCGTGTGTGTGGAAGTGTCCTATCAGGAGCCCATGGTAAGACGCAGGGCTGTGGAGCTGGGATAGACCCATAAAAAGAAGTCTTCTAATGCCATTTAAACTGTGTGTGCAGAGTGTTATTGAAGGGTGCTGAGAAAGAATAGATGTGATTGCAGTGGTGTTTAAGATCATATTGGCAGCCATTAACCATCATACATTTGGGGAAAGAACAATGTATTATGCTTGTGGACTGCATTTAGAGTTAAACAGTTTTCAAAACAAATTCTCCTTGATGGTACTGGAGTCTAAGAGTTGCCAGTTTATTTCCAACTTTCTTTATGTATCCATCTCTTTATTCTTTTTGGGAAAAAAAGAAGCAAATTTAGCATCTACCTTATACCTTATACATATATATATACAGCTTCTTTGTACTTTATTAAATGCCTTTATAATATTATCCGTCTTGTTTCCTAGAAATACGAAATGAGTGGGGCTGATGTGATGGCTCTTATTACACATTGGTGTGATGGTTCTTATTACACATTGGTTGTTATTACACACTGTGATGGTTATTACACATTGTGATGGTTCTTATTACATATTGAACTTAAGGTCAGAAGCTGGGAAGTGGTGAGTTTGTATCAGAACTCAGATCTTCTCATTCCTCAGGCAGACATGTCTTCCTCATTTGGAAAAACAGTTGGTCCCAAGAATTGAGGGCCAAAGTAATATCTGAGCAAAGTAAAATGCTTTTTGGTCAGGAATCCCTCTAAATCAACACAATCTGGCTTAGCTGTTGTTCAGACCATTAAGAAAAATGGTTCATTTGGTAAGATTGTGCAGCTTAACTCAAACATGTTACAGCAGCTTAAAACATCTAAATGCATATTTACCAGTCTTTTGATGTAGGAACAAGGTTTTTTTTTTTTTTCTTTGATTGAGGGTCTTCTTGGAGTCTGCTTCAGTCATCTGTCTTGCATAACTCATATAATTTAAAAGTATTAATTTCTTTAATGTGGAATGAGAACTTAAAAGTATTTGTGAAGCAATTGAGTGTAGAATCACTTTGGGATTAAAAAGCCCCCTTTCCAAGACTTTGTTCAAATATCTACCCCCCCATCTAATTTAGCAACAGTCTTTTAAAAACAGTTCATCTTTAAAAAATTAACAATATTTACTGTAGTTATGATAGGAAAAAAACTGCCTTTTTCCGTTCTCTTTATGTAATATTTAATTAAATTATGTAAATACTAACAGCACACAACTGTCATGAGCATGCATGTTGTAAATGGGCTAGAGAACAAACACAGTAACTTTCGGTAAATATTCAGCTCTACTGCTGAGAGCTGAAACACACCGACATATTGAAGAGTAATTCCTAGCCAGGAGCCATCAGTATCGTGGGCAACTGTCAATGTCTTTCACACAGGGAATGGCACACAGCAGCTATTCTGGTGAAGAGAGATTCAGCTCCAAGTGGAACCAACAGCACCATTCACCACTGCAGAGGTCTAGAGGTTGGGGTTGGTGGCACAGTTACGAGGGTCTCGGAGGGAAAGGCTGAATTACCCTAAAGTGATACGCTTTCAAATGCATTCTTTATTCTAAGCCTGATAAGTTGAAAAAAAATAAGATGTTATAAACCCGATGCTGGGGTGTGGTACTTTATGCCTTTAATCCCAGCCCTTGGAAGGCAGGGGCCAGCTTGGTCTCCATAGTGACTTCTAGGCAGGTTTGGACTACAGAGACCCTGTCAAAAACCAAAACCAAACCAAAACCTACAAAACCAAAACAAAACAAAGCAAAAAAACAAAATCCCATGAAGCCATTTCCCATTCATAATTTTTAAATTAACCAGGAAGGGTGTAAATTGTACTAAGGTTGTAAATTGTACTAAGGGTATAAATTGTACTGAGGGTGTAAATTGTACTAAGGGTATAAATTGTAAATTAGTACTAAATTGACTGAATATATGTATCTGTGTTAGTACTGTATATGTATATGTGTGCGTTTGTGTACATATGTTTGTATAAACATAAAAAATACAGTATGCTGGGGCTGGAGAGATGGCCTAGCGGTTAAGAGTGCCGACTGTTCTTGCAGAGGACCTGGGTTCTATTCCCAGCACCCACATGGCAGCTAAGAACCATCTTTAACTCCAGTTCCAGGGGAATCTGACACCCTCTTCTGACCTCCGCAGCATTGCACGACACAGGTGAACCAACCTACATGCAGACAGTACACTCATACACATAAAAAATAATAAATTAATTAAAAAAAGAAAGCCTAGGCATAAACAAGTTTGGAAAAATACAGGCTGTAGTAATATATACATATACACAAGTGCACTTACAGATACAGTTTTTGAAGAGAAAAGATGGAGACATCAGATCTGTAAGCTGCCGTAGGCAGTTTCAGACTTAACTTAAAATTGAAGTGTTGAGGCTCTGTCTCCTGGGTTCTGACTGCTGGGAAAGTTGATTTTTTGATAACCTTTGGCCTCAGTCACTTTTGGACCAGCCTCTTGGTCACTTCCGCTTCCTTCTTCTCACTCTGCCACAGGTTAAACAAGATCTTACCCTTATACCAGCATGCTAAGTGCTTCCTAAGTAGAAAGTGGGTTTTCCACTAAAAATGGATTAAGGTATTAGTCTTCCTGGATTTTTTTTCCTTTTCTTAAAAGAGAAGGCCTTAATGACCCAAAACCCAGAATTTTTTATTGTGGGCCCAGTTGGTTTGGGGACAATCAGGTAATTTGTCTAGAATTCATTATATTCTCATCAGTATAAAAACAAGGATGGCCCTTCTACATTCACGCTTTGAGTTGTACTGTTAAGTGAAATGTAATATATAAGTTACTCAGGGACCACATAAATAATTTAAAAAAATTTAGTAGTCACATTACAAGAGTACAAGTGAAATTAATTTTAATGATATATTTTATTTAACATATCTAAATTTTGTTTTAGTATGTCACCTAACATAAAATGTCCATAATGAGATTTACATTTTTGTGTGAAGTCTTTTCAGAATAGCCACCTCTCAAGCATCCTGGTGGCTATACATGGTTAGTAGCCTTCCTGTTGGGTAAGTACAAGTGTGGAATTCTCCATGGTAAGGACCAGGAACATGTTTATGTTCTGGAATTTTGACCCCACTTGATACTGGAGCCTCCAATAGGGTATTTCCATGGTATGTATGGGATCTGCCCAGCAGCCAGCTGGCATCAGGGTTTTTGGAGTGTGGGTTGTTGGTATGCTGCCCTGTGTTTGAGTTCACCTCAGAGGGAGCAGATGGATTCCTATAGAGCTCTGAATAAAGAGGATTATTCCTTAGGAACAGCCTTGTTGAGCAACAAGTAAAGGATTTCCTGGATGGTAGCCAACCCTGAGCAGGTTTTCTATAGATTGGTTGATACACATTTTCCTACTTTCTGAGGATGCCCTAGAGTTAGAAGGTGAAAAAACAGCTATTACCATGGGGAACTGTACAAGACAGCATGTTCCTGAAACTGACCAGGTTGGAAGCCCTTTGACAAGGTTTGGGATGGGTCAGGAAGTGTCCACATCAGCAAACCAACTCTCCCTTCGTGGTACAGCTCCAGGGTACTTGTGTAAACTGCTATCATTGCTGAGAGACCCCAACGCAGAGAATAAACACGGTACAGCTCTATTCCAGTTCATAGGAGGAAAACAGTAGTGTTATTTCTGTATTAGATGAATATATCTATCTGGTAATTTTGACTCAAAATCCACTTGCATTTGAAAAAACAGAGCACAGGTCTTGATAAGACTTGACCTAGGGGCTGGAGAGATGGCTCAGTGGTTAAGAGCACTGACTACTCTTGCAGAAGACCCAGGTTCTATTCCCAGCACCCATATAGCTGCTAAGAACCATCTTTAACTCCAGTTCCAGGGGAATCTGACACCCTCTTCTGACTACCGCAGCATTGCATGACACGTGTGTACCTACATGTAGACAGTATACTCATACACATAAAAATAATTAAAAATTAAAATAAAATAATTTGTTAGAAAATAAGACTTGATCTGACAGTGAATTTGCTTTGAATTTAATGCAACTTCAGTTTTCAGAATGTGTGGTCTGCAGGCATGTGCAAGAAAATGCTGGGAGGATCTTAATTCTAAATGTACAGTATCCAGAGAGAGCCAGTGTATTCAAAAGCAGTATTTTGGAAGAAAAGAAAAACAAATACCTTGTGGTGGTTTGAATGAGAATGCTCCCCAATGGCTCCGAATATCTGAACACATTGTGTCCAGTTGGTGGCTCTGACTTGGGAGGTTTAAGAGGTGAGACCTTGGTGGAGGAAGAGTGTCAGCGGGGGGTGGAATTTAGCGCTGCCTATTTCCAGTTTGTCTTGCTTTGCCCTCTTGGAGATGTGACTGTCAGCTTTCTTCTCTGCCCACCGCTGCGACCATGCCTCCCTGCCATGATGGACTCTTGCCCCTCTGGAACCTTCTATAAGGAAGAGTTTTGCTTTGGCCTTGGTGTTTTATCACAACAGAGAAGTAGCTAATACACACCTGTTAAGATTAGTTTTAGTAGGAATTTAGTTTAAAGAAAACATCTTTTTTTTTTTTTTTTTTTTTTTTTTTTTTTTTTTTGAGACTGGGCTCCCTTTAGGTCCCAGCTGGCCCAGAGCTAGCACTATAGATCAGGCTAGCCTCAAAATCACAAAGATCCACCAGCCTATGCCTCCTGAGTGCTGGGATTACAAGGATGTGCCACCATACCTTGGCTTCAGAGATGCACTAGCGTAGAGAGCGCTAGACCGCTCTTGTAGGACTCAGGTTCGAATCCCTAGCACCCACATGGCGGCCGCGACACCGTTCCTGAAACTCCAATTCCAGGAGAACTCCAGTTCCAGGGGAATCCGAGACCCTCTTCTGACCTCCGCGGCATTGCACGACACGGGTGCACAGACCTGCATGCAGACAGTACATTCATACACATACAAAATAAATAAATAAATAAAATTAAAAAAAAAAAAAGAAAACATTTTTGCATAGATAAACACACACACACACACACACACACACACACACACACACACACACAGATTTTTCTTCAAACTAGCCCAAGTTCTTTTCCCCTCTCCTATGGCATTTGTTTTATTTGAATATTCTTTTCACTAGAATTTGATGGACAGGGCTGTAACTCACATATTTGTCATATTCCCTTTAGGATTATAAACTATTTAAGTTTTTTTTTCTAGATTTTTTTGGTTTCATCCAATTTTAAGGCTAGTGCAGATTGAAAATAAGATGAAGATAAAGCTGTCTATTGCTATGGCCGTTTCTGTTCCATTTTATAATCTTGACTGTGATTATTGTGAGGTTTTGAGAAAGGAACTTTAGGAAAAGAGGATTGACGTTGCCTTAGAAGGTATGTTAGTTGTAATTGTGCCCACTGACTATAAACTGCAATTTTATGTATCATTCAAATGCAGTTGTTGAAAAATATATAATTCGTTTTCAGAGATAATTTAATATGAAAAACCCTGAAGTTAGAAAAATAAGTCAATGAATAAAAAATAATGCAGATGAGACAGGTTGATATCTTTTATTGAGGTAATGGTTTAATATTTGAGAGTTAGGAGACACTTGTGCCACTTTCCAACACTCTTGAAATCCAGTAGCAAGGGCAGCTAGCACTTCTTTGCCCATTGTATTTAGGGAAAGTCTCAAAATAGTTTTTTTTTTTTTCTTTTTGAGCCAGGGTCTTCCTGTAGCCCCAGCTGTGATGGAACTGGCTATGTAGACCAGGCTGGCCTTAAACTCACAGAGATCCACCTGCCTCTGCTTCCCTTCAAAATAGTTTTTAATTTTTTTTTATTAATTTTATTTATTTCTGTATGTGTATGAATGTACTGTCTGCATGTAGGTTTGTGTACCCGTGTTGTGCAATGCCACGGAGGTCAGAAGAGGGTGTCAGATTCCCCTGGAACTGGAGTTCTCCTGGAACTGGAGTTTCAGACAGTTCTCGGCCGCCATGTGGGTGCTGGGGATCGAACCTGGGTCCTCTGCAAGAGCGGCATCTTAACTGCTAGGCCATCACTCCAGCCCCCAAAATAGTTTTAAAGTAGTTGTCTGTCTATTCAAATGAAAACCTGCTTAATATCCTTAATCTAATAAAGGAAAAGAAGGGGCTAATGAAAAATTGACCAAGACATCTTTGATTTGATTTTTTAGGAATGCTTCTCTGGACAAGACCGAATGAGGGTGTGAACACTGCAGTGTCAATCAATGTCCACATCTTCTGTTATAGCCAATTAAAGAACAGTGGAGAACAGAGCATTAGCAAGGTGGCTCTCAACCTTGATACCAAGCTCTCAATGACTGATTTTGTGTGTGTGAGGGTGGATGCCATGAATTCTCTCAAGTGTGATAGAGTGGTAGAGTTTGTTCCCAGGTCTCTAAAGGGCACAGAACCTGGAGCTCATCACTTAGTTCTCCTCATGGACATATAGAATAGAGCATGAAAGCTCCATCTTCCCCAGGCACAAGATGGAACTGTCATAGCCAGAGAAAGCTAAAGCATTGATAGCAGTCTCAGGGATAGCCACAGCAGTTAGAGCTGTTACAGTCCATTTCTCCACTGACCATTTCAAAAGTCTCAACCCCAGGGAAAGCATGACTCAGGGAAGGCTTTGGGACATCAGTGATTAAGGGTTTAATTACAGAAAGCTAACGCTGGAAAGCAGATGTCAAGTAGGCACAAAGCGTAAGGCAGAGGTGTTTGACTCACGGGCAGTAACACAGAGGAAGGGCCCTTGCTCATAAAATGGCTCAGTTGCTTTTATTAAGTATCAAGAGGACATTGGTGGAAATTTTATTCTGCTTCCCAGAAAGCGTTAGTTTCTCCTGGTGCTTCACAGGGGCCTTCTGATTTCGTAGTTGCCATTGTTTTACCTGTGCATGTAGGTCTAGTGTATTTCAAGACAGAAGTTGGAGCTGACTTAATCTCTCATGTGGGTAAGCCCTCTCATTCTTCAGTAAGCCCCAAGAGTAACATTCCCACATGCTGTCCTCTTCCCATCAATGTAATAGTCCCCTTCCTTCTGTCTATGTGCCCTGGGCGGGGAGGATGCCATGTGGATATCTTTAGGGGCTTCCGCTTCCCTCCCTCTGGTCTTAGTCACACTGTCTTTGGAGGAAGTGGTCTGGAGTGGTGAGGCCCATCTGAAGGAGACATCAGCAGCTCCGGTTCCCCTTCCAGGGAGGGGTCCCAGAGGTGGTAAAGAAAGAAACCAAGTCATGGTGGCAACAGGAAATTCCTGGCGATTTTTTTTTTTCAAAAATGCTGAAGTAGCAGAGAGCTGGAAAAGAGAAAATGTTTCCAGTGTTGTAGCAAACAGGAAGAGAGACATGAACCTGTCAGTACTTAGGCTCTCAATTTAAAGTTAATGTCAAATGAAGCAATGAGAAAACCACTGCAAAACAGAAGGCATGTCCGATGAATAGACTTAATCCTGTCATCAAAACCAAGTTGGGCGGAGCATGACAGCACATGCCTTTAATTCCAGTACTTGGGAGGCAGAGGCAGGTGGATCTCTTGTAAGATGGAGGCCAGCCTGCTGTATATAGTAAGTTCCAGGCCAGCCAGGGCTACTTGGTGAGACCAGCCCCCCAAAACAAAAAGAAAATGAGGAAACAAGCAGTCAAGCAAGCAACAAGCAAGAAAGCAAGCAAACAAAACCCCCAAACACTACCAGCCAGCAACACCCCCTTCTCCCAAGTTTGAAAAACCAGATTAAAAAAAAAAAATACATTTAAAGAACACATTATAGAATTACATTTATAGAATTACATTATAAGGAATCAAAGATGACAGAGTTTGACAATGAAAGTGTCCGATACTGAAATAGCTGGACTTATGGTTAAAAAATAATCAGTCCTTAGTGATAAAAATACCTTCTGTAGGTTGAGCTTCGTCTAATGTCCAGGGCTCATTAGACTAAGCCTCAAGTAGAAATTTCTTCTGCTCCAGATCACTAGCTTTGCTTTTTATTTATTATATTTTTATTAATTTTATTTATTTCTGTATGTGTATGAATGTACTGTCTGCATGCAAGTTTGTGCACCTGTGTCGTGCAATGCTGCAGAGGTCAGAAGAGGGTGTCGGATTCCCCTGGAACTGGAGTTCTCCTGGAACTGGAGTTTCAGACGGTTCTCGGCCGCCATGTGGGTGCTGGGGATCGAACCCAGATCCTCTGTAAGAGCGGTCGGCGCTCTTAACCGCTAGGCCATTTCTCCAGCCCTAGCTTTGCTTTTTAATATTTGCATATTTGTTTATAATTCTTTGTAGAACTGGATTATTGTTCTGATTTCTTTCAATTAAAGTTGCCATGAATGTTTACTCCCTCTTCTTAGAATCTTGGTTGTATATTTCACCTAGAGCCTGTACTTAACTCTGGCTCAGGTTGGATATTTAGGTTATTTCAAAGTGTATTTTTGCCATTCCAAATAATCTGCTATGAGTATCCTTGCATGATAACACTTCCTTTTATTTTGGATTATTTCCCTAATTCTATTTGAAGCGGGANCTTGCTTTTTTCCTCTTTTTTTTTTTTTTTTTGACAACCACGTCAGGTTTTCCTGGCTGTGGACAGGGAGCAGCGCTCCAAGTATTAAGCTGTGTGAGAACAGTGAACTTGGTCAGCAAGGATCATTTGTCTCCAGTTGTCAACAAAGGCTTGTTTTACTAGGAACAATGACTACGCAGGTTTGCGCGGAGTGTTGTGTGCAAAAGCGTTAATCAGTAAGCAGCTTGAGCCATACTCGAAATCCCTTCTACAGAGTTATTTTGTTCTTTAGGGGTGATTGTTGTTTCTGCCCATTGGCAGCATCTGAAAAACACGTTCATCAGTATGCGGAGATGCGCTCTGCAGAGAGCTTGACTCAGTCCTGTTTCTTTCTCTTGGTCCTCTTTCATGAGTTCTCACCAACGCATCACCTCTTGTTATTGATATTTAAGAACAAACAGCAAGGTGATTAAAGGATAATCTTGCTCTTAGTCCAAGATGATTTTTCTAGGTTTGGGAACAGTTCAGTGTCCTTGATGAAATGCATTTTTTATATACTCATCTCACATTCACATACCCACTTATACACTTATGCTTGAAGAGACCCAGGTTCCCAGGAGCACAGAAAGGAAGACTTGGCCATTGGGAAAGGTAGTAGTCTAGAGCCAGTGAGACTAACTTGGGAGTGAGTGAATTCCTTTGCTCTGTTTGGCACTTACCAAAAAGTCTGAATTGCCACCTGAAACATTTTCGGCATGATTATAGCAGGACTGAATGAGATTAAGTTAGAAACTTGAGGCTCATGAAATTCCCACTTGGAGTGGCGAGCAGCGGTGCATACCTGAACATTCTCCTTATTTCAGGAGACCTTCCTGACAACTTTACCTACCCGGAGATTCCTCATCCCACTTTTCATGTGTGTGGTATGTATGCGTACATGTGCATGTTGTGTGTGGGTGCGTGATCACCCACACATGTGCGTGTGGAGGCCAGAGATCAACATCAGGTTTCTTCCTCACTATCTACTTCAGTTTTCTTGAGACAGGGTCTCTTCACTGAACCTGGAGCTCCTTGTTTTGGCTAGAGTGGCTGGCCGGTCAGTGAACCTCCAGGATCTGCCTAACCTCCAGGACCTATGCTTATTTCCCCCCTCCCCTGACAAGTGCTGGAGTTAGGAGACACTTTGTGGAGATCTGAGCTCTGGTCCTCGTGCATGTGCAGCAAGTGAGTCACCCCCTCAGTCCCTTTCCATTCTATTTTTAATAAGCCAAATGGTACAGATTTCCATGCCTAGCTGAAGCAGGCGGATCGATCCCATTGATGTGTGGAGTGATGCTTTTTGAATGTTTCTGGTTCTAAATATTGGGATTGAAGAGCCTAAACTGGGAGGTCAAAGGTTGGATAAATATTTACTGAAATAGCAGATTGACCTTGAACAAGTCACTTAAGCTCTCAGTATTGCCAGTAGACATACAAACAGTGGGTTTGCTTTATAACAGCTCACACTGACCACTCACTATGCACTGGGCTGAGCTTGTACATGCTGTCTCATATAATCCTTATGACGCTGAGTGAAGTTCCTCCTCTTACATCCTTGCTTTACAAGTGAGAATCCAGAGAGGTCCAAAAATCATCTTGAAGGTGACATGGCAGTCAAATGATCAAAACTTTTAAAATTTATTATTATTATTATTATTTAATTTTTTTATTTATTTATTTTTGTATGTGTATGAATGTACTGTCTGCATGCAGGTTTGTGCACCCGTGTTGTGCAATGCCGCGGAGGTCAGAAGTGGGTGTCGGATTCCCCTGGACCTGGAGTTCTCCTGTAATTGGAGTTTCAGACGGTTCTCGGCCGCCATGTGGGTGCTGGGGATCAAACCCGGGTCCTCTGTAAGAGCGGTCGGTGCTCTTAACCGCTAGGCCATCTCTCCAGCCCCTATTTATTATTTTTTATGTGTATGAGTGTACTGTCTGCATGTAGGTTCGTGTAGCCGCGTTGTGCAATGCCGCGAGGTCAGAAGAAGGCGTCGGATTCCCTGGAACTGGAGTTAAAGATGGTTCTTAGCTGCCATGTGGGTGCTGGGAATCGAACCTGGGTCCTCTGCAAGAGCAGTCGGTGCTTTTAACTGCTGAGCCATCTCTCCAGCCCCAAACGATCAAAACTTCTGAACCCATTCATTCCTCTGTACCATCTTGCCTCTTCCTGGCATCTGCCTTTACACCAAAAGCTTTTCTTCTGAAGGAATTAGATGAAATTGGAAGAAAAATTTGACTGAAGATCTCCTCAGATTCTGAAATTACCTTGTGTTTTGTACTGAATTCTATTGACTGGGAAACAGGTGGAGTATAGACCTATAAGCACTAACTCCCCAACTTCTCATTGGCCAAAGTTGTTTGCAGCAAGTGGTTTAGATGTAGTGAGAAATGGAAAGGAAAACAAAGATTGAGGCATCTGACAGAAGAGCTTCTCTCATAGAAGGAATCTTAAGGAGTAAAAAGACCACCAGCAGTGCACAAAACCTATGTAAAGGAGTACTGAGTTACTTGGTCAAAGGACTTTCAACATGGGGTCTGAGGTATTAGAATTTATGTAGCTGTGCCAGCAGACACACCACAGCTTGGGGCAAAAGCCTTTGGAAATGATCCTTGGAACACACCACGTTGTCCCTTGATAAACATGCCAGAGACAATGCTGAAGGGGTTGGAGGATGCTCTCAGACCCTTAGAATCGGGCTGGAGAGATGGCCTAGCGGTTAAGAGCACCAACTGCTCTTGCAGAGGACCCAGGTTCGATCCCCAGTACCCACATGGCAGCTGAGAACCATCCGTAACTCCAATTCCAGGAGAACTCCAGTTCCAGGGGAATCTGACACCCTCTTCTGACCTCCGCGGCATTGTACGACACGGGTGCACAAACCTACATGCAGACAGTACGTTCATACACATACAAAAATAAATAAAATAAAATAAATATTAAAAAAAAAAAAGACTAGAGTCACATGGGTAGTTTCCTAGTTTCAGATGCCTCTAGTACTCCAACTTCATCTTTGATCTGAGTATCCTAGGGACCAACTCCTGAGGAGAGAGTAGTATTGTTTTCCATTAGTCTTCCTACTGATATTTAAGTAAAACGTTGACATTCAGAGCAGTTACACAGCAAATAAATTACACAGCAAGGACAGGAATTTAAGAAATGTAGCTATTTCTTTGTTGCAGTAAGTAATATACTGCAGTTTCCTGCCCCAAACCTTCACAAGATTGGGCTCTTCAACATTCCATTAGGAATGGGGATAAGACCCCACCCCTCCCTGAGGAGCTTTTGGTAATTAATGGTTGCTGGGGGAGGAGGAGTCATTTTCTTCAGTGGTGTAGTTACTGGTAAGTTGCCCATGCTCCAATAAATAACCCTCCACCCATGCTCAGTCAAACAAACTGATTAAACCCAATGAGTCACATGCATATACAAAAGGACATCAAAGTATGAGGCGGAACTAATTGGGAAGAAAAGGGCATCGACCAAGTGCAGGACTTCAGCATGAACACTGTGACAGCCAGGCAGCCTGGGCTAGCTTTGGCCTAGCCCTTCCAGCAGACCATGTGCAGTACATCTCTAAGTACAGCTTCCTATGACAGTCTGTGAGTCATAAAAATCTTTATGTAGGGGCTGGAGAGATGGCCTGGCGGTTAAGAGTGCCGACCGCTCTTACAGAGGACCCGGGTTCGATCCCCAGCACCCACATGGCGGCTGAGAACCATCTGAAACTCCAATTCCAGGAGAACTCCAGTTCCAGGGGAATCCGACTCCCTCTTCTGACCTCCATGGCATTGCACGACACGGGTGCACAAACTTGCATGCAGACAGTACATTCATACACATACAGAAATGAATAAAAATTAAAAAAAAATCTTTATGTAATTGTAACACTTTGTTTGTTTGTTTGTTTGACAGGGTCTTCTGTAGCTCCAGCCAGCCTAGAAGTCACTATGTAGATCAGGCTGGCTTCATTCTCTGAATCTCACAGAGATCTATCTGCCTCTGCCTCAAAAGTGCTGGGATTAAAGGTGTGTGCCATCATGCCCAGTATAATCCCAGTCCTTGTCAGGCTGAGGCAGGAAGATTGCCATAAATTTGAAGCCAGTTTGAGCTACATAATGAGATTAAAGCTAGCTTGGGTTACAGAGTAAGGCTGTCCCTCAAAAAAAATCCCAAACCAAAGCAACCCCAAACCAAAAAAACAAAATCAAAACAAAATCTTGATCTTTGAAAAGTCTGAAAATATTCTTATTTTGCTTTAATAATATGCTATGATACTTCCGATGGGCATGTAATTGATTGGTAGGTGTTCTCCTTAGAACTTTTTGGTGTTGGCTTTGCTTTTTGGTTTTAGGAAGTTTGCTAGCCATCTAACTGTAGCTCATCTGAGAGTTTTGCCTGATACTGATGTTCTTCTGTTCCATCTCAGTGTATTTTGGTGTGGATTTGTCTGTATTCATCCAGCTCATTTCACTCTAAGAATGTGCTTCTTCAATTCTGGGCATTTTTGTAATTCTCTTCATTGTTTCATTTTTATTGTTTTTATGTGTATGAGTGTATTGCTTGCATTTATGTAAGTAAGTACACCCATACCATGGGTAACTATCTGGGTGCTGGGAATTGAACCCAGGTTCCCTGAAAGATCAGCCAGTGCTCTTAACCACTGAGCCATCTCTCTAACCCCTCCCTTCACTTTTTTTTTTTGTTTTTTTGGTCTTTTTGAGACAGGGTCTCCCTGTAGCCCCAGCAGGCATGGAACTAGCTTTGTAGACCAGGCTGGCCTTTAACTCACAGAGATCCATTTGCCTCTGCCTCCTGAGTGCAGGGGTTAAAGGTGTGTGCCACCATGCCTAGATCCCTTCACTGGAACTAGCCTTGTAGACCAGGCTGGCTTTGAACTCACAGAGATCCATTTGCCTCTGCCTCCCTAGTGCAGGGGTTAAAAGTGTGTGCCACCATGCCTAGATCCCTTCACTGGAACTAGCCTTGTAGACCAGCTGGCCTTGAACTCAGAGATCCATTTGCCTCTGCCTCCCTGAGTGCAGGGATTAAAGGTGTGTGCCACCATGCCTAGATCCCTTCACTTTAAAAAAATTTTTTTTTTAATTTTATTTATTTTTGTATGTGTATGAGTATACTGTCTGCATGTAGGTCTGTGCACCCGTGTTGTGCAATGCCGCAGAGGTCAGAAGAGGGTCTCAGATTCCCCTGGAACTGGAGTTCTTTTGGAATTGGAGTTACGGAAGGTTCTTAGCCACCATGTGGGTGCTGGGGATCGAACCCGGGTCCTCTGCAAGAGCATTCGGTGCTCTTAACCGCTAGGCTCTCTCCAGCCCCGATCCCTTCTCTTTTTAAATGAGATAATTAAATATACCAGGATCTGTGAACCTTTCTAAGTTTCTTAGTTGAACCTTAATTTCAAAGCAGAATATCTTTCATTCTGTGTGCTGTTTTTCATGGAAGGGAATACCCCCTTAGCATTGCCTTTGAATTCACTGTTCTTTTTGCATGACTCATTTATTGAGCTTTTCTACTTCAATTTACTGTGTTTTTACAGTCTGTATTAGTCACTTTTCTGTTGCTGTGATAGAACCACCACGACCAAGGGAATGTATAAAAGGAAGAACTTATTTGAGTTTATAGTTAATGGTTCCAGGAGAATTAGAGTCCCGTCATGGCAGGAAGGGAAGGTGGCAGGAGGTGCTATTGCAGAAAGCCAAGGTTAACATCTTCAAGCAGGCACAGGAAGCAGAGAGAGATGGAGCTTGGCAAGGCTTTTTGAACTCTTTAAGCCCATCTCCAGTGATACACTTCCTTGAGCATGGCCACATCTTCCAAGATCTCTTCCAAAACAGTGCCACCTACAGGGTACAAAATGTCCAAATACTTGGAGCTCATGGGGGATATTCTCATTCAAACCACCACACACTCTGAAGATTCTAATTATTTCTTTCCTAATATTTACCTGTTATTTTTTTGTTTTCATAAAGCAATGCTTAAAATGGATGTTTCTTTATTCTACTCATAATCACCCTAGGCATATTTTTGAGTTTTTGTCTGAATATTGTTAAGAAATTAATTTTATTTCATAACTTGATGGTCGATTTGACTTCTTAGAATTAGATTCTATTATGTTTTGGAATTTTAGTTTGTGGGCTTATTCTGAATGTGAGGAATTTTTACTTTTTGCGTTTTTGCCTCTCTTCTCTTTCTCTCTCTCTCTCTCTCTCTCTCTCTCTGTCTCTGTCTCTGTCTCTCTCTTTTTCCTTGACAAATGTGTTCATGGTTTTTATCATTGCTTTCACCTGGTTCCCCAGGCCCAGTTGATAATTAGGTATTGGGGTGAAGTTTAACATTTATTTCCTTGTTCTGGAATGATCTGGGGACTGTCACAGATGCATGGAGTACTTTAGCAACATGGCCAAGCATATAGGGTCATAGTTACTGATTCCCTGCAGCTCTTTCAAAAGGTCTCCATGTTTTGTGCAGCTTCTTTGACAGATGGGTGGGAGTTCGGGGATTTGGATACTTGCAGAGGAGAGAGGGAGCTCCCCCACCCCAGTCCCTGGCATTAAGTGGCATGTGGCAGATCAGAATCTTGTCCCTCTCAGAAATCTAGTGTGCATGGCTGCTGCCTGCTTCTGGCTTGGGAACCCTTCATAGCTTTGCCCTACCTGCTTTATTTCTGTTTCTTTTTGATCAATGAGGGTTTATTTTGAGTTGGAGACTGAGCAAACTTAAATGATATTCTGTTTTTTAAAATTTAAACTATTAGATGTAAATAAACTATTTGTTTGGATCCAGACCTGTTTCTGAGCTTGATTTACAGGGCAACTTGACCTGGAGGTGCCATTTTCTGTTTTTTTTTTTTTTTTTTTTCCCAAGCCCTTTCCTCAGGAATGCTGAGGTGCTGTTGGATCACCATTTGTCCTTTCTTCCTTCTCTTGCAGAGCTTCAGAAATTAAGGGATTTACTTTCTTCCTGGTGTTACCTTGATTGGGCAATATTCAGAATAAATTTCAAAGCTCCACCTTCAGTGTAAATGTCAGTGTTATCTCAAGTTAGGGAGAAGGATATTAAGAAATAAGTAAGTTTACAGAAATTACTCTCATGAATCAATATTCAGGAGATGTGACATTTGATATGATGTGTACTCAAGTATAAACTCCTTAGCTTTCATGTATGTTGTTATGAAATAGGTGCAGAGGCTTCATGAGCTGTTAGGATCTTCCTTATTTTGAAAAATTGGAAATAATAAATGTAATAAAACTTTCTTATAAAAGCTTTTAGAAAAGCAAATGTTAATAAGGAAATGTTTTATCTTTTTCATATCTTAATAAACCTGAGGTGAATATCCATGCTTCGGGACACTTTTAAGTATACATTAGGCTATAGAAAGTTGTAGCCCTCTTTCAATGTCAGGTGAAGACTGGCCACCATCTCTGTCCTTCCCATAAGTTATGCTCTTTTCCTCAGATCCTGAACCCTTTGTTTTTGATCATGATAACCAAACACAGATATATGCACATTCTTTCCTTATGTACTATATCATAGTTTCAGATTTGTTTAGCTAAAAATATCAATTTAAAGTGATTCTTGAAAACATTCTGAAAGTAGGTGTATGTGTTAAAATTTTCCAAAGAAATGAGTTCAATGAAGCAAGTCTCTTAACCTCAGAAATAGCCATCGTCGATATTTTCTTGCATATTTATTTTTTCATTTTTAATGACTGTGGTGTCTTCATGTCTGTGGAGACTGAGGAAGGACAACCTAGGCTATTAGCCTCAGAAATATTGTTTACCTCCTTGGTCTTATGATTAACACTTAGGCTAGACTGGCTGGCTAGCAAGCCCCAGGGATTCCTGCTACCCCTCTGACCTGGGATTCTAAACATACACTACCATGCCTGGCTTTTTCCTGAGCTATTAGTTACTTTTGTCTTCCTATATCACCACCAAGGCAACTTACAGATGGAACAGTTTATTTGGCTTATCATTGTAGAGAGATGAGAGTTGATCATGGCCTGGGAGGCAGCTGGAGAAGAAACCTGAAGTCACATCTTCAAACACACACAGGAATTAGAGAAAGATAAACTTGAAATGGGGAAAGTCTATGAACTCTCAAAGCCTACTCCCAGTGAAGTGACATGCTTCGGAAAAGCCACACATCCTAAACCTCCCTAAACAGCATCACCAACTGGGGACAAAGTGTGCACGTACTTGGAGCCTGTGGGAGACATTCTTCATGGAGCTCAGGTTCTCCTGGGCAAGGACTTTACCACTGAGTTTTCTCTCTCTGTCTCCTCTCCTCCTCCATTTCCCTCTCTTTCTTCCCTCCTCCCTCCATCTCTGTCTTCCACCTCTTCCTCTCTTTTACCTCCCACCCCACAACAAAATCCTGTTAGGTAGCTCATTCTAGTCTTGATCTCATCCTCCTCCTGCCTCAGCTTCCAAGTGCTGGGAATGCTTGCATATCCTTCCTGAGCTTCTTTTATGAACATATGTGCACATTTTCTTTTTTCATTAAAAGTAATATATGGGTACATATCATTCTCAAATGGTTTTTCTGCCCAACAATTTATTTTGGATCTCATTCTCTATCAGTCTATGCGAAAGCTGTGCCTCATCATTTCCTACAGTAAAAGTTAGTTATTGTGATATTCTGGTTCTCACCAAATCACTGTGCAGGAACTGTGGAACTTCATGACATGTTTGATATATGTTGGAAGAGAATGGATTGGCTATTGGGCTCTCCAGGTGGGCAGATTTGGAAACCTGATGCTCAGGAAGGAAACAGAGTTTCAGGATGGAGTGAGCTCTAAAGCTTGCCCTTCAGTTCTGTGCTTTCAACAATAGGTGGCACCAGCAATTTCTGTATTGGGAAAGCATGAACATTTTGATCATTTTTCATTTCATATCGTTGTATTCATAGATTATTAAGAGCAAAGATGTGTTTAGCTGGAAGCCCGAGGCTGGCACCTGCCTGCACACATTCGTAACTGATTAAGGAGCACTTTGTACAAAGGTACCTGGGACTCAAAGCTGTTTCTCTTCCCCCACCCTGGCCTGTGTTTGCAGCAGGCATCTAGTAAGACGTTCAGTTAGCACAGTAGATTTCATTGATGATGAGTGGGACTATATGTATATAGTATATACATTTTCAGGTATATCCTTTGATAATTTTTTTTGTCTTGTGTCAGACACTTGAATTTATCACTGCATGGAGCTTTGTGTACCCTCAGGAATCTGTCACATTTGTGTCTATAGTTCTCTGTCTCTGTCTCTGTCAGCTCCAACCCACCTTTCCCACCTGCCCTGTTGCGGGGACCTAGATCTCCATCAGCATTTAAAACATAGCACTTCAAAATCAAATTTGCTGCTCTTTCAATTAGCATCCGAAATTTTCTCCACTAATTTCTAACTTGCCTTTTAATTTTTTTTTTTTTTCTTGATTTCTCCTCCCTGGAAATACAAGGTTCTGATTACCAGATAGGTAGATGATTGTCCTGGCCACTCTCCTTTGGTTATCATTAAGTATCAGGAGAATAATTCTCCAGCTTGAGTATTGAAAATTGATACCAAGGTCTTCAACACCTTTTTGTAGGTTAAACATATACAGGTCCCGCTAAAACTGTGAAGTCCGAAATAGATTGGGATGTAAACACCTTTTCGTGCCGCTGTGTCTCTGTGCACCCATCCTTCAGGCGTATGCACAGATGTGGGAAATAAGGAAGTGAACAGAGGGCTTACTGCTCTCAACACTGTTGATTTTGAGTTGGATCAGCAGCACCTTTCTTTTTTCCTTCCTTAAGGAAGTCTCCGTGACTTTCACCTGGCATCCTACCTTGAGTTCCTTCTATGATTTTTACCTCTGGATTTCTGTCTTCACAGAACTTTTTGATCTTACAGAAGAGCCAGGTAGGCCTGCTGTGTATCATTATGCTAAAGGACCTTATAAATTCTTGGAGTCTTTCACTTTTTCTTTGTGCTCACAGCTCTTGTCTCAGAGAATTATTGGCTTCAGGTTCTTATTATTAACCAAGCCACTTATTTGGTTAATAGTAAGAAACTAAACAAACACCAGAGCTCATGTTCAGAATTTGATGAATAGTGTGTGTGTGTGTGTGTGTGTGTGTGTGTGTGTGTGTGTGTGTATTATGTGTGGGGTTCAGAGAACAACCTTGAGTGTTGGTTCTCATCCCCCATCCTGTTTGAGACAGTCTCTCACACTGTTCATTGTTTCTTGCCTCAGACTAGCTGGTCCACACATTTCCAGTGATTCTCTGGTACCTGCCTCTTATCTTCTTACAGGGAACTGGGCTTAGTGATGCTTGTGTTACTGTATTTTTCTTTTTTTGAAACATGGTCTCCCTATAGCCCCAGCTGGCCTGGAACTCACTCTGTAGACCAGGCTGGCCTTGAACTCACAGAGATCCTCCTGCCTCTGCCTCCAGAGTGCTAGGATTAAAGGTATGCACCACCACGACTGGCTTAAAGACCATTCTTAGCCATCATGTGGGTGCTGGGAATCGAACCCAGGTCCTCTGCAATAGCAGTTGGAGCCCTTAACCGCTGAGCCATCTCTCCAACCCCTGTATTCAGTTTTTACAGTGGTTCTTAGGGGGCTCTTAGGATCTGAACTTGGGTCTCCAGCCTTGTGCTGCCAGCATTTTACCCACTGAACAATTTCTTCACTCCCAGAATTATGAATATTCTTTGTGCCAAAGCTCTAAAACTGTTCTGTAGTTCAAATTGACTTTGAACTCACTGTGTAGCCCAGAATAGCCTTGAACTCATGGCCATCCTCCTGCTTCAGCGTCTCGGGGGCTGGGATTACATGCTCCCCACACTGAAGCTGGGTTTGTCCTTATCCCATTCATTCCAAACAAGCCTATGGAGTCCTTGATTTGGTGCTTCCTCAACGAATCTGCCTTGACACCCCAAATTGCCCTTCTAATTTTCCATTTAAGATTGTCATTTTGTAGGCTTAACTTGCTTTAAAAAATTTTCATAACATAACACGACCTAGAACCATTTTTGGGAATCTGGCAAGTGCAACAATGGCTTTCTGGGACTGGAAAAGAAAGCAGCATCTCGAAAATGACTAGCTAACTTACAGAGGAAGAGAAAAGAGCTGTGTGGCCAGGCTGCCAGCTGCCACAGACAAGCAAGAGGGACTCCGAGGGCCTCCTTCTGGATTACCCTCCCACCCCCCACCCCCATCAGCAAGCAGGGGACTGTCTTCTGTGACACTCTCTCAAACCTACCCCTGTAAGGTACCTTTTCCTTGCTTGCTGGGACTTGAAATTTTTTCCCCCCAAGGATTACTAGTTCCTACTCTCTGTAGAGTCCAACTGTATGTGGCTGGCATCAGCTGTGAACCTCTCCAAGATGAATCATTCCGGTTCCCTTTAAAGTTGGATGGGTTGGTTTTCTAGGAATATATTTTAAACTAATTAACAGCTGTAGTCACCACTTAATGAGTTTAGCTTATGAGCCAGAATTTTCCTCTATTGTACTTGTGGTCTTTATCAATAACACTAGGTAAACTCTGCAGTTCAACCCTGTTTCGCAGTAGAGCAAATTAAGATTCAGGAAAGTTGAGTAGTTTGTTTAAGGTCATACAGATAAGAAATAGCCAGACTGAAGAGCTTTGGCTCTTCTCTTCCTACTTTTCTATCTCCACACTTTGAGACACTGCTCCAAGGCTGTACTTCAGAAAGGAATCATGAAAACATGCAGTTTCTTATCTTGTCCCCTGCTTCGGGGGTTAAGCTGGTCTTTGCGATCAGCTTCTCTCTCTTAGCCCTGGAATGGGTTGTTTCTAAGAGGCAGAGTGCCAGGCAGACAAAACCCCCTTCAACCTGCTCTGACTGGGAAAGGGAGCTGATCTTTCTCTGTTGGCATCTCGTAACTTCTCCCTGCTGGTCATTTCTTTGTTTAGTCATCATGCATTTATTGTAATGATTCTGTGCGGAACACTGGGTAGAAAGTTGTTAAAAATGGACCTATTTCCATAGAGGCTTATAAGATTGCAGTCTGAATGTCAATATGAGAAAACTTAACCAAATAAAAGGCCAGCTTATTTCTGTTCATTCTTATTGTTGAGATACTGGAAAATAGAATTAACTTCAGTATTTATTGCATATTATGTTGAGAAAAGACATTTATATGAATATGTTGCCTCATGGATAGGAATTAGTAATTCAAATCAGTAACTGCTTGAAATTGATTAAAGGAAAATATTCAGATTCCTGAATAATGATTTAAACATGCTGGAACAGAACCTATTACCCACATACTATATATTTTAAAATTCTGACCAATGTTGAAATAATATTTCAGGTAGGTGGCGCTAATAAGTATTCTTATTACCATAGAATGTTGAATTAGGAAATTTGTGGGTTGCTTTGACCTCCTCCTTCATTTTCCCTGATGAAATTAAAACTCAGAGAAATGGCATATGCAGTTTTCTCTTAACCTCCCAGATTCATGACTCGTGGAATGAATACACTGGTTTATTCAAGGTCTCAGGAGTTCAAGTTGTCAACGTTTCACCCTCTCATACATTAGCAATGTCAGTGACTTAGAAATTAATATGATTTGAACTTCATCCTTCGTTCCCTTAGATGTGGTTGAAGTGCTGTGATCTCATCATGAAGAAGCATTAGTTAGATCTTCTCTTTAGCCTGCTTTGTGTGAATTTCATTCTCTACTACTAAACAGTCTCATCCCAGTGCCAGTGACTCAAGAGCCAGGTTTTGCTCTGTGAGGCTGTTTTAGAGGACCACATTAAAGCGTTTGTGTTTCTTGTTAGGCTTCAAGAATGAGTTTTCTTAATGCCATCACTGAATTCCAATGGAGGAAATAAATTACTCATGCATTTGCTAATGGTTAAAGTATTTTCCCATCTTGGCTGTCTAGTTCTCATCAGGTTGAGGTTCCATTACTAACAGTAATTGATACAATTTTGACTAGCCTGCTGATACTGCTTAGAAAGTCAAGTGAATAAAACATTTAAATAGTTGGTCCTAGGCCAAAATTTCAAAGAGCAAAAAACTATATGAGAGACAGCCTTTGTAGTTATGGAAAAAAATGCTAGATTTGAAGATTTGAAGGAAAGATATCTCTGATGTTGTGTGATCAATTTACTACTTTGTGTGGGCAAGGTACTTAACCTATCTGAGCTGTGTTTTCTCTTCTGTGCAAAAGACTGTAGTCACAATAATGCCTGCTGTAATGTTCTTTTATGACTGCTGAGAAAGTCAACTGAGGTCACACACAACTCTGAAAGTTCACTAGGAAAAACTAGGAAGATTCGTGTAAATGGGAGGGTTTAAAAATTGTAGTAGCAATGATACTCAAAGTGACAATTTTGATCTGAATCTTGTCTAGAATTATGTATATGGGAACATTAAACGGGTGCTTAGATGCTTTTATGTGTTGATATAGTGACAGAGTAGAAAACTGCAAGTCATTAAAGGAATGAGTTTTGCTGTTTGACATTAATGTCTGTAAATGAAAGTAGCTTCAAATGATGTTGTTTTAAAAAGGGTTAACAGTGGTTTTAAAAATAGAAATAAAAGCAAAAGATGAAAAAAACAAGTAAGTGAAGAAATGGGAACAGGGAAGTTGGGTTGGAATAAAGGAAAAGCTGGGACTCAGAATCTGTCTCTTAAGACCTGCTCCGTTTGCTAGGGGCGAGTCAGAGATTTGGCTCTGAGCTTTGCTGCAGCCACTGCAATGAGTGGAGTACCATTGGCTGTGTGAATCATGGTCCCCATGAAGTTAAACAGTAAGGCAAACCTGTTCCCAGTAACGCACCTAGCAGTGATTTTCCCAGGCAGTCCTCATGAAGACAGCATGTGGCGAACAGCATCCTAGAAACATCCCAGTGGGAGAATTCTTCATATTTTCTCGAGGTTGTTTGATTGCCAGATGAAAAATTTGAAAATTCTGTTTGTTTGCAAGTTTTTTTTATTTTTTATTTTTTATTTCTGTATGTGTATGAATGGACTGTCTGCTTGTAGGTTTGTGCACCCGTGTCGTGCAATGCCGCGGAGGTCAGAAGAGGGTGTTGGATTCCCCTGGAACTGGAGTTCTCCTGGAGTTTCAGAAGGTTCTCAGCCTCCATGTGGGTGCTGGGGATTGAACCCAGGTCCTCTGCAAGAGCAGTCGGCGCTCTTAACCGCTAGGCCATCTCTCCAGCCTGCAAGATTTTTTTTAAACTTTGTTCTGATCATGACTGACTACATGTTGTGGTGAAAAATGATCCGAGAACCCTTCTCTTTCATAGATCAGGGTCCTGGGCTTTAGAGGAGTTGAAGTCCAGGGCTACCTTGGTGGGTGTATGGATCTCCAAGGAGGCAGTTTGCTCAGAGCTGGTTTCGTGTGACTGTCAGAGTCTGTCTGGTCTCAGTATAACCACGATTTGGCGCTTCCAGCATGTTTCTAATTGTGAGTTTAGCACTTTACTGTGGTGTTTTCTTTTTCTTTTTTTTTTTTTTCCCCTGACTGCTGTAGAAAGATATTGAATTTGATGGCATTTTCCCCATATTATTGTTGTTTGTTTTGTCACTGCAGAAGCTACTAATAAGCCTACATACAGCATTGGCTCTGAAATTTGTAGAAAGCAAGCCTTCATATTTCAGCATTTATAATTACACAGCCTGAGCTGCCCCTCTCATTAAGTAATTTATTAGCACTCAGAAACGGAAAATATAGAAAAGCATCAAGATTTTAAGCAAATTTAAATAATTCCAAACTTTAGTTATTTTAGACATAGATAGATTCCAAACCGTGAGTAGAAGTCCGTGGGGACTTTAGACTGTTTTCTGTAGTACATTTGGCTGCTTCTCTCCATAGAAAGTTATTTCCAATGTGAATAATAGTTGCTCAAGAGGTTCCCAAGATATGTCAGAAGCTGATTAAAAAATAAAAAGACTCATCAGTAGTATAAAACAAGCAGAGGATCAACAGGTAGCCCGAGAGAGTGGGTCTCCAAAATGTCTCTCTGGAGAGAGATTAGAAGAATGACTTCTTGGGGTCCCTTTGTGATGTCATTTGGGTTTTTGTTTTTGAGGAAGGAATGCTTGGACTTTTAACTTAGTTTGATGGTGGATCATAGGATGCTTATATCAGAAGCAGTAAGAAGTTGAAATAACACATTAAAAGTGACACTGCACACGTCTAGAGTCTTGGCACTCCAGCTCAGAGGTGTTCATGGTGTGCTGAGGTAGAGAGGCTGAAAAAGCAGTGCAGGTTTGAATTCTTTTTACCAGCTATCTTTTGGTTTCCTAATTTGTACAATTAAAAGTTATATCAAAGCAGCTCATAAGTATAGAAAGATTGGTACTTGTGAGTTGTAGGTGTGGGAGATATAAACACTTAAGAAGTGATCTTGGGGCTGGAGAGATAGCGTAGCAGTTAAGAGCACCGACTGCTCTTGCAGAGGACCCAGGTTCGATCCCCAGCACCCACCTGGCAGCTAAGAACCATCTGTAACTCCAATTCCAGGAGAACTCCCGTTCCAGGGGAATCCGATACCCTCTTCTGACCTCCGCAGCATTGCATGACACGGGTGCACAAACCTACATGCAGACAGTGCATTCATACACATATAAAAATGAATAAAATAAAAAAAAATTTTAATAAAAAGAAGTGATCTTTATCCTTCCTGGAAAGATCAGCCTACCTATGAAGGAGTGTCCTTTCCCTTTTAATTCCTGAAGGAACAATAGTATAAGGAGTACAGCTGGGGTGGGCCGACTCAGATACACACAATGAAGCATATACATCTGTCCCTTGTCAGGGTATACACCTCAAGAGTGAATATCACAACCAGATAAGTTGGACACTGACTCTTCTTTAATCTTATGGTTAGCAAAATGCATTTGATTATCTTTTATTTCAAGCACATGTGTACTTACTAAGCGAGTTTGTTAAGATATATAGCTCATACTACTTTTAGAAAACTGAAGTTGCTAGTCCACAGTTAAAATATAACATGTTCCCCTGGACTATTTGGGATGATATTTCTATTCTTTTCTTCCTTTGAAGTAGTTCTATTCTTTGACCTTTACAGCTAAAACTTTGCCTGTGGAGTTAGTGATCTTTGCATGTATTTGACAGTAGATAGTGACACAGAGATTTGACACCTTTCTCTAGCATCCAGTGCTAAAGGTTAAGCAGAGTGTTCTGCCGTGAAACCATCTGGGCCTGGGCTTTTTTTAGTTGGAATTTCTTTTTATTACATCTTCAATTTCCTCAAATGTTATGGGTCTGTTTAAACTGTCAACCTCTTCTTGGTTAAGTTTTGTTGGTTCCCAGAATTTCAGATATTCATCCATTTCTCTTAGGTTTTCAAACTTAGTAGAGTATAGATTTTTGAAGTATTCTCATATGATTGTCTGGATCTTTTCTTTATCCATTCTGATGTTTCCCTTTTCATCACGAATACTATTAATTTGGAGTTGCTCTTTCTTTTGGTTAACTGGGCTAGAGGTCTGTCTATCTTGTTTATCTTTTCAAAGAACCAGCTTTTGGATTCATTGATTTTTATTTTTATTATGCTAAATGAAGTAACACAGTCCCCCCAAAAGAAACAGGGAATGGTTTCCCTCATTTGTGGACGCTAGTACCAAATCCCCCCATTGAAAGGCAATCTGATCAATGTTATTGTTATGTTTCCTTCTATTTGAAAGCAACTGTGATGTTATAATGTGAATCTCTTGATGAGCCCTAGAATTAACTTACCACTTACTTTCAGAGATGATAATTAATGTATATGGGTAGAAGGTATATATTCATATTTTAGAGTAATATAAAATTAAAGGGAAAAATGTGAACTTCTAAACATATTTTGGAGTTAACACACAGTTTATTCCTGGAGGACATAATTCTGGTACATATATGACATTTATGTAGGCATATTTTGGAGCAATACATTTGGGAGGGAACTACAACAACCTAAGGACTAGATCAAAGAACGGACTGATACAGTTAAATTCTGCCCAAAACAATAAACCTTTGCAGAGAAAAACTTTAAAAAGACTGAGAAAAAGATGCAGGACATGTATGGCGGAATGCAGGAACTGGAGTGGGGTGGGGGGAAGGGAAATGGGAATATGCCTAAATTGAACTGAAAGATGATGGCTGAAATACACAGAACATCAATGAAAGTATTATATGTATATAAAAAAGCAGAATCTTGCCTGCATATGCTTATGTTTTAAGTAATTCACAAAAGAAATGACTAGGTAGACACAGGAGGGTAGGGTAGGCTCATTCTAAGCATCTCAGTTCTACCTATTTTCTAGGGCCTATGATGTGTCAATGCAGGAATTTCTGGAAGAACTGAGCCATGAGGGATTTGGTACATAGAAGAGTTGGTAGTGGGAGGAAGCTTGGTAGGTAGAATAGCATTTTGGGGTTTTTTTGGGGGGGGGGTGGTTGCAACAAGAAAAAAGAAAGGAAGAGGGCTAGAGAACTGGAATACCTATTAAAGGCTCAGGCTCACAACCAAGAAAGCAGAGTGTTTTTTTCCTCTAGTGTTTGGAGAAGTTGTAGTCCATTATGGCCAATATCTATATAACACTGAGCTTTCAAGGGGATGTAATACATGATTATACTGACTTTGGGAAGAGCAAAGAGAGGGGAGCCTGGAGCTAGCACTGGCAACATTAATGATCTGGAAACATCTGGAGGCTCTTTGGGGACCTGTGGCAAAGCTCCAGCTCTGCTCTCCCAACACATAAAGCAGCTTTTTCCTTTTTCCCCATTCTGGTTCTACCCACAGACAACTGATCTCCTCCCAGCACGGTCCTCAAAGCCATGCATGTGAGATGGAGCCTGCTTCTCAGTGAGTAGCAGGAAGTGTCTTGGATTTCATACAGATGGGTTACCTATGTCCCTAGAGAATTTTTCAATGGGAAATGGAAAGATGCTGGTTCTGGGTTCTTTTTTTTTTTTTTGAGACAGGGTCTCCCTGTAGCTCGGGCTGTCCTGGAACTCACTCTGTAGACCAGGCTGGCCTCGAACTCACAGAAATCTGCGTGCCTCTGCCTCCCAAGTGCTAGGATTAAAGGCGTGCGCCACCACGCCCGGCATTTATTTTTTTATTATTTTATTTATTTATTTTTTTATTTTATTTCTGTATGTGTATGAATGTACCGTCTGCATGCAAGTTTGTGCACCCGTGTCGTGCAGAAGAGGGTTTTGGATTCCCCTGGAACTGGAGTTCTCCTGGAATTGGATTTTCAGATGGTTCTCGGCCGCCATGTGGGTGCTGGGGATCAAACCTGGGTCCTCTGCAAGAGCCGGTCCTCTGCAAGAGCGGTCGGCGCTCTTAACCGCTAGGCCATCTCTCCAGCCCCAGGTTCTTATCTCACAGTGGAAGTAAGCTGTGGCTTCCTTTCCTCAGGTGGTGGCTGTGGTGGTTTGAATGAGCATGTCCCCCATGAAGTATTCAGACATTTTGTCCCCAGTTGGTGGTGCTGTTTTGGGAGATGTTAGAAGGCGTGGCCATGCTGGAGGAAGTACGTCAGTGGGGGTGGGCTTAGTGAGTTTAACAAGCCTTGCTAGTCTCCAGAGGCTCTCTTGACTTCCTGTGCTCATTGGCAATGTGAACCTCTGCTCCAGCCCTGGCCACCATGCCTCCCTTCACAATGGACTCTAATTCCCTGGAACCGGAACTGTCAATCGTAAGCTCAAATAAACTCTTTGTCTTATAAATTGCCTTGGTCATGGTGGTTTTATCACAGCAACAGAAAAGTGATTAATACAGTGAGATTGAAGTTGCCTGCATAAATTGAACTCTGGGGTTCCTTTCTGGAGTTCTCAGAGATCTCAACCTTGGGACTTCCTTATGTGTAAGTTCTGAGAATGTTGCCTTTCCAGACTGGTTTCTGGTTCCTCTACCCCGGCCTTTTCTCCCTTTATGGAAGGTGCACACAGTGCCTCTCAGCCCTTTCCAGCCTTAGTTGTTCTGTGCTGTCCTTGCCTTGTCGTCCCTTACATTTAATTACGTTAGCCAAAGGCAAGTAACAGATTCCATCCCCTGAGTCAGTGGTTCCTCTCTTCAGAAATTCTTTGGTATCACGGGAAAGTTGTGAGTAAAAAAAAAAAAGAGTTCAGACTTCTGAATTAAATTTAGACAGATTTCAATGTGTTTTACCTCACTAAATTGATCTTTATTCCTATCCATTTAAAGAGAATTGGGAGAAAAATATCTACCTGTAATTCATAGCCTTGTACTAAGCATGTGTTTTGTACTCTTTCTAGGGTTCAAAGAGAAATATATAAAAAGTAAATTTCTTTCCTTTTTCTGTATATTTTTATTACCTTTTTATTGTAAAATGATTCCAAATTTAGAAAAAGCATAACCAAATAGTACATACTTGAAATCTCATTACTTGGTAAGTAGAGGCAATGAGGGTCAGTAGTTCAAGGTAATCATTGAATACCTACTGAGTTCCAGGATGGCTGAGGTGTATGAGACCTTGTCTCAAAAAACTTAAAAAAAGATACAATGATTTCCTATATTCTTATAACCCATATTCTCTGAATTTTAACATGTGTGCCTGAATTTTTATCTTATTATTCTCTTCTTTGTTCATGAAAAAATGTATTTGATTTTCTCTCAATCATTGGAGACAAAGTGGTGGGTATGTTGTCTTAATACTTGGAGATACTTTAGTGCACGTTGCTCATTAGAGAAGAAGCCCTTTCCCAGCTTTCCCTTTTCTTCTTGCTCTGGATCTACCTTTAAAACTTTTTTTTTTATAAGCTGGGCATGGTGGTGCACGCCTTTAATCCTAGCACTTGGGAGGCAGAGGCAGGTGGATCTTTGTGAGTTCAAGGCCAGCCTAACTACAGAATGAGTTCCAGGACAGCTGGGGCTATAGGGAGACCCTGTCTCTAAAAGACAAAAACATTTTTTTTATTTATTATTTTTTTATGTGTGCGAGTGTACTGTCTGCATGTAGATTGGTGCACCTGTGACGTGCAACGCCACGGAGGTCAGAAGAGGGCGTTGGATTCCCCTGGAACTGGAGTTGCAGACGGTTCTCAGCCGCCCTGTGGATGTGCTGGCCCCTTTGCTCAGCTTGCTTTCTTTTCTAATTTTTATATTTTGGTCTTTTTTGAGACAGGGTGTCCCTTTAGTCCTAACTGGCCTGGAGCTTGCTCTGTAGACCAGGCTGGCCTTGAACTCACAGAGACCCACCTGCCTCTGCCTCCCAAGTTTGGGATCAAAGGTGTGTGCCATCATGTCTGGCTTCAGTCTGCTTTCTTTTTTTTTTTTTTTTTTTTATAAGGTTGATTTTTATAATTATTATTTATTTTTATGTGTATGAATGTACTGTCTGCAGGAGTTTGTGCACCCGTGTCGTGCAATGACGCGCGAGGTCAGAAGAGGGTCTCTGATCCCTGGAACTGGGAGTTCTCCTGGAATTGGAGTTCAGACGGTTCTCAGCCGCCATGTGGGTGCCTGGTATCGAACCTGGAATCCTCTGCAAGAGCAGTTGGTGCTCTTAACCCTAGGCCATCTTTCCAGCCCCCAGTCTGCTTTCTTTTAGCTTTTTTTTTTTTTTAATTTTTATTATTTCTGTATGTGTATGAATGTAGTGTCTGCATGCAGGTCTGTGCACCCGTGTCGTGCAATGCCGTGGAGGTCAGAAGAAGTTTCATTCCCTGGAACTGGAGTTTCTCTGGAATTGGAGTTTCAGACAGTTCTCGGCCACCATGGGGTGCTGGAGATCGAACCCCGGTCCTCTGTAAGAGCGGTGGGCGCTCTTAACTGCTAGGTATCCATCTGTCCAGCCCACCCCCCCCCCCCGGTCTGCTTTCTTATACTAACCTAGGCTCAGCAGCTCAGGGGTAGCACTACCCACAGTGGGCTGGCCTTTCCGGTATCACTCAACCATCAAGAAAATGCCTCATAGATATGTTCACAGGCAAATCCAATAGAGGAAATTCTCCAATTGAGGTTCCATCTTTCTAGATGTGTCTAGCTGACAAAGGAAGATATCTGGGTTTTCTTCAATGAAAACATATGAATGTATTTATTTGAAAGAAAACATATCACTTGTCATCTGAGAGAAGTGGAGAGCCTTGGCTGGTGCAGTCAATGTGTGTGGTTGCCCAGATCTGGGCAGAGTAGGGGTAGAGGGAGGCTTATCTAGCACAGCTGCTGTGTTGAAGTTAGAGGCTGGGCGATAGCCCATATGGCTAGGAAACTTTGAAAAAATGAACTCTCTGAATAAATATTCTGAGAATACTAGAGAAGATACAATTGTGTAAAGAGGTAAAACTAGAATACACCCCATGGGCTGTACTGGAATGGTAGGAACTAGTGCAAAGTCATGTATTTAGCATTTCTGTATAGAAAGAAATAGAAAGATGCGTCTGGGCATGTGCAGGTGTAACGTGGATGATATTTGTTTCCTAGAGAGGCCAAGAACTCTGATATCCTCAGTGATAGTGAACATGTCTAGCACTCAGAGCTTGGCCCTGTAGATATGACTGACTCTAGGTCTAGGGAAAAGATGGAGTAGATGAGCCCAGACTATCTTATCATACTAGAAAGTAAGGAATTGCTCAACAAGCAACAGCATCTCCAAGGACTCAAGAGTTATCCTGCAAAGGCTCCCAGTGATCAAATAAGGGGCATTTGAATGAGAGCCGTTGAGTTCCGTTCAGCTTGCTCCAGTGCAGTCTTCGCCATCTCCTCAGTTTCCCAAATTAAATAAGCTGAATGATATCCTTAATCCACGCACATGAGGTAACTGCTCCCTTATTCCAGCCCTGTAATTGGACAGAGAGATTGAAATTTGGCTAGTCTCTACTGTGTTAAATTGCATCTATATGGAACACTTCTTTCACTGCAGAGAGTTTTATTGGCCAGAATGGATTTGGGGGATATCATCAAGACTTGCTGATTGCTAGAATGAAATGGTAGAAAGGAGGAATTATTCACTACTGTGGATTAAGAAAGACACCTCTGTTAGAACAGAGTCAAAGTCAGCCTTAACTTGGGGCAAGAGGAGAGGGAAAGTCTATTTAGATGAGCTTTTCAGCCTCACAGAAGATGCTAAACAAAGTTCCATATGTTTACAATTTGCATCTTGCTTCAGCTTTACATGGAGGCTATTATTGTCTGTTGGTTGCTTCATAAATACTATTTCATGATTCTGCAGAACTTAATGCCAGGCTATTATTGTCTGTTGGTTGCTTCATAAATACTATTTCATGATTCTGCAGAACTTAATTCCACAGGAACCTTTTTGTTTATTTTAATTTTGTTTGAATTTCGATTTGGAATGCCAACTGAAAGTGACCAGAACTGAAGAGTTATCTTTGCTGGAGTTAGTTACTACAGGACCACAGTGGCTAGATCCTGGCCTGGGGCCTATTCAAGTGCACTGAAGCCTTCTTACCTGGCCTTTTTGGTGGTCACTGCTCTAAAATATGCACAAAGGGCATGGCTTCCTAAAGAGAAGCTGTACAGAGTTGATGTTGTTTGTAGCCTGCTTTTAATCCTTTTTTTCTTTTCGGTGGGAAATATTTTATTGTTACTTAAGGAATAGTCATTGTGCATAGTAATGAGTTTCACAAAGACATTTTCACACAAGTATCCCATATACCTCGAACATGTTCACCCCTGCCACATATTTGAAACTGTTAGAGGAAAACCTAGGGAAAATGCTTTAAGGTATAGACATAAATAAGGACTTTCACCAAAGAATTCCAGCAGCTAAGGCACTCGAAAAGTGGGCCATCTGTTTGCATGAAGTCAGACTTCTGAACAGCAAAAGAAACAATTCATTGACTACAGAATGGGAGAAAATCTTTGCTAGCTGTACCTCTGGCAGATTAATATCTAACATATATAAAGAACAAAAATACCAAGAACCAAAACAATCTAATCAATAGATAGACTAATGAACTGAACATCCAGTTCTTAAAAGATGAAGTACCAGTGGCCAATAAACATGTGAAAAAGTGTTCAACATCTTTAGCCATCTTAGAAATGAAAATTATGAGTACATTGAGATTCCATTTCAGCACAGTCAGAATGGCTATAATTAAATAAACAAAAGAACCGATGCTGGCAAATATGTGAGAGATGGGCCAGGGTTACTCTTATACACTGCCAATGGGAATACATGAGTCTAGTTGCTATGGAAATTGGTATTTCGCTTTCTTCAAAATACAAAAATATAAAATAAAACTACCATGTGACCCAATCCTGGGACTATGCCTGAAGAGCTCCAAGTCAACATACCACAGAAATAGTTTGAAATATATGTTTATGACAAGGCCAGTTATGGAAGCAGACTAGGTGTCTGCATAAAGAAAATGTCATATGTCTATATCACAGAGCTTTAAGAAATTTTTATTGAGTTTTTATGGATTTAATATAATAGATCTTAATCAAATTTAGATCCCTTCCCTATCCACACTCTCCCATAGCCCCTGCCACCGAATTTCATGCATTCTGTCACACATATTAAGTTCCATCTTGTCAACCATTTGTACCCAGATCTCCCTTGGTGCAAGTTCATTGACTGGGGTCTGGTCAGCCTACTGAAAGTCACTCCCTTAAAGAAAATCTATTCTCTCTCACCCAGTGACCATTTGCTAGTAATTCTTTGGCTAGGGTTGGGGCTGCTGCTTATTCCCTCATTCTGTGCTGGGTTTTTGTCTGACTGAGTCAGCATGGTCTTACACATGCTGTTGCAAATTCATATGAGCAAGTTCCCAGTGGCCTGAAAACCTGTTTCCTTATGTTCATGCACCAACCCTGATTTTTACAA
The DNA here is from genome assembly GCA_009823505.1 of Rhizomys pruinosus. Taxonomy (NCBI): domain Eukaryota; kingdom Metazoa; phylum Chordata; class Mammalia; order Rodentia; family Spalacidae; genus Rhizomys; species Rhizomys pruinosus. The sequence goes on from VZQC01005897.1 coordinate 95,275, forward strand.
TATTTCTGTCCTCTCTTCTGCAGTGGTCCCTGAGGTGTGGGTGGGTGAGGCTTAATATAGGAGTCCATGGGGCTGGAGAGATGGCCTAGCGGTTAAGAGCGCCGACCGCTCTTACAGAGGACCTGGGTTCGATCCCCAGCACCCACATGGTGGCCGAGAACCGTCTGAAACTCCGGTTCCAGGAGAACTCCAGTCCAGGGGAATCCGAGACCCTCTTCTGACCTCCGCGGCATTGCACGACACGGGTGCACAGACTTGCATGCAGATAGTACATTCATACACATACAGAAATAAATAAAATTAATAAAAAAAAATTAAAAAAGGAGTCCTATTAATACAGGACACACATTTTACAGCCTCTTCTTGTCTTTTTTTTTTTTTTTTTTGTCTTTTTGAGACAGGGTCTCCCTGGAGCCCCAGCTGTACTGGAACTCACTC
>VZQC01005897.1:96795-388352 GCA_009823505.1 Rhizomys pruinosus
TTACAGACGGTTCTCAGCCGCCATGTGGGTGCTGGGGATCGAACCCGGGTCCTCTGTAAGAGCGGTCAGCGCTCTTAACCCCTAGGCCATCTCTCCAGCCCTTGTCAAAATAATTTATTCTTTTTTTGTTGTTCTTTTTTTTTAAATTTTTTTTTATTAATTTTATTTATTTCTGTATGTGTATGAATGTACTGTCTGCATGCAAGTTTGTGCACCCGTGTCGTGCAATGCTGCGGAGGTCAGAAGAGGGTCTCGGATTCCCCTGGAACTGGAGTTCTCCTGGAATTGGAGTTTCAGACGGTTCTCGGCCGCCATGTGGGTGCTGGGGATCGAACCCGGGTCCTCTGCAAGAGCGGTCGGCGCTCTTAACCGCTAGGCCATCTCTCCAGCCCCGATGTATCTGTTTCTTATCTCGAGTTCCTTCATCCCCTTTACCCCATGGTTCCTTGTATGTTCTTCCTTCCTCCCTTTGTCTTTCCTTACCCCTGACTAGACTTCCATTGTGTAAATGTATCACATTTTCATTATCCACGCTTCAGTTATAGGACATTTAAGTTGTTTCCATTTCTTAGCTATTGGGAAAAGAGCAGTAACAAATATGGATGTACAGGTATCTCTACAGTAGGATGAGTCCTTTGGGTATGTGCCAAATAGTGATATAAACCAGGTCATATGGCAGGTTTTCATTTAGTTTCTTAAGTGTTCTCCACACTGCTTTCCCATAGTGGTTGCATGAATTTGCAGTCTACCAGCAGTGATTGAGCGTTCCCCTTTCCCCACATCTTCTCCAGCATTTGGTATCTTTGTTCTCTTGAACTTAGCCAATCTGACTAAGTTCAAGATGAGATCTTAGAGTGTTTTGATCTGTATTTCTCTAATTACTAAAGATGTTGAACACTTTTTATTGCATTTCTTAGTCACTTTTATTTCTTCGACTGTGAACTCTCTGTTCAGGTCCCTTGCCTGTTTATTGGGTCGTTTGTTTTCTTGTTTCTTTGTTTTTTTGAGTTCTTTATATATTGTGGATATTAATCCTCTGTCAGATGTGAAGCAGGTGAAGACTTTCTCATACACAGTAGTTTTTCTCTTCACTTTTTAGCTTATTGAAGCCCCAGTTGTTGACTGTTGACCTTAATGTCTGAGCAACTGATGTTGGATCTAAAAGTACATTCCTACACCTATGTCTTTTATGGCATTACCTAGGTTTTCTTGTAGCAGTTTCAGTGTTTCACATTTCATATTGATGTCGTTGATCTATTTGGAGTTAAGTTTTGTGCAGGGTGGAAATAAAGAGTCCAATTTCATTCTTCTATAGATGGAGATCTAGTTTTGCCAGCACAATTTGTTGAAGATGCTGTCTTTCCTCCATTGTGTGTTCTTGGCATATTTGTCAAATATTAGGTGGCAGAAATTGTAATAACTCTTGTTTGGGTCCTCTTTGTGTTCCATTGATCTGTGTGCCTGTTTTTGTGCCAGTACCATGCTGTTTTTATGACTATAGTTCCGTAATATAGTTTGAGATCCGGTATGGTGATCCCCCAGCATTGCCCAAGATTGCTTTGGCTATCCAGGGTCTTTGGTGATTCCATATCAATTTTAGGATGTTTTTATCTAGCTCTGTGAAGAGTGTCATAGGAATTTTGATGACATTGCCTTGAGTCTATAGATTGGTTTTGATAAGATTGTCATTTTTCAGAATATTAATTCCACCAGTCCATGAGCACAGTAGGTCCTTCAATGGCCTGGTGTTTTATTCCATCTCATTCTTTAAAGATTTAAAATTTTTACTGTAGAGATCTTTAATGTCTTTGGTTGGGTTCATCCTAGATATTTTATTATTTTGAGGCTATTGTGAATAGGAGGGTTTCCATGTACTCTTTTTCCAGTTGCTTGTTATTGATACATAGAAAGGCTACTGATTTTTGTAAGTTGATTGTATAACCTAGCACTTTGCTGAATGTAGTGATCATTTCCATGGAAATTCAATGGTGGAATTTTTGGGATCTATTACATATAATATCATCTGCAAATAGTGATAATTTGACCTCTTCTTTTCCAGTTTGTACTACTTTAATTTCTTTTTTTGTCTTATTGTGCTAGTAAGAGTTTCACGCACTATTTATTTATTTATTTATTTATTTATTTATTTATTTATTTTTTATCTTTTCGAGACAGGGTCTCCCTGTAGCCCCAGCTGTCCTGGAACTCANCACACTGCTTTCCCATAGTGGTTGCATGAATTTGCAGTCTACCAGCAGTGATTGAGCGTTCCCCTTTCCCCACATCTTCTCCAGCATTTGGTATCTTTGTTCTCTTGAACTTAGCCAGTCTGACTAAGTTCAAGATAAGATCTTAGAGTGTTTTGATCTGTATTTCTCTAATTACTAAAGATGTTGAACACTTTTTTGCATTTCTTAGTCACTTTTATTTCTTTGAGTGTGAACTCTCTGTTCAGGTCCCTTGCCTAACTGTTTATTGGGTCATTTGTTTTCTTGTTTCTTTGTTTTTTTGAGTTCTTTATATAATGTGGATATTAATCCTCTGTCAGATGTGAAGCAGGTGAAGACTTTCTCATACACAGTAGGTTTTCTCTTCACTTTTTAGCTTAATTGAAGCACCAGTTGTTGACTGTTGACCTTAATGTCTGAGCAACTGATGTTGGATCTAAAAGTACATTCCTACACCTATGTCTTTTATGGCATTACCTAGGTTTTCTTGTAGCAGTTTCAGTGTTTCACATTTCATATTGATGTCGTTGATCTATTTGGAGTTAAGTTTTGTGCAGGGTAGAAATAAAGAGTCCAATTTCATTCTTCTATAGATGGAGATCTAGTTTTGCCAGCACAATTTGTTGAAGATGCTGTCTTTCCTCCATTGTGTGTTCTTGGCATCTTTGTCAAATATGAGGTGGCAGAAATTGTAATAACTCATGTTTGGGTCCTCTTTGTGTTCCATTGATCTGTGTGCCTGTTTTTGTGCCAGTACCGTGCTGTTTTTATGACTATAGTTCTGTAATATAGTTTGAGATCTGGTATGGTGATCCCCCAGCATTGCCCAAGATTGCTTTGGCTATCCAGGGTCTTTTGTGATTCCATATCAATTTTAGGATGTTTTTATCTAGCTCTGTGAAGAGTGTCATAGGAATTTTGATGACATTGCCTTGAGTCTATAGGTTGGTTTTGATAAGATTGTCATTTTTCAGAATATTAATTCCACCAGTCCATGAGCACAGTAGGTCCTTCAATGGCCTGGTGTCTTATTCCATCTCATTCTTTAAAGATTAAAAATTTTTACTGTAGAGATCTTTAATGTCTTTGGTTGGGTTCATCCTAGATATTTTATTATTTTGAGGCTATTGTGAATAGGAGGGTTTCCATGTACTCTTTTTCCAGTTGCTTGTTATTGATACATAGAAATTTTTGTAAGTTGATTGTATAACCTGGCACTTTGCTGAATGTAGTGATCATTTCCATGGAAATTCAATGGTGGAATTTTTGGGATCTATTACATATAATATCATCTGCAAATAGTGATAATTTGACCTCTTCCAGTTTGTACTACTTTAATTTCCTTTTTTGTCTTATTTTGCTAGTAAGAGTTTCACGTACTATTTGTTTGTTTGTTTGTTTTTCCGAGACAGCCCCAGCTGTCCTGGAACTCACTCTGTAGACCAGGCTGGCCTTGAACTCACAAAGATCCTCCTGCCTCTGCCTCCCAAGTGCTAGGAGTAAAGGCGTGTGCCACCATGACCAGCAACTCACGCACTATTTTGAAAGAGAGTAGAGATAATGAGAGTCTGGTTCCTGATGTTAATGGAAATGCTTCCAGTTTTTCTCCATTTAGAATGATATTGGCTGTGGGTGTGTTATATATAGCTTTAATTATGTTGAAGTATGTTCCCTCCAGTCCAATTCCCTCTAAGACTTTTAACATGAATGCATGTTGAATTTTGTCAAAGACCTTTTCTGCATCTGTTGAGATGACCATGTGATTTTTGTCTGTAAGTCCATTTATATGATTTATTACATTTATTGGCATATATATATATATATATTTTTTTTTTTTGAACCATCCCTGCATGTCTGGAATAAAGCCAACTTGATCAGGTCGATGATCTTTTTGATGTGTGTCTATGTGGTTTATGAGTATTTTGTTCAGAATGTTTATGTCTATGTTCACTAGGATATGGGCCTACAGTTTCCCCTTTTTGTTGTGTCCTTATATGTGTTTTATTATTAGAGTGATACTGGCTTCATAGAAGAAGTTTGGGATTTATTCCTCTGTTTCTATTTTTTTGAATAATTTAAGAATTACTGTTTGTAGATCTTTGAATGTCTGGTAGCATTCTGCTGTGAATACATCTGGGCCTGGGCTTTTTTTAGTTGGGAGGTTTTATATTTGCTGTTTCAGTTTCCTAATTTGTTATGGCTCTGTTTAAGTTGTTGGTTTAACTTTGGTGGTGTCCATGGTTTTAGAAAGTTATCTTTTTTTCTTTTTTTTTTTTTAGATTTTCAAATTTAATATAGTATAGACGTCTAAAGTATTCCCTTTCAATATTCTGGATCTTTTTGGTGTCTGTTATGTTCCCCCCTTGAAGGCGAGATGAGTTCCTTGCACACAACAAAAAGATGGATTTTGTTACTTAATCCATTCTACCAGCCTGTGTCTTTTGACTGGGGAGCTGAGGTAACTGATATTTAGTGACATTATTGAAATATATCTATTAGTTACTTTAATTCATCATTTTAATTCATCTGTGTTCTTCATCCTAGTTTGTGTTTCTGTAATTATACCTTCCTTTATCTTTCTGTAAACTCTTGGGTATAGTCATTTCTGTCTTCAGTGCTCTGTATTACTTCAAGTATTTTCTGTAGGAATGGATTGGTGGAAGTGAATTCTTTTTGTCTATTCCTGCCATGGAAAATTTTCTGTTTTCCTTTCACTATGATAGGTAGTTTTGCTGGGTAAAGTATTTCTATGTTGGCTTTCATGGTCATTTACAATGGGAAATACTTTGGTCCAGACTCTTCTGGCTTCCATAGTTTGCATTGAGAAGTCAGCTGTAATTCTTACTGGTTTTCCTTTATACATAACTTGTTTTTCTCTAACATCTTTCAGTACATTCTCTTTGTTTTGTACATTTCCTGTTTTTTCTATGATATGCCATGGGGAGTTTCTGTTCTGGTCCTGTCTAACTGGTTTTCTATATGCTTCTTGTATCTGTATAGGTATGTCTTTCCTTAATTTAGGGACTTTGTCTATAATCCTGTTGATGCTCTACTTAACACCATTGGCCTGAGATTATTCTCCTTCTTGTATGCCTGTGATGTGTAGAGTTGGTCTTTTTATGGTGTCCCACATTTCCTGAATATTCTATCTTTGTGTGTTTGAATTTGTTTATAGTTTTTGAGAAGTCCAGTTCTTCAAATTTATTGTTCATTCTTGATCTTAATGTTTTCCACTTCATTTCTTCTGCTTGTGAGGCTTTCTTCTTTCATTTCAAATTGACTTACTGAGTTTTTCAATTCCATCTTCATTTTGGCTTGGATTTTCTTCAATATTTCTATCTCTTTGTGAATTCACTTTTCAAGTCCTGAATTGTTTTTGTTATTTCATTCAGTCGCATATTTGTACTTTCTTGAGCTTCCGTCATAAGTTTATGCCTCGCCTCTTTGAGTTCTTTGAGTCATTTGTTTTTGTGTTAAGTTCTTTGATCATGTTTATGATTGTTCTTTTAAATTCTGTATCATGGGGATCCTCAGGATGATTCTCATTGTAGTACACTTCTGGAGGACTGGTTGGATTTTGTTGGGAACATATTCTTTTGGTATTTCATATTATTTGTGGGGGTTTTTTGTTGCCATTTGAGCACATGGATGTCTTTTATCAATTCTGAGTCCAATACAATATTATTCTGCCTTTATTTAGTTGAAATTTGGTTCTGTTTCTATTGTGGACATAGCTTGGTTGCTTTTTTCTCAGGTATGAAAAGTTAGTTGGTGTATGCTTTAGGTTCTTGCAGGGTAGTAGGCTTGTCTGGTTAGTAGGCAGGTCTGTGGTTACAGAACAGGAACCCACCAAGGGCAAGATGGGGGTGGGATGGGGACAGCCTGTGAAGGGTCTAAGAAACAGAGTGCAAGGAGAGAGTGGAGCTGCTCAGGCAGCATGGAACTCCAGAGTAAGTGGATCTCCAAACAACATTTCTTCATCTCTATAGAAAGGTGATCCTTTCAGACATATGAACTGTGCATGCCCAGAACACTGTATATTAATGCAGACATTTGAAGTTTTTCAGTCTCAGAAATCTGTTCCAATGATCCTCCATTTGAAGGGAGTCAGTTGCCTACCCATAGTTTAGGTGAGAGACAATATGCTGTAGTAGTTATGAGGGAGTCCTACACAGATTGTTTCAGTGCATTTGCATGTGCACACATGTATACATGCACATGTATGTGAAGGCCAGACGTCACTGATTGGGCTAGACTCGTCTGGCTAACCAGTCCTAGGAATCCACCTGTTTCCAACTACCCAGAGCTGGGATTACTGGCACATGCCTCTTGGTCTTGCTTTCTTATGTGAGTATGGAAGGTAGTCCAAAACGGGTCCTTATGCTCGCTCAGTAAGCACTTTTATCTATTGAGCCTTCTCAGCCCAGGGCACTTTTTTGCCTCCATGCTTTTATGATCAGTGGCCTGCAGGTTGGTATGGGGTCTGAACCAAGCAAATGAGCTCACATCCGTGCTCTGTTTTTTCCTCACACATGCCTACTGAAGAATGAAAGTCCTCTTCGACTGCTAAAGTTTGGGGTTTACCACTGTTAAATTCATGAGCCTTCCATGCCTGTGCCCTGGTTCATGCTTCTAGACCCCATCTTATTATTCCGTAGGAGTAGGAGAGATCACAGTAGGGTCTTCCAATAACACTCCAGAGTTAGCTTTGGAAATGTGACCTCTTCTTTGTTCACTTCACTCTTGCATGTTACAGACCCATAGCTCCTGGCTTCCTTTCCCTTTGAATATTCACTGGTTAACATATCGAGGTCTTTGTTCTCCCGTGCCATTGTGTGAATCACATTGATTCCAATGTGCTGTTCAAGAGATAAGGGGTTTTGAGTTGTAATAACATAATGAATTTGACATTCTGCTTCATTTCTTTCTGTGGTGACAGTCCCCGTCCCCATACCTCCATTTGCCAGAGATGAATATTTAGAGATCTGTATGATAGTAAGAAAAACTTACCAGGAATGTATGAAGACTTTTGAAACTTGAATCCTAGAGCACACTGGACTTTGAGTGAACTAGAAAGCTTATGGATACCGGGCTAAGGCTGAAAAGAAGAAAAAAAAAACACACCAGGTATGCATCTCAGTGAAATTTGGGGGCACCCTCTCCAGACTGTTTTCAGAACCAAGGCTGTGGGTCTGAAAGTCCAGTGAATTGGCCAATTTAGTCCACATTTTCTTATTGTATGGTATTAATTTAGAACTAAGGAGGGAAAAGTGCCCTGGCATCTGTCTATTTAAATAGAAGCAAAACTCAAAGACTTAAAAAATTCTTTTTTGAGCATATGTAATAAATTTATGTGGGTATGATTTTCTCAAACACTAGCTAGGCCACAATGGGACATCACACCAAGGAACATAGAGCCCAGCATCAAAATGACAGTTGGATTTGAATTAAGAATTTCATTAGAACCATTTGATTTTGAAATTCTTGTGTGTCTGTCTTTATATTGCTGAACCATTTTTGAAAAGAATTTAGAAAAAAACTGAGTCTGCCTTTCTTTGAAAGTGAGGCAAATACCAACTGAGTATTGTCATGCCACTGAAGGAGACAAATACCGAGAGCTGGAATATATGACTTTGTAGTAGTGACACCATGCTATGAGGAAACTTTGAAGTGGTTTGTTAGACAGACATGTTTTCAGAGTCTACCGCTTTTGGTAGGTATTAGAAATGGAAGCTGATGATAGGAACATTCGTTGCACAGAAACTGAATCAGAGGAAGAAGACTCCATGGCATGGAGTCGGGCAATGGCATTATAATGAAGCTCAGGGATTTTGGATGCTTGGAAAATGAAAGCAGAGCAGTGGAAAAATCCAAGAATATTTTCTTAATAGGTTGTATTAAGACCAAGCAGACTTTTCTTCACTGTAAATGATAGGCCATTTGTCACTCCAACTGAATTTGCAGTTAGTTAACAAAAGAAGTGAATTCCTCTCCAACTGAAGGTAAGTGTGTGTATAACATAAGCATGTACATGCACACACTCATGCACACACACATGCACACACACGTGCTCTTGTCCATTTGCTCACAGCTAAACCATGCTGAGTGACCCTACACGTAGAAGCTTAGGCTCATTTCAACTGGGGACTCATAGATGAGGTTGCAAAGTTTTCACATAGATTAATTGCCTTGCTTAGGAATCTTCCTAGGATGAGCAAAGTGGTAATCTTAAGGAAGTTTTGTCGTCTTCATGATATTATGTTTTCATTTTTTCCTCTAGTCTTGGTTTGCCTGTGCACCAAAAGCCTTCATTTTTATTTTAATAACCACAGCAGGCTTTGGAAAGTGCAGAGTCTCATCCCATATGTGGGATTGTCCCATTTGCGGGATAGGCAAATGTTTTTAAAGTTCAGGTGAGCCTGTCAGGAAATCAGTTCCCTCCGATTAATAGTAGTCTTACAAAGCTAAAACTTCCCAACTTACAGAATGCACTCGATATTCTAGAACATTACCCAACTTCACAGTTTGTAATCTCAGTGGTGTTATGAGCCATGGTAACTAAGAAAAATTTCATTTTATTCAAGATGTAAAATTATGCATTAACTTGGGATTTAGAAAAGAATACAGCATCTTTGGAGATTTTAGGACCAGGATAAATAACATCAAGGAAGCTAAACCAAAAGAAAGGAAAGCTTTTTACACAGCTCTGCCCACACCGTCTTTGGTATTTTGTGTGAGGGTCTTCTTATTCTTTCTGGAGTGCTAGCTCATGGGGGACAGAAAGCATTGGTTTCTCTCCCTGGTAATTGCCAAGTTGGCCTGTAGGGGGATGCTCAGCAAGTGTCCTGTGTGGGGTGATTTAATTGCACAACCAAAGACACACACTACAGATGGATATTTTGATTGGCTGCTGGTTCTGACACATGTTGTGACACTAAGTAATTCAGAAGATGATTTTCCCCAAAGTTTGCATGAATTCTCTGCCTGCCAGGAATAACCATTTGACACATTAATAGCTTTGAAACCTAATATGGGTCAATTTTGATGGTGTGTCCTTTCTACAAAAATGTGTACTTGAAAGCTTTTATGACAAGACGATCAGAGAGCAAAATTATTTCTGAGTAATTATCCCACTTTCTGTTAAAGTTTGTTCCATTAACTTTAATCATGAGTTCTGTTTGATATGTGCTCCAGTACAGCCCAAGCAGAGGCTCTGGCAAGCACCGCTAGTGAGATGCAGGGTCACAGAGGCCACTTGCTACCTTCCATTGCCAGTCTCTTACCTGTCTTTTCTTGTCCCTTTTCTTTTCTTTTCTCTTCTTTTCTTCTTCTTTTTTTTTTTTTTTTTCTTTTTCTTTGAGACAGAGTCTCCCTTTTGTCCCAGCTGGCCTGTAACAGTATATAGACCAGGTTGTCTTCCATCTCACAGAGATCCTCCAGCCTCTGGCTCCCCAGTCCTGTCATTAAAGGCCTGCACCACCATGCCCTGCTTTTTCACCTTTTTTTGGGGGGGGGGTCTTTTTGAGACAGGGTCTCCCAGTAGCCTCAGCTGCCCTGGAACTCACTCTGTAGACCAGGCTGGCCTTGAACTCATAAAGATCTGCCTGCCTCTGCCTCCCAAGTGCTAGGATTAAAGGTGTATGCCACCATGCCCAGCTTGCTTTTTTACTTTTTAAGCCGAACAAATTTCTCTCTGAAATTCTTTATTGTTGTCTCTTTGGGTGCTTTTGTTGAGGATTTGTTTTTACAAGTCTATTTTCTGCCTTTCTCATAAAAGTATAAACTACACAAAAATAGGGCACTTGTCTATAACTCTGATGTTAGAATAATACCTGGCATATTGTGCACACAGGATAAGTATTTGCTGAATGAATGAAAATGACAAAGGGTTTCTGTGCATCATTTGTTCGTTCATAAGTTTATGTCAAGTTCCTATTATTTGCCTGGTACTTTTCTATGTGCCAAGATTTTAACAGCGAACAGGATATTGGTGAGTTTACGGAAGAATGCCTATGTGGAGTTCTCTAGTATGGTAGTCATTAGTCACATATGACTATGGAAATGTAAAGGTAAATTAATTAAAATGGAAAGGTCTGTGCCTCCATAATGCCAAGTGTATTTAAAGTGCCTGCATGTATTCATCGACTTCCACACTGCTCAGTGCAGATAGAGAATACCTCCAGCTTTGTAGAATGTTGTATTAGATCGAATTTGTTTAGTGATAAAACAGATTAACTTACGGATACTCTTCCATGCAGATGACTATAATATGTGCTTTTAAAAAGAATAGGTGTGCTTCATAGGGAACCTAGAGAGCAATAACTATTGGGTGGCCAGGCATAGTCTTCCGGGTACTTCTAACCTGAGGTATAAAGAATGCAAAGGATTAGGCCAAGGGGCCCATGGAGCATGATTTTGAAGTTACAGGAGCTAGCTGGAGAAGGGGCTTGGATAGGTGCCCTCATGTGGTCAGCTATAGGAGGTCCTGGAATTTTATTTTGAGGTTGAAATGAGAATCGGTAGATGGTGTGTAGGAACACACAGCCTCTTACATAGCAGACACTTTTTTAATGGCTTTTCTGTCTTTCCTCAGGCCCATATTCTCTTAACAGCCCCCCCCCGTTGATCTTTGCGCTTTTAGTTTTTGCTCCATTCATCTGCAGTAAGTTCCAATTATGATAGGTTATTCGCCTGTTGAGAAAACCCTCACTGCTTCCCACACCACTCAGCACAAAACTTAAACTCCTTAAAATGCTTCTAAGCTCCTGGAAGGCCCCTTTGTGCTCTCCTGAAACTCCTCCTTTGCCCCTCACAGTGTTGTATAGCTGTTTCCTCCAAGTTGGTTATGACCATCGTGTCTTCAATTAGAGGCTGTGCTCGCCTTCAGGAGATTCTCACAAGATTGCTCCTATTTAACACTGCCTTGTAGAAGGTGGTGTGGTTGCTCAACAGAATCACTAATCTTAGACGGTTCTTCACGAGAAAGTTCACTAGATCCAGGGAGTTCACAGGTTTCCTGAGGTATCAGGAGATCCTCCCAAGGCCCCTCCCCTCCTCAGATTATGCAAGAGGTAAACAGTGGACTAGGGTTGGGGGCAGGATTCTTGGGGACAGTAGCTGCCCAGGGGACTTTAGAATAGTGCAGCTTTTGTGAGTTGTCCTCTCTGCAGGTGGGACTCTTTAGCAGTGCAGCAGCTGTTAGGGTTGTCCAGAGGACTCCTGGTGGTAGAACTGCCTTCAGTCACCCATGCTTCTGTTAGTAACCAAGTAAACTCACTGTTCACCAAAGTGGACTTGGATAGAAACCTTTCTTTAGTCTGTCCGTGTCTGGTGTCCCATGTAGCTGGGGTGTGAATAGAAACATTTCTTTATGTCTCTCCATGAGAAGTCACATGACCTTAGACTTTAACCCTCAGCTCCAAGCCTGCAGAAATTATACCTCTCATTTCCCATTTTGTCCCATGCACTCAACAAAGTTCCTGACACACAAGAAGCATCCAGCAGATATTTTCCTTATGAGTTAGTAGATGGAGTTGAAAATCCATCCCCATTTTATGAAGGACTATTAAAAACAGTTTATTAAGGACTTTTATTATTTGTTTTTATATGAAAATGGAACAGATATAATTTGTATATATCATTTACCCACTCGAAGCAATGATCCAATGACTTTTGGTGAATTTACCAGCTTATGCCACCATTACAACAGTTCAGTTTTAAAAATGTATCTATTACCCCAGTGAGATTCCTTATGTATACTTATAGTTAATTCCCCTTCCCACTCCTAGCCCTAGGCAGCCACTAATCTTTCCATCTCTATAGACTTATCTTTCCTGGGCATTTCAAACAAATAAAATAATTCAGTATGTAATTTATTGTGCATAGCTTCTCTCATGTACCAGTTTTTTCAGGGTTCATCCATTTGGTAGCATATACCAGTATTTCATTACTTTGTATCAGCAAATAACATTCCATTAGATTGATACAGCACATCTTACCTGTCCACTGAAGACATGTGGTCTGTCTACTCTTTCTGCTTTTATGATGAATGCTTCTGTGAACATTTGTGTACAAATTTTCCACTGGACAGATACTTGAATTTCTCCTCACTTGATACTTAGGATTGGAATTTCTGGAAAAATTTCTTTAAAAACTAGACAAACTGCCCAGTTGTTTTCTACAGTTGCTTCATTTTAAGTTTCCACCAGAAATATGTGTAGAATGACCTTTATTCTTTTTTTTTTTTTTTAATTTTTTTTTATTGTTATTTATTGCCGTATGTTGGATGAAAATGATGTCTGGCAATGCCAGTCTGTGGGCAACGTTGACGCATGCCGCGGAGGTCAGAAGAGGGCGTCGACTCCCCTGAAACTGGATTCTCCCTGGAAGTGAGTTTCACAGACGCTCTCGGCCCCATGTGGGGGGGATCGACCGGGTCCTCTGCAAGAGCGATGGCCGCTCTTTTAACCGCTAGGCCATCACTCCACCCCCGAATAACCTTTATTCGTAAGGGGTAACCTTTTTTTTTTTTTTTTGGTCTTTTTTCGGCTAGGTCTCCCTGTAGCCCCAGCGGGTCTGACTCACATTCTGTAGACCAGGGCTGGCCTCGAACGCACAAGATCCACCTGCCTCTGCCTTATTCAAGTGCGAAGGATTAAGCGTGCGCGACACGCCCGCTTCTCTTTTTTTTTTAAGTTTTATTATTGATTTAGTTTATTTATTTTTGATTTAAATTTTCCTTTTTTCTTTTTACTATCACGAGATAGAGTGTGATCTTGCTGTGTCACACAAGCTGGCAGTATACTCAAGCCTCCTCAGCCTCCCAAGCGCTCAGCTAACAGCTAGCCTAAGCCAAGTCTATGTATGCTCTTTTATTCCCTCACTGGTGGTCAGTCACCCAGTCTTTCCTTATAAGAACAGGTGTGTGCAGGTCAGAGGAGAGGGTGGCAAGGTTTGCTGAACCTACAAGGCCAGGAACCTGATGGAAACCCCACTGACTGCTGGCCAGGCTTCCATTTTGTAGCTGAGTGGATCTTGACCTCACATGAATTTGATGGAATCTATGGAATGTACTCCAGGGGGCAAAGGGTCATACATTCAGAAAAGCCCAGGAACCAGTTTACCAAGCATTTGTAATATGGACTGGATTGAGGTAATGCTGTAAAGGCTCAGGTGACACAGCTAGCTGGGGATGCGTTGTTGAAACTTGTGGGGAGACCAATTTAATGCATAGGGAATCAAACTAAACCTTGCAAGATAGGTTCCCTAAGTGGAGAAGTGTAGGGCAAATTAAAACTCATAAATGATACTTAATGGCCATACCAATTCGGCCTAGTAGTCTTAAGGGATAACGTTGTTCCTTTCCCTCAGAGGCCAACTAAGTACCAGGGGACTTATGCATGGGGAATCTCTTGAAATGTCCCTGCAATTGTGAGTCACCAGTCTTCTTGTGCAGGGAGGTCTTGGCGGTCTGTTAATTGGACTTCAGCCAGTGTTGAGGAAAGTCTGCTCATGCTTCAAAAGGGAAGCTTTCTAGCAAGACCTGACTTTGTTCTCTAGTGGATGGACTGGTAAATGAAAAGCCAAGGGGCATGGAGAGATAGCCCCTAGCGGTTAAAGCACCGACTGCTCCTTGCAGAGTACCCGGGTTCGATCCCCAGCACCCCATGGCGGCTAAGAAATCCCCACGCTATAACTCCAATTCCAGGAGACTCCAGGTTTAAGGGGAATCCGTAGCCCTCTTCTCACCTCTGCGCCATTTCACTACACGGGTGCACGAACCTACATGCAGACAGTAACATTCATAGCATACGGAAATAAATAAAATTAAAAAAAAAATTAAAAAAAAAAAAAAGAAAAGCCAAAAGGAGCCAGGGGCTCTCTCCCCCCACCCCCAAACCTGAGTGACTCTTGAGGACCAGATCCTCAACTGACCTTGAGAAAGCAAAAACCTTGGTTAATCTGGGCTGTGTGGCCTTAAACATTCAAAAGGAAAGTATAACCAGAAATAAATAAATAGTAAGGCCTGAGAAATTGTACTTCAGGTATAAAACTTGAGATCTTAGTAAAAAGACAAAAAGTAAAAAAAAAAAAAAAGCACAGTTGTTTTGCTTGTCTTACTGGCAAGTGTAGCTGCTACCCTGCAGCTGCCACTGCTTTTGCCATCCTTCCAAGACATGAGACACAGCTTTCCAACCTTCCAATATGGACTGAAGACTCATGTCTCTCCAAGAATCCTCCAAACCTTTAGTGCCAGATGGGGACTGCTGAGACATCTAACTTGTGGACTGAGCTACTACTGGGGTTTCAGCCTCTTCAGAGAATAGACTGCCCTTGTTGGACTACCCAGGCTGTATCCCGGAGACCAGTACAGGAGGATCAAGACAGGACACAGTGCTTACTGGACCTCATTTGGTGACCATGGGAAAGGAAAACCCCAGTGTGGAGCACAAGGGCAGAACTGATGGTGGTTTGGGCTTGCCAAGGACGAGCCTTCAAACATGACATCTTTCAGCCTAATTAAGGAAAAAATCATAAGCTGAAGATGCTAAAACCTATGATATATGTGACATGCATATGTGCCTATTTTGGAGTGATGCATACTGGAAGGAACAATAACAACAACAACAACAAGACTGGGTCAAAGAACTGACTGAAACGGTGAACTTCTGCTCGAAACAGTGAACTTCTGTTTGAAACAGTAAATTTCTGCATCGAAAACTTTAAAAGAGACTGAGAGAAAGATGAAAAACATGTTTGGCAGAATGCATGAGCTCTGGTGGGGTTGGGAGCAGGGAGGGGGGCACGGGTCTAGATTTGATTGGACATTTTGTATGAAATGCACAAAGCTTCAATAAAAATTGGCTTTGAAAAAAATAAAAACTCAAAAATATGGTAAGAACTCTGAACAAAGCACTGCTTATGGGAGCCTGAGGTGTCGAAGCAAGCTTTCTTGATGAGGTCACCTTAGAATAGGAATATGAGAGATATTTCAGGTGGGGGGGCAGTAGTGGAAGGTGTAGAAATAAGATGGCCCTGGTTGCATGATGACAGACTGGCACTTGCACCTAGGCTGGGTGGGGGTCTGGAGCAGCCGGGCCCTTCAGATTCCCCTCTTCCTGCCTGGGCCTAGCAACATTCTGTTTTGTCCTGTGTTTTGAAGCTCTGTTATTTCCTAGAATTGGTTACTTTACACTGAAGTTACATTGTTTACTTTAGACCGAAGACTTGAATTTTCTGGATTATAGAATCTCACATAATTACTAAAGTGTGATCTTAATAAACAAAAAACAATTCCCTGCTTTGCAATCATAAAATAACTTACTGGACATGAATATAAGCAGGTCAAATATGAAATTCTATTCTAATTCAAAAGAATTATGCCCAGCCCTGTTTTCAGATTAGAGATTCAAATGTTTTCCCAGCTAATGCAAGGGGATGTTAAGATAAACGAAGGCCAGCAAAAAATAAGAAAGGCAATTGGATGCCAAACTTCACTGATAAGAGGAGGCACGGTAATCTGATGGTTACTTTCTGGTTGGATTGTTCAAAGATGGAATGATTAGCCACACCACAAATCCTTTATGTATTGCAAAGCTATCATAATAAATACTTTCTGATGTTTTCTCAAGAAGGTCTATGGGCTTCTGTTACGGGAATTAGGCTCATTTATTAGGGGTTGCATTAACTAAGGAATGTATTGTTTGGAAGATTTCTCTCTTTCAGTAAATACTTACTGAATACCTGTTATGTGCCAGATATTAAATTAGCAGTGGAGAAACCATATTTAATGAAGCATCATCTTTACATTTTATAAACTGTGCACCAAATTTTGATGTGAAACCATAGCTTGACACTAACAGAGACCATTATGGATAAGGTAATAGAGTGTTTCAGATTCTTTGTGCCTAGTCTATAGCAGTACTTTTTTGGTTTGTTTATTTTTTGAGATAGGCTCTCCCTATAGCCCCAGCTGGCCTGGAACTTACTATGTAGACCAGGCTCAGGCATCAATCTCATATAGAGACCAGACTGCCACTGCCTCCAAGTGAGGGGATCAAAGGTGTATGTCACCATGCCTGGCTACAGTAGTACTTTTAAACTGGTCATGAGTTTGTCAGTGCTGGAAGATACTGATTTTCATAATATTTGAATGCTAGTGGATTTTGGTGGATAGAGGCCAGATTCACTAAAATGTTCAGAAAATGTTCAGGCTTCTACAACCAAGAGTTATTCAGCCAGAGTGTCAGTTGACTAAATGACTCTAAATTGGATTGAGAAATGATATATGAAACAGTTTAATAACAATAAAAATATATTAAAAGAATGTCAGTAGACTAAGAAAACTGGGAAAAGATCATCAAATAGAGAGTCCTCAAAGGCTCTAGCTAGCAGTGAGGCTCTTTAACTTTTTTCTTTTTTTATTGTTATTAAAACTTTTTGTATACATTATATGTCATTTCTCAACCGAATTTAGAGTCACTTCCCTTTCCATTCCCCCCACCCCACCTGAGTTCCTACCCTCTGCCATACATGTCTTGCATATTTTTCTGAGTCTTTCCAGATCTTTTCAATTCTTTTATTGTTGTCGTTCTCTCTAACTTGTATTGCTTCAATACATATATATACATATATATATATGTATATAGTTATATATATATACATAGTTATATATATATATACATAAATATATACATACATACACGTATCACCTGAATTAGAGGATTTTTTTTTCTTAAAGATGTAATGTTTTCCTTAAGGAAGTGTTTGAAGGCTCCTCCTTGGCAAGCCCAAACAACCATCAATCCTTCCCTTGTGCTCCACACTGGGGTCTTTCCCTCCCATGGTCCCCCAAATGAAGTCCAGTAAGCACATGTCCTGTCTTGATCTTCCTGTACCAGCCTCCGTGATACAGCCCAGGTAGTCCAACAATGGCAGTCTATACTCTGATGAGGCTTAAATCCCCGTAGCTGCCCAGTCCACAAGCTGGGTATCTCAGTAGTCCCCTGGCATTGAAGGTTTGGAGGATTCTTGGAGAGACATGAGTCTTCAGTCCATATTGGAAGGTTAAAAAGCTGTGTCTCATGTCTTTGAGGAGTGGCAAAAGCAGTGGCAGCCACAGAGTAGATGCACTTGCCAGTAAGAACTGAAGACAGGCCAAACAACAGTGCTCTCTCTTTTTATTTTTGTCTTTTTACTAAGATCTCATTTTATATCTGAAGTACAATTTCTCAGGCCTTATTATTTATTTCTGGTTTTACTGAGGCTCTTTAACTTTTAATTTGGGAGTGACTGCATATGTGACCATTCTATTTTTATTATTTCTACCTCTCCCTGTCTCTACTATAACTTCTGTGTCTCCAAATATTCCCTTTAAAATTCACGATCTCTTCTATCATTATCATTTTTAATACATATATTTAAAAGATATACACACACATAAATAAGCTCCAAGTATTTGAACGTTTTTGTTCCCAGTTGGTGGTGCTGTTTTGGGCCGTCTTAGAAGGTGTGCCCCCTGCTGGAGGAAGCGTGCCACTAGGAGGCGGGCTTAGAGCCCAGCCTTGCTGGATTTCTAGTCATTCTCTGCCTCCTGTGCCTGTTTGAAGATGTGAGCTTCTACTTCCTTTTCCTGCTCTGGTACCTCCTGCTACCATGCCTCCCCACCATGACAGATTCTTAATTCCCCTGGAACTGTAAGCACAAATAAATTCTTCTTTTTTTTTTTTTTTTTTCGGGGTTCGTTTTTTTTTTTTTCGAGACAGGTCTCCGGAGCTCGGGCTATACGGGAACTCATTCTGTAGACAGGGCTGGCCTCAAACTCACCAGAGATCTTTCCTGTGGCGCGTCTGCCATCCCCAAGTGCTAGGAAGTAAAGGCGTCGCATCCAGCCCGGCAATTTATTATTTTGTATATTATTTTATTTATTTAGTTTTTTTATTTTATTTTCTGATGGGTATGATGTCCGTCTGCATGCCAAGTTGTGCA
Organism: Rhizomys pruinosus; assembly: GCA_009823505.1. Lineage (NCBI taxonomy): Eukaryota > Metazoa > Chordata > Mammalia > Rodentia > Spalacidae > Rhizomys > Rhizomys pruinosus. Next base: position 115,011 of record VZQC01005897.1, read on the forward strand.
CCCTTGTCGTGCAGAGTCAGAAGAGGGTGTTGGATGCCCCTGAAACTGGAATTATTCCGCTGGAATTTGAGTTTCAGATGGTCTCGGCCGCCATGTGGGTGCTTTTTTTTTTTTTTTATGTGGGTGCTGGGATCAATCCGGGATCCTCTGCAAGAGCGGCTGGTACTCTTTACCTACAGACCTCTAGGTCATCTCTCCATCCCCAGGTTCGTATCTCACAGTGGAAGTAAGCTGTGGCTTCCTTTCCTCAGGTGGTGGCTGTGGTGGTTGAATGAGCATTCCCCCCTGACTATTCAGACAATGTTGTCCCAGGTTTGGTGGTCTTGTGTTTGGGAGATGTTGAGGAAGGCGTGGGCCAATGCTGGAGGAGTACGATCAGAGGGGGGGGTGGGTTCGTGAGTTTAACAGCTTGCTACGTCTACCAGAACGGCTCTCGCTTGAACTCCCTGTGGTCACCATTGGCAATGTGAGACCTCTGCTCCACCCCCTGGCCACCATGCCTCCTTCCTATGGGACTCTAGTAAATTCCCTGGACCGGAACTGTCCAAGCGATAAGCTTCAAAATAACTCTTTTCTATAAATTGCCTTGGTATGGTGTTTTATCACAGCAACAGAAAAGTGGATTAATACAGTGAGATTGAAGTTGCCTGCATAAATTGAACTCTGGGGTTCCTTTCTGGAGTTCTCAGAGATCTCAACCTTGGGACTTCCTTATGTGTAAGTTCTGAGAATGTTGCCTTTCCAGACTGGTTTCTGGTTCCTCTACCCTGGCCTTTTCTCCCTTTATGGAAGGTGCACACAGTGCCTCTCAGCCCTTTCCAGCCTTAGTTGTTCTGTGCTGTCCTTGCCTTGTCGTCCCTTACATTTAATTACGTTAGCCAAAGGCAAGTAACAGATTCCATCCCCTGAGTCAGTGGTTCCTCTCTTCAGAAATTCTTTGGTATCACGGGAAAGTTGTGAGTAAAAAAAAAAAAGAGTATACTTCTGAAGTTTAATTTAGAACAATTTCATGTGTGTTTTACCTCACTAAATTGATCTTTATTCCTATCCATTTAAAGAGAATTGGGAGAAAAATATCTACCTGTAATTCATAGCCTTGTACTAAGCATGTGTTTTGTACTCTTTCTAGGGTTCAAAGAGAAATATATAAAAAAGTACATTTCTTTCTTCCTTTTCCTGTATATTTTTCTTCCCTTTTTTACTGTAAAATGCTTCCAAAGTTAGCACAAGCTATAACCAAATAGTACATACTTGAAATCTCATTACTTGGTAAGTAGAGGCAATGAGGGTCAGTAGTTCAAGGTAATCATTGAATACCTACTGAGTTCCAGGATGGCTGAGGTGTATGGACCCTTGTCTCAAAAAGTAAAAAAAGATCAAACCAAAATGATTTTCCTATTTCTTTATAACACCCAAGTCTCTGAATTTTAACATGTGTGCCTGAATTTTTATCTTATTATTCTCTTCGGTTTCATGAAAAAATGTATTTGATTTTCTCTCAATCATTGGAGACAAAGTGGTGGGTATGTTGTCTTAATACTTGGAGATACTTTAGTGCACGTTGCTCATTAGAGAAGAAGCCCTTTCCCAGCTGTTCCCTTGTGCTTCTTGCTCTGAATCTACCTTTTAAAACTTTTTTTTTATAAGCTGGCATGGTGGTGCAGCGCCTTTAAAATCCCGTAGCACTGTGAGCAGAGGCAGGTTGGATACTTTTTAGTTAGGTGTCAATGCCAGCCCTAACTACAGAAATGAGTTCCAGTAAAGCGTTGGGCTATAGTGAGACCCGTCCTCTAAAGACAAAACAGTTTGTTTTTTTTATATTATTATTTTTTTATGTTTGTCGATTGTAACTGTCTGATGTAGATGTGTTGCACTTGGACGTAGACAAACGCCAGTAGTATGTCAGAAGAGTGTGTTGGATTTTCCCCTGGAACTGTATTGAGACGGTTCTCAGCCGCCCTGTGGATGTGCTGGCCCCTTTGCTCAGCTTGCTTTCTTTTTCTGCATTTTTATATTTTGGTCTTTTTTGAGACAGGGGTGTCCTCTTTAAGTCCTAACTGGCCTGGACTTGCTCTGGTAGACCAGGCCTGGCCTTGAACTCAGGATAGACCCACCTGCCTCTGCCTCCCAAGTTTGGGATCAAAGGTGTGTGCAACCCCGCCATTTCGGTCTTCATTCTGCCTTTCTTTTTTTTTTTTTTTTTTATTAGAAAATAATTTTTTTGATAATTTTGAATTTTAGTTTTATGTGTATGAATGTCCTGTCTGGAAATGGCCATTGTATTTGCCCCGTGGTCTGGCAATGACGACCGAGGTCAGAAGAGGGTTCTGGATTCCCCCTGGAACTGGAGTTCTCCTGGAATTGATTACAGACGGTTCTCAGCCGCCATGTGGTGCCTGTATCTGAACCTTGATCCCTGCAAAGCATTGGTGCTCCTAACCTCTAGTCCATCTTTCCAGCCCCCAGTCTGCTTCATTTTTAGCTTTTTTTTTTTTAATTTTTTTATTTATTTCTGTATGTTATGAATGGTAGTTTCTGCCATGCCAGGTCTGTGCACACCCTGTGCTCCCGTGCAATGCCGTGGAGGTCCAGAAGAAGGTTTCGGATTCCTCCCCTGGAACTGGAGGTTCTCAACTGGAATATGGAGTTTCAGACTCTCTCGGGCCACCATGTGGGTCTGGAGATCGAACCCGCGGTCCTCTGCAAGAGCGGCAGGGCGGTCGCGCGACTTAAACTGCTAGGTATCCATCTGTCCAGCCTCCCCCCCCCCCCCCCCCGGTCCGCTTTCTTATACTAACCTAGGCTCAGCAGCTCAGGGGTAGCACTACCCACAGTGTGCTGGCCTTGATCGGTATCACTCGAACCATCAAGAAAGAAATGGCCTCATAGATTGTTCACAGGCAAATCCGAATAGAGGCAGTTCCTCCAATTGAAGGTTCCATCTGTCTAGATGTGGTCTAGCTGACAAAGGGAAGAGGTATCTGGGGTTTTTCTTCAATGAACTATGAAGTATTTATTTTGAGAAAACATATCACTTTTCATCTGGAGAGAAGGTGGAAGCCATTGGCATGGTGCATCAATGTGTGTGGTTGCCCAGATCTGGGCAGAGTAGGGGTAGAGGGAGGCTTATCTAGCACAGCTGCTGTGTTGAAGTTAGAGGCTGGGCGATAGCCCATATGGCTAGGAAACTTTGAAAAAATGAACTCTCTGAATAAATATTCTGAGAATACTAGAGAAGATACAATTGTGTAAAGAGGTAAAACTAGAATACACCCCATGGGCTGTACTGGAATGGTAGGAACTAGTGCAAAGTCATGTATTTAGCATTTCTGTATAGAAAGAAATAGAAAGATGTGTCTGGGCATGTGCATGTGTAACGTGGATGATATTTGTTTCCTAGAGAGGCCAAGAACTCTGATATCCTCAGTGATAGTGAACATGTCTAGCGCTCAGAGCTTGGCCCTGTAGATATGACTGACTCTAGGTCTAGGGAAAAGATGGAGTAGATGAGCCCAGACTATCTTATCATACTAGAAAGTAAGGAATTGCTCAACAAGCAACAGCATCTCCAAGGACTCAAGAGTTATCCTGCAAAGGCTCCCAGTGATCAAATAAGGGGCATTTGAACGAGATATGCACGGTTGAGTTCCGTTCTCTTGCCCAGTGCAGGTCTCGCCACCTCCTCAGTTTCCCCGAAATTAAATAAGTCTTATTAATCCTTAGTAATCCCCGACATGAGGTACTGTTCCCCTTATGTATCGCAGCCCTGTAAATTGGACAATAGTATTGAAAATTTGGCTAGTCTCTACGTTTTTTAATTGCAATCTATATGGAACAACTTCTTTTCAATCACTTGCAGAGAGTTGTTAGGTGGCCAGATGGATTTGGTGATATATCAGACATTGCTATTGCTGAGAATGAGTTGGTAATAAGATGAAATTATCACTACTGTGGGATTAAGAAAGACACCAGTCTTTTGGAACAGAGTCAAAGTGACCAGCCTAACTTGGGCAATAGGATGATTTCCCTTCTCTGTTCTCTTCTAGACTCAGCCTCCCCTAAGATCTAACGAAAGTTTCCATATGTTACAACAAAGTTTCATCTTGCTTCAGCTTTACATGGAGGCTATTATTGTCTGTTGGTTGCTTGACTTCATAAATAATATTTTCATGATTCTGCCGAACTTAGTCCAGGCTATTATTTTTGTTGGTTGCCTTTCATAATAACTATGTCATGATTCTGCAGAACTATAATATTCACAGGAATCGTTTTGTTTATTTTATTTTTTGAATTTCGCCTTTTGGGGGAATGCCAACTGAAAGTGACCAGAACTGAAGAGTTATCTTTGCTGGAGTTAGTTACTACAGGACCACAGTGGCTAGATCCTGGCCTGGGGCCTATTCAAGTGCACTGAAGCCTTCTTACCTGGCCTTTTTTTGGTGGTCCACTGAGTGCTCTAAAATATGCCACAAAGGGCAGATGCTTCCTAAGAGAAGCTTTACAGAGTTTGATGTTGTTTGATCCCTGTGCGTTTAAAATTAAAATCCTTTTTTTCTTTTCGTGGGAACTATTTTATGTTTACTTAGGAATAGTCATAGTGGCATGTACTGCCGTTTCCCAACGCCCCTTTTGCACACAAGTATCACCATCTCCCAACAATCGCCCGTAGTTCCTCCCCCTGCCACATATTTGACCACTGTTCGCGGCACCCCTCTGGAACAGCTTTGCGGCTCGCCCTACATGCCAGGCCTTCCCCCCCGCCTATCCACGCGCTCCGGCACTCGAACCAGGTTGAGGGCCATACTGGTTGCCTGCCGTCAGACTTCTGAACCGCCAAAAGAACACACTTCAGATGACCCTCCAGAAGGGAGCAACTCTTTGCTACGGTCACCCTCTGGAGAGATACTCTCCTAAACATATAAGCAGCACCAAACTCCAAGCGCCAAAACTACGCCTAGTAAATAGATAGACTAATAACTGAACATCCAGTTTCTTAAAAGATGAAGTACCAGTGGCCAATAAACATGTGCACAAGATGTTCACCATTTTAGCCCTCGTTCGCCCTGAACATTCTGCGTCCCTTGGCGATTCCATTATCAGCAACAGTCAGAAGGGCATAATTAAATAAACAAAAGAACCGATGCTGGCAAATATGTGAGAGATGGGCCAGGGTTACTCTTATACACTGCCAATGGGAATACATGAGTCTAGTTGCTATGGAAATTGGTATTTCACTTTCTTCAAAATACAAAAATAGACAATAACCCTACCGATGGTGACCCCACATCCTGGACTATGCCTGAAGAGCCGCCAAGTCACAATACCACCCTAAAATCGTTTGACATCAATCTTTTATTGTAAAAGGCCCTTTATGGAAGCATACTTAGGCTTTCTGATAAATAAATTTCATTTGTCTATAGATCACAGGATCCTTTTACGAACATTTTTCTTGTAGTTTATTTGCCTGATTTAATCGTCATAGCTCTTAATCCATTAGTTCGCTCCCTTCCACCCTCTCCCATAAGCCCCTGCCACCGAATTTCCTAGTCATTCATATCCCATATTAAGTTCCGATTTGTCACGACCATTTGTTGCACACCCAGATCTCCCTTCGGTTGCCATTTATCATTGACCTGGGAGTCTGGTCAGTCCACTGAAAGTCACTCCCTTAAAGAAATCAGCTCTTCCTCACCAACCAGGTTCCCATTTTGCTAGATAATTCTTGCATAGGTTGTGGCTGCTGCGGTTATTACCCTCATTTCCCGGTGCTATGTTTTTTTTTGTCCTGACTGAAGTCGCCATGGTCTTACACATTCTGGTTGCAAAAATTCATATGAGCAAGTTCCCCTTGGCCCTGAAAACCCTGTTTTTGCCATTCCCTTATGTTTCATTTTCAACCAACCCTGATTTTTACAATATTTCTGTCCTCTCCTTTGCAATTGGGGTCGCCTGAGTTGTGGGTGTTGAGGAGCTTAATAATTGAGTCCAGGGGCTGGAGAGAATGCCTAGCGGTTAAATCGCCCCGACCGCGAACTTCAGAGGAACCTGGGTTCGATCCCCCATCCACGCCACAGGTGGCGCGAGAACCGTCGTGAAACACCGGTCCAGGAGAACTCAGTCCCAGGGGAATCCGAAGACCCTCTTTCTCTGACCGGCCGGCGGGCATTGCACGACACGGTTCACAGACTTGCAATGCAGAAGTACATTCATACATCATACAAGAATAAATAAAATTAATAAAAAAAATTAAAAAATTGAGCCATATTAATACAGGACACCCATGTTTGACAGCCTCTGTCTGTTCTTTTTTTTTTGTTTTTTTGGTCTTTTTTGAAGACAGGGTCCTCCCTGGAGCCGCAGCTGTACTGGAACTCACTCGGTAGACCAGGCTGGCCTTGAACTCACAAGATCCGTCTGTGCCCTCTAACACTCCCCAAGTGCGGGGATTAAAGTAAAGGCGTGCAACCACCATGCTGTGGCCTTCGTGTGCGTCAGACGCTGTTTGTAAGAGAAAAGCTCACTAGGAGAGTTTGAGGGAATGTGTGTAGTATTTCTCTCTACCCGCCTGTGTCTGTTTGGAAATATCCCATGAGCCTTAGTGTAGAGTCACCACTGTTAGATTGTGTCCCGTTAAGGCTGGCTTCGCTAGATAAACCGTTGTGGAGCTCTAATATAGGCCTCATCGGTCAAAAATAAAAAGGCTTCTTGATAGTGTTGTATGGTTAATACTTGTCGGTTGAATATAGGGATCCATATTTAGTAATGGGTGAGAAATTTATTGTGTAGAGATCTTAACCAACAGTGATAGGGTTTTTCTCAGAATCTATGACGCTCTCCAGCCTAATGTATTTGGAGATGTTTTACAATGCTACTTGATAGTTCCACGACATTGAAAGGGCGTTAATTCCAATTGATAGCCTTTGATTACACACTGAGAAAAGTGCCACTACTGTATAAGAGTCATATGCTGTGCTGTTCATTGACACTGTTGTTAGGCCTTAAAGCTGATGTTGGACAATTGATTGATTTTTCTCCTTTAGCATCTTTCATAGTATCTTCTAGAACTATAAGGTCACTTCAGGGAGGAAACTTCCAGGTCAGTTTCACAGTCTCCTTGCTTTAAGTCCTGGGATCGTACTGTAAAAGAAGTTATTCCTGGTTCGTTCAGTAGTATGATTTACTTTCAAGTTCATAGGGAGGTAGTCAATGGCAATATACAATAGCGTGGGTATATTTTTGGGAGCTCCTTGGACTACACTGACCAACAACTAGAGGGAGGGTTCTCCTTTCTGGCACTGTTTCCCTCGTTATGGAGCCTTCAGGTATACTCATGCACTCATGTTCAGATATTGTGCCTGCATTTTTCCAGGGATTTTTTTGACTTAATAATTTTCCTCTGCCTTTTTTTACACCACATAAGCTTTATTTATCTCTCTTCTCTCCCTTTATCTGTCTAGACCTCCCTCCATATCTTCTCCGTGCCTTCTCCATTTAGAGTGTCTCCATTTCCCCCATTTTTCCTCTTGATGTATGTTTCCCTTCTTTTTTTTTTTAATTTGTTATTTATTCGGTGATGTTGGGTGGAGGAATGTACTGTCCTGCTGCGTGACATGTATGGTTGCACCCTGGCGGGCAATGCTGCCGGAGGGTCAGAAAGAAGGGTCTCTCGTTTCCCCTGGAACTTGGGTTCCTCCTGGAATTGATTTTCAAGAGGTTTCTCGGCCGCATGTTGTGCTGGAGATCGAAACCCGGGTCCTCTGCAAGAGCGGTCGGCTCGCTTAACAAACAACCGATAGCCATCGCCTCCAGCCCCGATGTATCTGTTTCTTATCTCGAGTTCCTTCATCCCCTTTACCGTTATACCACCCCCATGTTTCACTTGTAAAATGTTTTTCCTTTTCTTTTCGTTCCTTCCCTATGTCGTTCCTTAACAGCTGAATAACTTTCCATTGTGTAAATGTCTCACATTTTCATTATCCCCCTTATCAGTTATAAGGACATTTTAAGTTGTTTCCATTTCTTGACTACTATTTGGGAAAAGAGCAGTACCAAATAATGGATTACAGGTATCTCTACATGAGGGATGAGTCCCCTTTTAGGGTATGTGCCAAATAGTGAATATAAACCAGGTCCATGAGGTTTCATTAGTTTTTTAAGTGGTCTCCACACTGCTTCCCATATGGTGCAATGAATTTGCAGTCTACCAGCAGTGATGGAAGCGTTCCCCTTCCCCACAATCTTCTCCAGCATTTGGTAACATCTTTGTTTGTGTTGGGGTTAGGGTGAGGGGGGCGACAAGGGGGAGGGAGTGCTGCACAACAAAGAGAGGTACGAGAGAGGGTGAGATACCGGTGTATATGTTTTGATCTGTATGTCTCTAAGTTCTAAAGATGTTTGAACACTTTTTTTGCATTTCTTAGTCACTTTTATTTCTCGAATTTGAACTCTCTGTTCAGGGTCCCTGCCTTTTTATGGGTCGTTTTGTTTGTTGTTTGCTTTGGTTTTTGAGTTTTTTAATATATTGTGGATATTAATCTCTTCAATGTGGGAAGCAGGGAAGACCTTGCTCTACACCATGTTTTGTCTCCTTCACTGTTTATAAGCTTATTGAAAGCCCCAGTTGGGTTGACTGTGGAACCGTAATGTCCTGAGCAACGATGTTTTGAGCTCTAGAAAGTCAATTCCTACACCTATGTCTTTTATGGCATTACCTAGGTTTTCTTGTAGCAGTTTCAGTGTTTCACATTTCATATTGATGTCGTTGATCTATTTGGAGTTAAGTTTTGTGCAGGGGGAAATAAAGAGTCCAATTTTCATTCTTCTATAGATGGAGATCTAGTTTGGCCAGCACATTTTGTTGAAGATGGTGTCTTACCTCCATTTGTTGTGTTCGTGGCATTTTTGTCAAATATTAGGTGGCAGAAATTGTAATAACTCTTGTTTGGGTCCTCTTTGTGTTCCATTGAGCTGTGGTGCCTGTTTTGTGCCAGTACCGATGGCTGTTTTTATGACTATATTTCCGGAATATAGTTTGAGATCCGGTATGGTGATCCCCCAGCATTGTTCTTTTTGGTCGGGAGTGCTTTGGCTATCCAGGGTCTTGAGTGGTTCCATATGCATTTTAGGATATTTTTAACTAGCTCTTGAAGAGTGTCAATAGGAATTTTTGATGACAGTGCCTTAGTCGATAGAGTGGGTTTTTGATAAGAATGGCCATTTTTCAGGAATATATCCACCAGTCATGAGTCACAGTAGGAGAGGGTCCTTCCAATGGCCCGGTGTTTATTTTCCATCTCATTTCTTTAAAGATTTTAAAAATTTTTAACTACTGTAAGAGATCTTTAATGTCCTTGGTTGGGTCATCCATAATTATTTTGTTATTTTGAGGCTATTGTGAATAGGAGGGTCTCCATGTGCTCTCTTTCTCCTGTTGCTTTTTATTGATACATAGTAAGGCGACTGATTTATGTAAGTTGATTGTATAACCTAGCACTTTGCTGAATGTAGTGATCATTTCCATGGAAATTCAATGGTGGAATTTTTGGGATCTATTACATATAATATCCATCTGCAAATAGTGATAATTGGACCTCTTCTTTTCCAGTTTTGTACTGATTTAATTTGCTGTTTTGTCTTATTGTGCTAGTAAGAGTTTCACGCACTATTTATATTTATTTAGTTATTTATTTATGTTTATTTATTTTTTATCTTTTCGAGACAGGGGGTCTCCCTGTAGGCCCCAGCTGTCCTTGGAACTCACTCTGTAGACCAGGCCTTGCCTTTGAACTCACAAAGATCCTCCTCCTGCCTCGGCCGCCAAGTGCTAGGATCTAAGTTGTGTGCCACCATGACCAGCAACTCACGCACTATTTTGAAAGAGAGTAGAGATAATGAGAGTCTGGTTTCTGATTTTAATGGAAATGCTTCCATTTTTTTATGTCTCCATTTAGAATATGTTGGCTGTGTGTGTGTATATATTAGCTTTAATTATTTTGAAGTATGTTCCCTCCAGTCCAATTACTTTTAGGATTTTAAACATGAATGCATGTTGAGTTTTGTCAAAGACCTTTTCTGCATCTGTTGAGAGATGACCACCAAGGTGGTTTTGTCTGTAAGTCCATTTATATGATTATTACAGTTATTGGCATATATATATATAAGATATTTTTTTTTTTTTGAACCATCCCTGCATGGTCGGGAATAAAGCCAACTGGATCAGGTCGATGATCTTTTGATGTGTTTCCTATGTGGTTTATGATTTTGATTTCGGATGTTTTGTCTAATGTTCGACTAGGATATATGGGCCTACAGTTTCCTCCCCTTTTGTTGTGGCCTTATATGTTGGGTTTTAATTATTAGAGTGATACTTGGCTTCATAGAAGAAGTTTGGGATTTATTCATCTGTTTCTATTTTTTTGAATAATTTTAAGAATTTACTGTTTTGAGATCTTTGAATGTCCTGCTAGTAGCATTCGGCTTGTAAATACATCTGGGCCTTGGCTTTTTTTTTTTTTTTAGAATTCTGCTGTGAAACATTCTTGGCCTGGGCTTTTTTTTATTTGTTATGGCTCTGTTTAAGTTGTTGGTTTAACTTTGGTGGTGTCCATACGGTTGTAGAAAGTGTAATCTTTTTTGTTCTTTTTTTTTTTTTTTTAAGATTTTCAAATTTAATATATATAGACGTCTAGTATTCCCCTGTCAATATCGGGATCTTTTTGGTGTCTGTTATTTTGTCCCCCCCACATTGAAGGTGAGATGGAGTTCTTGCACACAACAAAAATGGATTTTGTTTCTTAAACAATTCTACTAGCTAATATCTTTTGACTGGGGAGCTGAGGCCAATGATATTTAGGGACATTATTAAATATATCTATAGTGTTTTACTATTAATTCATCATTTGTAGTTCAATCTGTGTTCTTCACCAGCCTAGTTTTGTGTTTCTGTATTATAACCTTCCTATTTAAATCGTTCTGTAAACTCTTGGGTATAAGTCATTTCTGTCTTCATGCTCTGTATTACTGCAGTATTTTCTGTAGGAATGGATTGGTGGAAGTGAATTCTTTTTGTCTATTCCTGCCATGGAAAATTTTCCCTTCTGTTTGCCTTTCACTAGTGATGGTAGTTTTGCTTGCTGGTAAAGTATGTCATGGTTGGCTTTCATGGTCATATTAACAATGGGAATACTTTGGTCCAAGGTCTTCTGGCGTCCATAGTTTTGCATTGAGAAGTCAGCTTGTAATGCTTACTGGTTTTCACTTTATACTACTTGTTTTTCTCTAACAGCTTTCAGTACCATCTCTTTGTTTTGTACATTTCCTGTTTTTTCTATGATATGCCATGGGGAGTTTCTGTTGTGGTCCTGACTAATTGGTGTTCAGTGTGCTTCTTATATCTGGGTTATGCCTTTCCTTAATTTAAGGGACTGTGTCTATAAGCCCTGTTGAGCTCTACTTAACAAACAAACCATTGGCCTGGATAGTATCCTTCTTGTAGGCCGTGATGTGTAGAGTTTGGTCCTTTTTTATGGTGTCCCCACAATTTCCTGAATATTCTATTCTATCCTTGTGTGTTTGGAAAGTTTTTTTTTTTTTTTATTTTTTTATAGTTTTTAAGAAGTCCAGTTCTTCAAATTTGTTTGTTCATTCCTTGATCTTAATGTGTTCCAAATTCAATTTCTTCTGCTTGTTGAGGCTTCTTCATTTCATTTCAAATTGACTTAACTGAGTATTTTCAATTCCTCTTCATTTTGCCCCTTTGGATTGTATTCAATAGTTCTATCTCTTTGTGAATTCACTTTTCAGTCCTGAATTGTTTTTGTTTATTTCATTCAGCCACATATTTGTAACTTTCTTGAGCTTCCGTCATAAGTTTATGCCTCGCCTCTTTGAGTTCTTTGAGTAATTTGTTTTTGTGTTAAGTTTCTTTGTCACTGTTTTGATTGTTTCTTTTTAAATTCTAGTAATTATGGGGATCCTCAGGATGATTCTCATTTGTAGTACACTTTCTGTAGGACTGGTGGATTTTGTTGGGAACATATTAGTTTGGTTTTTTCATATTATTTAGTGGGGTGTTTTTTGTTGCCAGTTGAGCACAATGGATGTCTTTTTTATTAATCAGTTGCTGAGTCCAATCACTAATTATTCGTACCTTTGTTTAGTTGAAATTTGGTTCTGTTTCTATTATTGTGGCCATAGCTTGGTTGCTTTTTTGCTCAGGTATGGAAAGTTAGTTGGTGTATGCTTTAGGTTCTTGCAGGGTAGTAAGGCTTTGTCGGGTTTAGTAGGCAGGTCGGGGTGTTACAGAACAGTAACCCACCAGGGCAAGATAGGGGTGGGAATGAAGGGACAAAAGCCTGTGAAGGGTCTAAGAAACAGAGTGCAAGGAGAGAGTGGCGCTGCTCAGGCAGCATGGAACTCCAGAGTAAGTGATCTCCAAACAAACATTTCTTTTCTTCCATCATCTATAGAAGGTGTCCTTTCAGGACTATGAACTTGTGCATGCCCAAACAACTGTATATTAATGCAGGCATTTGAAGTTTTTCAGTCTCAGAAATCTGTTCCAATGATCCTCCATTTGAAGGGAGTCAGTTGCCTACCCATAGTTTAGGTGAGAGACAATGTGCTGTAGTAGTTATGAGGGAGTCCTACACAGATTGTTTTAGTGCATTTGCATGTGCACGCATGTATACATGCACATGTATGTGAAGGCCAGACGTCACTGATTGGGCTAGACTCGTCTGGCTAACCAGTCCTAGGAATCCACCTGTTTCCAACTACCCAGAGCTGGGATTACTGGCACATGCCTCTTGGTCTTGCTTTCTTATGTGAGTATGGAAGGTAGTCCAAAACGGGTCCTTACGCTCGCTCAGTAAGCACTTTTATCTATTGAAGGCCTTCTCAGCCCAGGGCACTTTTTTGCCTCCATGCTTTTATGATCAGTGGCCTGCAGGTTGGTATGGGGTCTGAACCAAGCAAATGAGCTCACATCCGTGCTCTGTTTTTTCCTCACACATGCCTACTGAAGAATGAAAGTCCTCTTCGACTGCTAAAGTTTGGGGTTTACCACTGTTAAATTCATGAGCCTTCCATGCCCATGCCCTGGTTCATGCTTCTAGACCCCATCTTATTATTCCGTAGGAGTAGGAGAGATCACAGTAGGGTCTTCCAATAACACTCCAGAGTTAGCTTTGGAAATGTGACCTCTTCTTTGTTCACTTCACTCTTGCATGTTACAGACCCATAGCTCCTGGCTTCCTTTCCCTTTGAATATTCACTGGTTAACATATCGAGGTCTTTGTTCTCCCGTGCCATTGTGTGAATCACATTGATTCCAATGTGCTGTTCAAGAGATAAGGGGTTTTGAGTTGTAATAACATAATGAATTTGACATTCTGCTTCATTTCTTTCTGTGGTGACAGTCCCCGTCCCCATACCTCCATTTGCCAGAGATGAATATTTAGAGATCTGTATGATAGTAAGAAAAACTTACCAGGAATGTATGAAGACTTTTGAAACTTGAATCCTAGAGCACACTGGACTTTGAGTGAACTAGAAAGCTTATGGATACCGGGCTAAGGCGTGAAAGAAGAAAAAAAAGAACACACCAGGTTAATGCAAGCTCAGTGATAATTTGGGGGCACCCCCTCACTCACCATACTTTCAGCAACCCCCAGGCTGTGGGTACGACGTCCCAGTGACTTGGGCCAATTCGGCCCCCCCTTGTCTTTTGGTGTGTATTTACTTTTAGACTAAGGAGGGACAAAGGGCCTGGCATCTGTCTATTTAACTCATAAGCAAAAACGCACGACTTAAAACAACCACCTTCTTTTTTGAGCATATGTAATAAATTTATGTGGTTATGATTTTCTCAAACACTAGCTAGGCCACAATGGGACATCACACCAAGGAACATAGAGCCCAGCATCAAAATGACAGTTGGATTTGAATTAAGAATTTCATTAGAACCATTTGATTTTGAAATTCTTGTGTGTCTGTCTTTATATTGCTGAACCATTTTTGAAAAGAATTTAGAAAAACCTGAGTCGGTTGGGTCCTGTCTGTGCCTTTCTTTGAAAGTGAGGCAAATACCAACTGAGTATTGTCATGCCACTGAAGGAGACAAATATCGAGAGCTGGAATATATGACTTTGTAGTAGTGACACCATGCTATGAGGAAACTTTGAAGTGGTTTTGTTAGACAGACATGTTTTCAGAGTCTATAGCTTTTGGTAAGTATTAGAAATGGAAGCTGATGATAGGAACATTCGTTGCACAGAAATTGAATCAGAGGAAGAAGACTCCATGGCATGGAGTCAGGCAGTGGCATTATAATGAAGCTCAGGGATTTTGGATGTTTGGAAAATAAAAGCAGAGCAGTGGAAAAATCCAAGAATATTTTCTTAATAGGTTGTATTAAGACCAAGCAGACTTTTCTTCACTGTTAATGATAGGCCATTTGTCACTCCAACTGAATTTGCAGTTAGTTAACAAAAGAAGTGAATTCCTCTCCAACTGAAGGTAAGTGTGTGTATAACATAAGCATGTACATGCACACACTCATGCAAACACACAGGAACACGCACGTGCTCTTGTCCATTTGCTCACAGCTAAACCATGCTGAGTGACCCTACACGTAGAAGCTTAGGCTCATTTCAACTGGGGACTCATAGATGAGGTTGCAAAGTTTTCACATAGATTAATTGCCTTGCTTAGGAATCTTCCTAGGATGAGCAAAGTGGTAATCTTAAGGAAGTTTTGTCGTCTTCATGATATTAAATGTTTTTCATTTTTTCCTCAGTCTCTTGTTTCCTGTTGCAACCAAAAGCCTTCAATTTGTTATATTTTTATTTTGAATAACCACAGCAGGCTTTGGAAAGTGCAGAGTCTCATCCCATATGTGGGATTGTCCCATTTGCGGGATAGGCAAATGTTTTTAAAGTTCAGGTGAGCCTGTCAGGAAATCAGTTCCCTCCGATTAATAGTAGTCTTACAAAGCTAAAACTTCCCAACTTACAGAATGCACTCGATATTCTAGAACATTACCCAACTTCACAGTTTGTAATCTCAGTGGTGTTATGAGCCATGGTAACTAAGAAAAATTTCATTTTATTCAAGATGTAAAATTATGCATTAACTTGGGATTTAGAAAAGAATACAGCATCTTTGGAGGTTTTGAGGACCATTATAAATAACATCAAGGAGAGCTAAACCAAAAGAATGAAAGGCTTTTTTTACAAACAGTTTACAACACTCTGCCCACAACCGTCTTTGGTATTTTTGTGTAGGGGTCTTCTTATGTCTTGTCTGGAGTGCTGCTCATTGTGGAAGAAAGGCATTGGTTTTCATCTCCCTGGTATTGCCAAGTCTGCCTGTATGGGGATGCCTCGCAAGTGTCCTGTGTGGGGTGATTTAATTGCACAACCAAAGACACACACTACAGATGGATATTTTGATTGGCTGCTGGTTCTGACACATGTTGTGACACTAAGTAATTCAGAAGATGATTTTCCCCAAAGTTTGCATGAATTCTCTGCCTGCCAGGAATAACCATTTGACACATTAATAGCTTTGAAACCTAATATGGGTCAATTTTGATGGTGTGTCCTTTCTACAAAAATGTGTACTTGAAAGCTTTTATGACAAGACGATCAGAGAGCAAAATTATTTCTGAGTAATTATCCCACTTTCTGTTAAAGTTTGTTCCATTAACTTTAATCATGAGTTCTGTTTGATATGTGCTCCAGTACAGCCCAAGCAGAGGCTCTGGCAAGCACCGCTAGTGAGATGCAGGGTCACAGAGGCCACTTGCACGCCTTCCATGGCCAGTCTCCTTACCCTGTCTTTTTCTGTCCCCTTTTCTTTTCTTTTCTCTCTTTTTTTCTTCTTTTGTTTTTTTTTTGTTTTTTTTCTTTTTCCTTTGAGACAAAGTCTCCTTTTGTCCAGCTGGGCCTGTAAAAATTAATAGACCAGGTTGTCCTGTCCAGCTCACAAGAGATCCTCCAGCCTCTGGCTCCCCAGTCCTGTCATTAAAGGGGCCGCACCACCATGCCTGCTTTTTTTTTTCACCTTTTTTTTTTTTGGGGGGGGGTCTTTTTGAGACAGGGTCTCCACCAGTAGCCCTAGCTGCCCTGGTAACGCACTCTGTAGAGCAGGCCGTGGCCTTGAACTCATGAAAGATCTGCCTGCCTCTGCCTCCCAAGTGCTAGTATGTAAGGTGGTATGACCACCCATGCCCAGCTTGCTTTTTTACTTTTTAAAAACAGCCGGACAAATTTCGCTTTGAAATCTTAATTGTTGTCTTTTGGTTGCTTTTTTTGGGATTTGTTTTGTTACAAGTCCTATTTTCTTGCCTTTCTCAGTAAAAGTTATAGAACTACACAAAATGGCACTTGTCTATACTCGATGGTTAGAAAATAATCACCTGGCTATTTGTGCACAAAGGATAAGATTTTGCGAGGAATGAAAAATGACAAGGGTTTCTGTGCATCATTTGTTCATTCATAAGTTTAATGTCAAGTCCTATTATTTGCCCTGGTAATTGTTCTAGGTGCCAAGATTTAGCAGCGAAACAGGAAATATTGGTGAGTGTTATAACGGAAGATGCCTATGTGATTTCTCTAGTATGTAGTCATTAGTCACATATGACTATGGAAATGTAAAGGTAAATTAATTAAATGAAGGGTCCTGTTGCCTCCATAAATGCCAACGTGTATTTAACTTGCCTTCCATGTTGTTCATTCATCGACTTCCACACTGCTCAGTGCAGATAGAGAATACCTCCAGCTTTGTAGAATGTTGTATTAGATCGAATTTGTTTAGTGATAAAACAGATTAACTTACGGATACTCTTCCATGCAGATGACTATAATATGTGCTTTTAAAAAGAATAGGTGTGCTTCATAGGGAACCTAGAGAGCAATAACTATTGGGTGGCCAGGCATAGTCTTCCGGGTACTTCTAACCTGAGGTATAAAGAATGCAAAGGATTAGGCCAAGGGGCCCATGGAGCATGATTTTGAAGTTACAGGAGCTAGCTGGAGAAGGGGCTTGGATAGGTGCCCTCATGTGGTCAGCTATAGGAGGTCCTGGAATTTTATTTTGAGGTTGAAATGAGAATCGGTAGATGGTGTGTAGGAACACACAGCCTCTTACATAGCAGACACTTTTTTAATGGCTTTTCTGTCTTTCCTCAGGCCCATATTCTCTTAACAGCCCCCCCCCGTTGATCTTTGCGCTTTTAGTTTTTGCTCCATTCATCTGCAGTAAGTTCCAATTATGATAGGTTATTCGCCTGTTGAGAAAACCCTCACTGCTTCCCACACCACTCAGCACAAAACTTAAACTCCTTAAAATGCTTCTAAGCTCCTGGAAGGCCCCTTTGTGCTCTCCTGAAACTCCTCCTTTGCCCCTCACAGTGTTGTATAGCTGTTTCCTCCAAGTTGGTTATGACCATCGTGTCTTCAATTAGAGGCTGTGCTCGCCTTCAGGAGATTCTCACAAGATTGCTCCTATTTAACACTGCCTTGTAGAAGGTGGTGTGGTTGCTCAACAGAATCACTAATCTTAGACGGTTCTTCACGAGAAAGTTCACTAGATCCAGGGAGTTCACAGGTTTCCTGAGGTATCAGGAGATCCTCCCAAGGCCCCTCCCCTCCTCAGATTATGCAAGAGGTAAACAGTGGACTAGGGTTGGGGGCAGGAATTCTGGGGAACAGATAGCTGCTGCCCAGGGTACTGTTGAATAGGGCAGCTTTTGGTGATTGTCCTCTCTGCGGTGGGACTCTGTTAGCATGCAGCAGCGTTGTTAGGGTTTGTCCAGAGACTCCTGTGTGGTAAGACTGCCTTCAGTCACCCATGCTTCTGTTAGTAACCAAGTAAACTCACTGTTCACCAAAGTGGACTTGGATAGAAACCTTTCTTTAGTCTGTCCGTGTCTGGTGTCCCATATAGCTGGGGTGTGAATAGAAACATTTCTTTATGTCTCTCCATGAGAAGTCACATGACCTTAGACTTTAACCCTCAGCTCCAAGCCTGCAGAAATTATACCTCTCATTTCCCATTTTGTCCCATGCACTCAACAAAGTTCCTGACACACAAGAAGCATCCAGCAGATATTTTCCTTATGAGTTAGTAGATGGAGTTGAAAATCCATCCCCATTTTATGAAGGACTATTAAAAACAGTTTATTAAGGACTTTTATTATTTGTTTTTATATGAAAATGGAACAGATATAATTTGTATATATCATTTACCCACTCGAAGCAATGATCCAATGACTTTTGGTGAATTTACCAGCTTATGCCACCATTACAACAGTTCAGTTTTAAAAATGTATCTATTACCCCAGTGAGATTCCTTATGTATACTTATAGTTAATTCCCCTTCCCACTCCTAGCCCTAGGCAGCCACTAATCTTTCCATCTCTATAGACTTATCTTTCCTGGGCATTTCAAACAAATAAAATAATTCAGTATGTAATTTATTGTGCATAGCTTCTCTCATGTACCAGTTTTTTCAGGGTTCATCCATTTGGTAGCATATACCAGTATTTCATTACTTTGTATCAGCAAATAACATTCCATTAGATTGATACAGCACATCTTACCTGTCCACTGAAGACATGTGGTCTGTCTACTCTTTCTGCTTTTATGATGTACTGCTCTGTGAACATTTTGTGTAAACCAAATTTTCCACTGACAAGTACTTGAATTTTCTCCTCACTTGATACTTAGGATGGGAATTTCTCGGAAAAATTTCTTTAAAAACTAGACAAACTGCCCAGTTGTTTTCTACAGTTGCTTCATTTTAAGTTTCCACCAGAAATAGGTTAGACATGGACCTTGATTTCTTTTTTTTTGTTTTTTAATTTTTTTTTATTTATTTATCCGTATGTTTGATGAAATGATTGTCTGGCATGCAAGTCTGTGGGCACGTTGACGCAATGCCGCGGAGGTCAGAAGAGGGCGTCGACTCCCCTGGAAACTGGAGTTCTCCCTGGAAGTGAGTTTCACAGACGCTCTCGGCCGCCATGTGGGGCGGGACGAACCCGGGTTCTCTGCAAGAGCGATCGGCCGCTCTTAACCGCCTAGGCCAATCACTCCAGCCCCGAATGACCTTTATTCTGTAAGGGGTACCTTTTTTTTTCTTTTTTCCTTTGTTTTTTTTGTCTTTTTTCGCTGGTCTCCTGTAGCCCCAGCGGTCGACTCACTTCTGCCTCAGACGCAGTCTGGCCTCGAACGCACAAAGATCCACCTGCCTCTGCCTTATTCAAGTCTAGGATAAGCGTGCGCGACACGCCCGGCTTCTCTTTTTTTTTAATGTTTTATTATATTGATTTAGTTTATTATATTTTTATTTATATTTTCCTTTTTTCTTTTAACTATCACGAGATAGAGTGTGATCTTGCTGTGTCACACAAGCTGGCAGTATACTCAAGCCTCCTCAGCCTCCCAAGCGCTCAGCTAACAGCTAGCCTAAGCCAAGTCTATGTATGCTCTTTTATTCCCTCACTGGTGGTCAGTCACCCAGTCTTTCCTTATAAGAACAGGTGTGTGCAGGTCAGAGGAGAGGGTGGCAAGGTTTGCTGAACCTACAAGGCCAGGAACCTGATGGAAACCCCACTGACTGCTGGCCAGGCTTCCATTTTGTAGCTGAGTGGATCTTGACTTCACATGAATTTGATGGAATCTATGGAATGTACTCCAGGGGGCAAAGGGTCATACATTCAGAAAAGCCCAGGAACGAGTTTACCAAGCATTTGTAATGTGGACTGGATTGAGGTAATGCTGTAAAGGCTCAGGTGACACAGCTAGCTGGGGATGCGGTGTTGAAACTTGTGGGGAGCCCAATTTAATGCATAGGGAATCAAACTAAACCTTGCAAGATAGGTTCCCTAAGTGGAGAAGTGTAGGGCAAATTAAAACTCATAAATGATACTTAATGGCCATACGAATTCGGCCTAGGGTCTTAAGGGATAACTTTGTTCCTTGCCCTCAGAGGTCAACTAAGTCCTAGGGGACCTATGCATGGGGAATCTCTTGAAATGTCCTGCAAATGTTGAGTCACCAGTCTTCTTGTGCAGAGAGTCTTGGGTTGAATGGATAGCCAGTAAGTTAGGAAAGCTCTTGCTCAGCCTTTCAAAAAGGGAAGGCACTGTCTCTAGCAAGACCCTACTTGTGTTCTCTAGCTGGGATGGAACTTGAGTAAAATGAAAAGCCAAGGGGCATGGAGGAGAAGCCTAGCGGTTAAAGACAGCCGACTGCTCTTGCAGAGACCCGGGTTGCGATCCCCAGCACCCACATGGCGGCCTAAAGCGCTAAATCCTCCAGGCAGAACTCCAATTCCAGAGACTCCAGGTTTCCAAGGGGAATCCGAGACCCTCTTCCTACCTCTGCGCATTGCTCACGACACGGAGGTGCGCACGAACCTACATTGCAGACAGTACATTCATACGCATAGGAGAATTAAATAAAATTAAAAAAAAATTTAAAAAAAAAAAAAAAGAAAGCCAAAGTGGCCAGGGGCTCATCTCCCCCACAAACACCCAAACGAGTGAAAAAACTCTTGAGGACCAGATCCTCAACTGGACCTTGAGAAAGCCAAAAAAAGACCTTGGTGTGATCTGGGGCTGTGGTGGCCTTTAAACATTCACCAGAAGGAAGTAAACAGGAAATAAATAAATAGTAAAAGGCCGAGATAAATTGTACTTTCAGGTATAAAACTTGAGATCTTAGTAAAAATAAACAAAAAGTAAAAAAAAAAAAAAAGCACAGTTTTTTTTTTTCCTGTCTTCGTTCCTCTACATGGAAGTGTACGCTACCCTGCAGTGCTCTGCTTCATTCCTTCCAATGAATGTAGGCCCAGCTTTCAACCGTTTCCAATATGGATTGAAGACTTACTGTCTCTCCAAGAATCCCCAAACCTTTAGGCCAGATGGGGGACTGCTGAACAGATCTAACCTTGTGGACTGAGCTACTACTGGGGTTTCAGCCTCTCAGGAGGATAGGTGCTGCCCTTGTTGGACTATTTTTTTCTACCCGGCTGTATCCCGCGAGACCAGCTTACAGGAGGATCAAGACAGACACAGTGCTTACTGGACCTCATTTGGTGACCATGGAAGGAAAACCCCAGTTGTGGAGACAAGGGCAGAACTGAGGTGTTTTGGGCTTGCCAAGGACGAAGCCTTCAAACATGACATCTTTCAGCCTAATTAAGGAAAAAATCATAAGCTGAGATGCTAAAACCTATGATACTGTGGCACGCATATGTGCACATTTTGTAGTGATGGCATACTGGAAGGAAACAATAAACAACAACAACAACAAGCTGGTGCAAAGAACTACTGAAACGGGAACTTCTGCTCTGAAACAATGAACCGATTTGGAACTAGTAATTTCGTGCCCGATCAAAACATTTTAAAAGAGAAAAAAAGACTGAGAGAAAGATGAAAAAATTTTATGGCAAATGCATGAGCTCTGTAGGGGTGGGAGCGGGAGGGGGCACGGGTCCTAATTTGGATTGCGACATTTGTTTAGAAATCGCACAAAGCTTCAATAAAATTGCTTTATGAAAACAAAATAAAACTCAAAAGTATGGTAAAGAAACCTCTGAACAAAGCACTGCTCTATGGGAGCCTGAGGTGTCGAAGCAAGCTTTCTTGATGAGGTCACCTTAGAATAGGAATATGAGAGATATTTCAGGTGGGGGGGCAGTAGTGGAAGGTGTAGAAATAAGATGGCCCTGGTTGCGTGATGACAGACTGGCACTTGCACCTAGGCTGGGTGGGGGTCTGGAGCTGCCGGGCCCTTCAGATTCCCCTCTTCCTGCCTGGGCCTAGCAACATTCTGTTTTGTCCTGTGTTTTGAAGCTCTGTTATTTCCTAGAATTGGTTACTTTACACTGAAGTTACATTGTTTACTTTAGACCGAAGACTTGAATTTTCTGGATTATAGAATCTCACATAATTACTAAAGTGTGATCTTAATAAACAAAAAACAATTCCCTGCTTTGCAATCATAAAATAACTTACTGGACATGAATTTAAGCAGGTCAAATATGAAATTCTATTCTAATTCAAAAGAATTCTGCCCAGCCCTGTTTTCAGATTAGAGATTCAAATGTTTTCCCAGCTAATGCAAGGGGATGTTAAGATAAACGAAGGCCAGCAAAAAATAAGAAAGGCAATTGGATGCCAAACTTCACTGATAAGAGGAGGCACGGTAATCTGATGGTTACTTTCTGGTTGGATTGTTCAAAGATGGAATGATTAGCCACACCACAAATCCTTTATGTATTGCAAAGCTATCATAATAAATACTTTCTGATGTTTTCTCAAGAAGGTCTATGGGCTTCTGTTACGGGAATTAGGCTCATTTATTAGGGGTTGCATTAACTAAGGAAGTATTGTTTGGAAGATTTCTCTCTTTCAGTAAATACTTACTGAATACCTGTTATGTGCCAGATATTAAATTAGCAGTGGAGAAACCATATTTAATGAAGCATCATCTTTACATTTTATAAACTGTGCACCAAATTTTGATGTGAAACCATAGCTTGACACTAACAGAGACCATTATGGATAAGGTAATAGAGTGTTTCAGATTCTTTGTGCCTAGTCTATAGCAGTACTTTTTGGTTGTTTATTTTTTGAGATAGGCTCTCCCTATAGCCCCAGCTGGCCTGGAACTTACTATGTAGGACCAGGCTCAGGCATCAACTCATATAGAGACCAGACTGCCACTGCCTCCGAGTGAGGGGATCAAAGGTGTATGTCACCATTGCCTGCTCAGTAGTACTTTTAAACTGGTCATGAGTTTGTCAGTGCTGGAAGATATTGATTTTCATAATATTTGAATGCTAGTGGATTTTGGTGGATAGAGGCCAGATTCACTAAAATGTTCAGAAAATGTTCAGGCTTCTACAACCAAGAGTTATTCAGCCAGAGTGTCAGTTGACTAAATGACTCTAAATTGGATTGAGAAATGATATATTGAAAAGTTTAATACCAATAAAAATATATTAAAGAATGTCAGTAGACTAAGAAAACTGGGAAAAGATCATCAAATAGAGAGTCCTCAAAGGCTCTAGCTAGCAGTGAGGCTCTTTAACTTTTTTCTTTTTTTATGTTATTAAAACTGTTTTGTATACATGTATGTCATTTCTCAACCGAATTTAGAGTCACTTCCCTTTCCATTCCCCCACCACCCCACACCTGAGTTCCTACCCTCGGCCATACATGTCTTGCATATTTTCTGAGTTCTTCCGAGTCTTTTCAATTCTTTATTGTTGTCGTTCTCTCTAACTTGTATTGCTTCAATACATATATATACATATATATAATGTATATAGTTTATATATATATACATAGTTATATATATATATACATAAATATAATACATACATACACACACCTGATTAGAGATTTTTTTCTTAAAGATGTAATGTTTTCCTTAAGGAAGCGTTTGAAGGCTCTCCTTGGCAAGCCCAAAAAACATCAATCCTTCCTTGTGCTCCACACTGGGGTCTTTCCCTCCCATGGTCCCCCAAATGAAGTCCAGTAAGCACATGTCCTGTCTGATCTTCCCTGTTCAGCCTCCATGATACAGCCCAGGTAGATCCAACAATGGCAGTCTATACTCTGATGAGGCTTAAATCCCCGTAGCTGGCCAGTCCACAAGCTGGTGTATCTCAGTAGTCCCCTGGCATTGAAGGTTTGGAGGATTCTTGGAGAGACATGAGTCTTCAGCCATATTGGAAGGTTAAAAAGCTGTGTCTCATTCTTGAGGAGTGGCAAAAGCAGTGGCAAAGACACAGGGACTGCACGCCAGTAAGGAACGAAGACAGGCCAAACACAGTGCTCTCTCTTTTTATTTTTGTCTTTTTACTAAGATCTCATTATAATTGAAGTACAATTTCTCAGGCCTATTATTTATTTTCTGGTTTTACTGAGGCTCTTTAACTTTTAATTTGGGAGTGACTGCATATGTGACCATTCTATTTTTATTATTTCTACCTCTCCCTGTCTCTACTATAACTTCTGTGTCTCCAAATATTCCCTTTAAAATTCACGACTCTCTCATCATTATCAGTTTTATACATATATTAAAAGATATACACACACATAACTAAGCTCCAAGTAGTTTGAACGTTTTTGTTCCAGTTGGTGGTGCTGTTTTGGGCCGTCTTAGAAGGTGTGCCCCCTGCTGGAGGAAGCTGTGCCACTGGGGGGCTTGGGCTTAAGCTTGCCAGATTTGCTGTCTAGCTGTCTGCTTCCTGTGCCTTTTGAATGATGTGAGCTTCTACTTCCTTTTCCTGCTCTGGTACCTCCTGCTACCATGCCTCCACCATGACAGATTCTTAATTCCCCTGGAACTGTAAGCACAAATAAATTCTTCTTTGTTTTTTTTTTTTTTTTGGTCCTTTTGAGACAGGGTCTCCCTGTAGGGCAGCTGGCCTGAAACTTGCTATGTAGACCAGACTGGGCATGAACTCACAGAGATCCACCTGCTTCTGCCTCCCAAGTGCTGGGATTAAACGCGAGCACCACACTCTACTAAACTCTTCCTTTCAAAAGTTCCCTTGGTCATGCTGTTTTATCTCAGCAACAGAAAAGCAAATAATACAACAACCTACTGAGTTCACTTAGTATTGCTTTTATAAATGTATTTAGGGCTGACTATTGGGCGTTGGAGAACTTATGGCAGGGCTTGTCCCTGTAGAAAATGGATTTTCCCCACTCTCATCAGGCACTGATTGCCTGTAGCTCTTCATCTAGAAGTTGGGCCTTGTGAAATTTACCCCACTATGTTAGCACATCAACTGGCATTGTCATTATGCAGGTATTATTTAGGCAGCCATAGTACTGAGATTTCATGGGTGTGCAGCATCTCTGCCATGTCTAGAGACACTATCTCGAAGCAGGTATCCTGGTCCTCTGGGTCCTGCAGAATTTCTACCACTTCTTCCACGATGTTCCCTGAGCATCATAGGGGTTGCATTGTACTTAGGCCAACAGGGGCTGGGCACCTGGCAGTCACTCTCTGCATTTTAGGCAGTTGTGGATCTTTATAGTAGCTTCTGTCTGCTGCAAAAAGAAGCAGCTCCTCCTCCTACTCTTTTTTTTTTTNAATTTTTTTATTTTATTTATGTGTATGAATGTACTGTTTTGCGTGTAGGTCTGTGCACCCCTGTCGTGCAATGCCGCGGAGGTCAGAAGAGGGTCTCGGAATCCCCTGGAACTGGAGTTCTCCTGGAATTGGAGTTACAGACGGTTCTCGGCCGCCATGTGGGTGCTGGGGATGGAACCTGGGTCCTCTGCAAGAGCGGTCGGCGCTCTTAACCGCTAGGCCATCTCTCCAGCCCCTCTTCTTCTTCTTCTTCTTGTCTTTTTGAGACAGGGTCTCCCTGTAGCCCCAGCTGTCCTGGAACTCACTCTGTAGACCAGGCTAGCCTTGAACTCACAAAGATCCACCTGCCTCTGCCTCCCAAGTGCTAGGATTAAAGGCATGCACCACCACGCCCAGCTCTAAAAAGAAGCTTCTTTGAGGAGGGTGAGAGTCTTACTTATCTGTGGGTATAAGGATAAGTATTTATTTATTTATTTTTATTTTTTGGTCTTTTTGAGACAGGGTCTCCCTGTAGCCCCAGCTGGCCTGGAACTCGCTCTGTAGACCAGGCTGGCCTCACAAAGATCCACCTGCCTATGCCTCCCAAGTGCCTGGCTATGCAAGTTGGAGAGAACAACAACAAAAGAACTGAAAAAAAAACAAACAACCCAACACTCTGGAAAGACTCAGAGAATGAAGCAGGACATGTATGGCAGGTGGAGTGGGGGGCATGGAAGGGGAGGGTACTCTAGATTCGATTGAGAAATGATATATGACTTATGGAAAAAGTTTAATAACAATAAAAAGGATAAGTATTTAAAATTCAGTTAGAAATTGTATTGGTTTAGGAAAATGGCAGTGGTTGGTTCTCTTCTGGGGTGTATGACCTCTTTAGCCATGGACAGCTGGCTAGATCTCTCCTACTGAGTTTTACTTGCAATTAGACAACCGTTAGTTACCCCCAAGATAAAAGTACCATTATGGCACCATAAGGGTTATCTTGTTAGGTCAGTCACACTTGCAATTGCTTTTCTCTCTTGGCAGCTTGCATGGCACCTTCCTGTAGTATGAGAGATAGTCCTCAGGGAGGAGACGTAAAGGTCAGTTCCAGCTTGGTTCCTCCAAGTCTTGTGTCACAAGTGTGTCTTACCTTCAAGCAGGGGAGCGTACCTTCAAGTTGTGGGAGACAACCAAGGACAATAGGAGTACCCTGTATTGTTTTGTGAGTCTTGACTACCCTGACCAATAATTTGAAAGGGGGCTTCCTATGCCTGGCACTTGTTAAACAAGCCTCATTTTGACCAATATAATGAAACATTGCAGAGAAAAGTGTCATAAAGTTAACACGTCTTAAAACATAAGAGGATAGAAGTTCCAATGAAAATAATAGAGACTCTTCCGGGTGCAGTGACGCATATCTTTATTTTTTTTTATTTTTTTTATTTTTTATTTTTTTATTTTTAAGGGATTCTACAATACAATGACACAGTTGTTTGCAGATAACAATGATGTTACTCAGTATGTCATACAATTAAGTAATTGGTGCATTTTGCAAGTATCTATGTCCAAATTTTGAACAACCCAAGGTTCCCATAGTCCAGTTGGAGAAGCTTGTATGCACAGGCATGTTGATCAATCAGGTGTCCAGACTATATTCCTATAGTCTCATGATTCACCCCTATCTCTCCACAGCCCTTACAATCTACCACGCCTCCTCTTCCGCAGTTTGTTCCCTAGGCTTTGGGAAAGGGGCACAAGTGGGTGAGAAGAAAACAGTCTAATTTCTTTGGAGTTGAGTGACGCATATCTTTAATCCCAGCTCTTGGGAGGCAGAGACAGGCAGATCTCTGAGTTCAAGGCCAGCCTGGTCTACACAGTGAGTTCCAGGACAGCTGGGGCTACAGGGAGACCCTGTCTCAAAAAGACCAAAAAAACAAAAATGAAAACAGAGACTTGTGGTCGATGGAGAATCTCAGGAAAAGAAAGCCCATCTTGAGAGCTTCTCCAAGCAGAGCCTCTGTGGCCATTAGGGTGGGAGGGTTCTTTGTGAGTGGTGCTGTTCTTTGACTTGTGGGATGTTTAGCTTCCCTGACACAAGCTCATTAATACCAGTAACCTAACCCCTCCATGACAATGACAAACCATGAGACATCATGTTCTGCAAAGTGCAGGAGAAGGTATGTGTGTGTGTGTTGGGGGGGGGGTAAGGTAGGCCCTGCTGGGAGACCTCAGGATGGAGCTGGTCTAGAGGTAAGGATGTGTGGATTATAGATGAACTTGGCAATTCCTTAGACAGTAAAGTTACCTCTTTTGAGCCTTGTAATCTTTATCTGTGAAGTGAAGACATTAGGGTTAGGTTAAGGATCTTCAAAGACAAGCATTGGTATGCATTGCAGTGCAGGAAGAAAACCATGCCGTAATTGGTATGTCATCTTTTAAAATGGCACTATTGTGTATATATTGACACATATGGAATAATTTCTATAAAAAGAATGTGCACTGGGGAGAAATACGCTCAGTAGCATTTTACTGACACTCAGCAAAGTTCGGGATGCAGACCTCTTCCCACCCCCATCGCATAAGCTAAGGAAGAACTATCGCAGATGCTCGAGACTTCCTAGCCACGGATTCACCTCTGCTGAAGGTCACTCAGGGTGATGAACATGTCACCAAGAAGTAGCCACCCACTGTGTTCCATCTTCTGGCATTTGGAGAGTGGTTCAAAGCTCTGGGCAAAAACTGACACATTTCCTTGTCATACAGAGTCAGAATTTTTAAAAACTGGCAAGCCACCAGGGTTTTTCAAATTATTCTCTACATGAGTGTGGAAAATACTATTCCCTGACAGAAAATTTGATTCACACTTTACAAAGAGTATGGGGACATGGTTGAATTGCATAATCGCCTTTCACAAAAGGACCCTGAGAAGGAATTGCGTCTTCCAATCCTGCCTACTCCGGCAGGAGTGGAGTCCCATGCTTGTTTTCAAACACTCAGGCTCCACATTGAGCAGCGTAGTATGACTTTATGTTCTTAAGCCCCCTCTCTGGAAGCTGTTCAGGGCCATGGTCCCTGCTCAGTCCCTCTCCAATGACGTCAGACCCAACTGCATAGAGACAGGCCTGTTGAATAAAACCTGTCCCAGGCCACTGCTGAAACAGATTTAAGCTAGAAGCCATGTCTCTCCCTTATGTGCAAGCCCCTCAGTTACCAGCTCTCATTTTGCAGTTTAGCTTAGGAAGAACATGTGCTTGGAGTCATACAAAACAGCCATATTTTAAAAATCAGTTAGTTTCTTAGATTACTTATGTGTGATAAGAATCTGTTTTGACAAATAAAAGCTCTTCTCCCAGGGGACAGAAGTAAGATGAAAACTGCAGGCCTGGTTAGGCCTGTTCTTGGCAGGCAGGAAGGCTAGCGTGGTATTAGAAGAACAGAAGTAACTTTTTCTTGGTATGCAGGATGGCTGTTGAGTCACACACACTAACTGTGCTGTTTTAAGAACTCAGTCTTTGCCCCCCAGTTTTGCTGAAGGGATGCACAGTATTCTTATGGTAGTTAAGGCACAAGCCCTTTAACCAGATGAAATGAAGTTCAAAATCACTGAGCCGATGACCTCAAAGTGATCTTCACGAATCATTCCCGTTGTTTCTCTGTCTCATGCCCTCCTCCAAGGTAGTGTGGTCGAGTGGCTGACGGAATGGACTGTGGGCCAGCCTGCCCGTGCCAAATTCCCTCTGATCATCCTGAGCTGGGCCTGTTGCAAGAACCTTATGCCTTCTGCTGGTTTCCTCATCTGAATTGCAGGCACAGTGAGAAAGACCACACTTGGGTCCTAGCACTGCCTTCTAGTTTAAATGCAGTAGTATTCAGAAAGATTTCCCTGTGTATGAAGCACATAGTGATAGAGACAGCTGTTATTATTAACTTTAACAAAATAAGCATGAATATTTTCAGATTTATAGCCTGTTTCTTTTTTTTTTGCGGTTCTCAGCCTCAGCCTCAGCCTTTAATGGCTGCGCTATCCCACAGACCTATAGCCTGTTTCTAAATTACTCTATAAGCATTCTTTTGAAGTTAAAGGCGGAATTTTTTTTCAATGCACATCTTAATTGTATAAATGTTTCTTCAACATTCAGCTGAGGAACACAAATTATAACATTAGCGATTATTTGCTTTGGGCAAAATAGAAATTCTTAGCTCGAGGGTGCTTCTCTTCTCACACTGGCTGTAGAGAAGTATTTATTTTGTGTGCTCTTTGTTTAGATTGTGCTAGCAGAACCATCAACCCTCATCATAGTGTTGCCCCTGTGTGTGAGGAGGGGATCTGGAGTCAGGACATAGCATTGTGGCATCTCAGAAAGGTTGTAGATTTTCTTCCACATATCATTACGATTTGGGAAGTGTGTCCTAGAGTGGAAATGATGTGTTGATTTTTTTTTCTTCCGGCCTAAGGATTCTCTAAATTAATTAATTAATTAGTTAATTATTTTTTAATGTTTTTACAGGGTCTCCCTGTAAGCTCCAGCTGGCCTAGAACTTACTATGTAGACCAGGCTGGCCTTGAACTTATAGAGATCTGACTGCCTCTGTCTCCCGAAGGATTCTGTAATTTTAAAAAGACAAGTTGTCTTTTTAAAATCGGTTTTCAGTCCCTCTCCTTCCACCAAAAATTGTATTTGGCTTCAGCGGCTAAGTGAAGGTCCAAATAAAGGTGTTAAGCAGTTGTTTATCTACATCATGGGGTTGGTCTGCCCTTCTTTCACAGTGCAACATGCCAAGTATCTACATTAAAATGTGAGAACTATGTTAATCTCTCAATTGAACCCAGATTTGACAGGTCACATTTCAATAGACAGTTAAACAGTTCAGCTCTGGTGTAAATCGACCCAGGGTTCATAACTATCACAGATCTTCATACAGGCTGTTATCACAATTCTGCATTTTTCACAGATAGATCATTTCATTTATGGATAGTTCAAACTCCTCATTAGACCTGAGAATTTACCGAGTGAAAGCCATGGTTCTTCCAGCCCATGAGAGAGACTATAAAACAGGCTCTCATTTCATTGACCTCTCAGAGGTCAGCCAACATGGTGGTTGCTTAAAAGCCCACTGCATACATTGTCCGAGCTGTGTCTGCATATTTTATTTGCAAGAGCTCGGTATTTCACAGTGTTACACTTTTCTGTTGGAAATGTAATTTTATTTGTAGAAAACTAATTGCCTTCAAGGTTAGGAGATGCCAGCTAGTCTTTATATATATAGTGAAATTCGGTGAGAAGGAGCCTGTGTAACTCCATGTTTTAGTAAGTTTTTGGAAGGCTCTCTTTATAGCCTCCCTGAGCTTTCTTCTTTCCAGTACCAAACACTTTGATCTTTTCTTTTTAATGTCTTCAGTAAAAGCACAGATGAAGCTCATCTGCAAACCCCTTTGATTGCCTTCACTTCCTCCTGCTAGGTAGGTCTGTTACAGATTTCCTCAGGTTTAGGGAGAGGATAATACAGACTTTCTCTCCAAAATTTTAAAGTGAAAGGATCTTGTACCAGTTACCCACTTTCTTTCCAGTTCCTTTAGCTTTCCTTCCTTCTAGACCCTTCAGTCAGATTTCAGAGGTTGAGGTATCTTGTGCCTGAAAACAAACAAGCAATGAACAATAGCAACATCAAAAGAAACAAGATGGAAAAGACCAAACCAAACCAAACAAAACAAAACAAAAAAGAAATAAGATCAGATATGGGGAAAAGAAGAAATGATTGTTTGCACCAGATCCTTCCTTGAGTTCTATGGAAAGCTTCCCTTCCGTTCACATTTCTTACAAGAGATTTTCACCCACACTTGGTGTGTCCATTAGTGTACTGCAACTACTTTTCTTAATGTCATTAGTGACCCTAGTATCACCTAAGATCCCTTGTCTTGTCTTGCTGAAGCAACTCCATCTAGCTTAACACTAACACTAATGGTGCACACATACTTGGCCTGTGAGAATCGTGGATTGGATGCTGGCCTCAGGTGAAACTAGATCCACTGCCCACTGTGACTCACTAGAGAGCTGGGTCCTCTCCAGGCCCATGCTCTGCAGCACCTTTAGGTTCCTCTGTGCCACTTACTCACCTTTTGATTCTCAGCTTCAGACTTTCCTTCCATTACAGAAGTGGGTTCATAAAGCAGTTCCCGATATCACAGCTTCACACAAGGGAAAGAAGAGAAGACTGTCTCAGGGGTTTTGCAGTTCTACGTATTGGCGGAAACAAACCGTAGTTCATCTTGACAGATGTGGGTGAGATTAGTAAACGAAGATTAAATGACTGAGGATAAGTAGACAGGCACATTGGGGTGCTGTTAAAGGTAGGGGGTAGGGTGGTGGCTTGGGCAACAGCAGTGGTGGCTGTCTTTGAAATGGTCATAAACCATAATGGTTTTCTCTTAAAACTCAAGTCCTTTGGTGT
This sequence comes from Rhizomys pruinosus, assembly GCA_009823505.1. Classification (NCBI taxonomy): domain Eukaryota; kingdom Metazoa; phylum Chordata; class Mammalia; order Rodentia; family Spalacidae; genus Rhizomys; species Rhizomys pruinosus. Next base: position 146,564 of record VZQC01005897.1, read on the forward strand.
CCACGCCCTTCTGTCTGCTGTCTCCAGCCTTCCTGATCACTGCATAGGTCATTTTCTCTTGTGGCCTCTGACACTTTGTCAGTCCACACTGGTTTCCTAGTGGCACACAGGCATCTTTTTTTTTTTTTTACCACCCTAAGCTCTCATTGGTTACTTTCATTTTTGTATCGTTATAGCTTCTGCTTACAGATTAATTAAGAGTTTCCTAATCTCAAGACATAATGAGTTCCTGAAAACAAATCAAATGATTCAATGTACAAAATTTGAGCATACTCTAGAAGGTCTTGGGATATGGTATACATATATTATACCTCTTCCTTTAGGTAGTATCATCAATAAGAGTTTCCAAAATTGAGTACCTGTTTTCTTTAAATTGTTCCTTCCCCATTGTGATAGATAATGCTTTCATCACTTTAAATTCAGTGACTATCTACCACATTGGTAAGATCTGACTTCTATGAAGCTGAGAGTTCTTATTTGCATTAGCCCTTTTATCTTTATTTTCTCCTTTTTCTTGTTGTTATTAAGTAGTAAGGTCAAAATATAGTAAATATCAGTAGCCATGCAATTGCACAAACAAGTAAAGATGTTGCTATTGCCAGGACTGAACATCTGGCTGATAACTCACCACAGGATTTGTTCAGTTTACCCATTAAGAGTCAGAAGAAGCTGGGCGTGGTGGTGCACGCCTTTAATCCTAGTACTTGGGAGGCAGAGGCAGGCGGATCTTTGTGAGTTTAAGACCACCCTGGTCTACATAGAGTTCCAGTACAGCTGGGGCTACAGGGAGACCCTGTCTTAAAAAAAAAAAAAAAAAAAAAAAAGAGTCAGAAGAAACAAAGTATGGAATTTATCATGTCCAAAGTAACTTTCGGACTTAGTGTACCATATGCAAAAGGGAGAGGCGTGAGGGGTCATTGCAATCTGCATTTCAGCCCGTGTCTCTCCAGTCACCTCCAATCGTCTCCACAGAAATGACCCCAAAGGCACTTCACAGTGCCTGACATCTCTCCTGCATTCTTCAGCACAGGTGGAGAAGCCACCATCCTCCCCTGTTATTCAAAACAAAAACCTGAGATCATCCTGACATGATTTTATCTACACCTTGCCCTTTGGTGTCCCTTGTCATGAGACTGTCCTATTCTGTCCGTTCCTGTCATTACTACTATTAGCACAGTTCCTTTTCAACTGGTAGATTTCATTGCAGGAGCCGTCTTCTCTCTTTCATCTATTTCCTCTGCCATAGATCAGTACATTTTTTCTGTAATGTGTCAGAGAGTAAATATTACAGACTGCTGATCTCTGCTGTCTGTTACAATTACTCTGTTTTGGCCGCTGCCGCCATTGGCGTTATGTAAATGGGCAAGAGAGACCTGGGTTCCACTAAAACTTATATTTATGTAACCATTGCATATAATGCATAGGTATGGAAATATACTGTAACTGTAAAATACATATGATTAAATTTAAATAACAATTGAAACACTGGAAAAAATTCCCTATTTATGGACATCAAAATTTTATGTATCACAGAATATGGTTCTTCATTTTGTTGCATCACAGATCTTCTAGGCACTTCTCTTTCCCCCAAGAATCAGGCCACACCCATAGTCTCTGTGTCTTTCCCCAGCCCCCTCTCTTCCTCTCTTGTGACCTTGTAGCTCTTACATACGTAAGTTCTCTTCTCCCCTCTTGTAGCTGTAATCTACTCCCCTCCCTACTGCCCTGACCCAAGGTGGCCTTGAGTCATAAACTCCTGAGTGACTTGTATGTAACTTCTAGTGTGTAGTCTAGCTGTACTGAATGGAACTTTTCCATCCCAAGATGGAAAACATTTATTTATTTTTAAATGTTTTATGTATTAGTTTTATTTTATGTGCGTGAGTGTATTGCCTATATACGTGTAAGTGCCCCTGAGTTGTGCAATGCACTAGACGACAGAAGAGGGTGTCAAATCCCCTGGAAATGTAATTATGGATGGTTTGTTAGCCATCATGTGGGTGCTGGGATTTGAACCCGGATCCCCTGCAAGACCAGCCAGTGATCTTAACTTAATTGCTGAGCCAGCTCTCCGGCCCCAATAGGGAAAACTTTTGAGTCAGGAACTCCCATTGTCTTACGAACTGAAGGGTCCATTGTTCCTTGGGGATCCCATGGTGCTTTCTGTGGCTCAGTGCTGTAACTCTCTGGGTCCATCAGAACTGAAAGTTCTGTCTCTCTGTTCAGGACCCCAATGTACAGTATGTGGTATGTGCTGTAATGCTGTAACTCTCCTAATATTCTGGAACTGAGGGGTCAGTCTCTCTTCAGCACTTCCATCATGGCTGCCTGTGGCTGTGATGTTAATATAGCTCTCACCTGAAGGATAACTTGTCTTAATTTTCTTTTACTTATTTGTAAAAAATATTTTATTTTTAAAAAATTTTATGCGCGTGAGTGTAGCTTGCTTGTATGGAAACGCGCCCGTGTTGTGCAGTGCCCCCAAAGGTCAGAAGAGGGTGCTGGATCCCTTGGAACTGAAGTTACAAACAGTTGTTATCTGCTCTGTGGGTGCTGCGAACCGAACGTGGGTCCTCTGCAAGAGCAGCCAGTGCTCTTAACTGCTGAGCCATCTCTCCAGCCCCCATCAGAAGAAGTTTTAAAAGGCACTTCTGGGATTTGTCTAATGCTACAAATGAAACAAAACTGAGTGAAGATACGGGCGGGCATAAGGTGGATGACAAAATTAACAGGGGAGCTGGAGATACTGAGTAATTTTTTCCTTTACTCTTTGGGATTTTACACATGTATTCAGTGGAATATGATCATGTCCACGCCCTTGTGCTGTCTCCGGCCCCCCTCCTGCTACTCTGACATGCCCTCCTCCCAACTTCATGTCTTTTTTAAAGTTGATAGCCCGTTGAGTTAATTAGTGCCGTCCATAGGTGCACAGGTGTGGGGCTGAGCACTGGAGCATGGGAAACTTACCAGCAGCCACATCCTCATGAAAGAATGATGATTCCTCCTCCTCCTCCTCCTCCTCCTCCTCCTCCTCCTCCTCCTCCTCCTCCTCCTCCTTTTCCTCCTCCTCCTCCTCCTCCTCCTCCTTTTCCCTCCTCCTCCTCCTCCTTTTCCCTCCTCCTTCTCCTCCTCTCTCCTTCCCCCTTCCCCCTCCTCCCCTCACTTGAGGACCTGTTCAGGGGCTGAGCATAGAAACTGACCTTTTTTTTTTGGTCTTTTTGAGACAGGGTCTCCCTGTAGCTCTGGCTGTCCTGGAACTCAACTCTGTAGACCAGGCTGGCCTTGAACTCACAGAGTCTGCCTGACCCTGCCTTCCAAGTGTTAGGATTAAAGGCGTCTGCCACCACGCCCAGCCGAAACTGACCATTTTTAAGAGAATGAGCTCTGCTTTTCTATCTGTTCTTGTTATACTTTAAAACTACAACTTTCTTTGCCTTTCTAAATATTTGTTAGAAGAATTTCTTCTGAGCTCATCTGAAATATTATGCCATTTATTTTGGATTCTAATGTGAACATTCATCTACATTATTTTATTTTTATTAAACATTTTGGACACACTTATTTTTATTTCGTGTATGTGTTTTGCATTCATGTGCATGCAGTGCCCTTGGAGGCCAGAAGAGGGTGTTGGATTCCTCTGGAACTGGAGTTCCAGATGGTCCTTAGCTGCCATGTGGCTGCTGGGACCTGAACCCAGGTCCTCTGCAGTGAAGCCAGGTGCAGCTAGTTCTCTTAACCCTTGAACCCTCTCTCCAGCTCTCATTGACATATTTTAGAGACAAGTATAATCTTAACTATTGACTTCTTACCTCCTTTGTCAGAATTATACTTTATCTTGATTTTTCCTCTCAATTCCCCATCTTTGTCTCGGGCTCATAGCAATCTCCTTGTGGTCTTTAATTTAAATGTATCTTGGCTAAGAGGACATGCAGGCACCAATGAAGTGCATAATATCACTAAGCACCAATTCATTTTCACTTATTGACTGTTAAGTCTTTCTTCTGTTCAGCATACACTGATTATGGTGCTCTGAAAGTCGTGCAGAAGACTAGGCTCTGTGACAGGGAAGAGGTTTGGAAGGACAAAGAGGAGTTAACTGGAAAGAAAGAAAATTTAAAGAAGAAGAATAAGATTTGATATTTGCAAACCGTGAAGATCCAGGTCTTTCTTGGGAATGGGATATGCTTATGATAAAAGACATTTTATCATATGGTTATGATAAAAAGATGTTATAGAAACTTAATATACACATATAAGTTTCCCCTTGACCACCATCCTCATACATCAGATATATGTGTCCATATATTATTTCATGTGTATGGGTAATATATATATTTTTAGAAAAATGGGATTATACTTCTTATCATCAAATATAAGATGCTTAAATGAATATTCTGCTGGTTAGTTTTTGTCCTATTAGTTAGTTTTTATTAGGTTGACCGAAACTGGAAACACCTGCCAGGAGGGACCTTCAATTAAGGACGTTCGTCCATCATATTGGCCTGGGACATTTTCTTTATTGATGGTTGTATAGGAGGGCTGAGCCCACTTTGGGCAGTGTTGTTGCTGGGAAGGTGGGCCTGGTACCTGGGGTAGCTGAGCAGACCAGAGGAAGCAGGCCAGTGAGTGTTCCTCATCGCCTGTTTCAGTTCCGGCCTCTGGGTTCTTTCTCTATTAATTTCCTGCCTTGGCTTCTCCCAGTGATGGGCTGTGATAGAGACATGTAACCTCACTAAACCCTTTCCTTTCTGAGTTGCTTTTTAGTCATGGTATTTATCATAGCAACAGAAAAGCAGGTAGAACAGAATATACACAATTTATTTTGGGGTATCACCAAGAAAGAACACATGGTCATTTTTACACTCTGAGCCAGGTGTGTATTCTGATTGCTCTTCAACTGTATGTTCTCCACTCTCTGTCTTCCCTGGAACCACGTCTGTGGCCTTTCTTGTCTTCTGGATTTCACAGTTGGCTCTGGCTAATAGGGGACCTTTGCAGGAGGGAAGGAGGAGAGAGAAGAAGGAGGATTTTGTCCTGTAACTTGCCTGAAGAACACTGTGTACTGAGTGTGCTCTGAGATATGGGGTGCTTCTTATCTACATGACTGACTCTACTCAGTCTGACCTTTCCCTTTCCATCTAGTCCCTTAGTAAACTTCCTGCACAGAATGTCAGTGTGAGCCTGTCTTTCATTTCCTTGTGGGAACTCTGATACATGAGCCATCAGTTGTAAGAGATTTCCTAATTTCCTAGATGTTGGAATGTGCAGCAGTTGGAATGGATGATACTCTTTTTTTTTCCTCCACATGAAAGTACACATAATATAACAAAGTCTTACATGCACATATCCATAGAAACTTCATTCATAATAGCACTCAGATGGAAACAACTCAGATGCCTATCTACTGGGAATTGGGTAGACAAAGTGTAGTATATTGGTACATAAAATACTATTTAGTGATTAAAAAAGGAATGATTCTGAAATCTGTTACATGAATAAGTTGTAAATATATTGTAAGTGAAAGAAGCTAAGTACAGGTTTACATTCTTGATTGGTTTTATATTTATTCTTGTATGTGTATGAGTGTACTGTCTGCATGTAGGTCTGTGCACCCGTGTCGTGCAATGCCGCGGAGTTCAGAAGAGGGTCTCGGATTCCCCTGGAACTGGAGTTCTCCTGGAATTGGAGTTGCAGACGGTTCTCAGCCGCCATGTGGGTGCTGGGGATCGAACCCGGGTCCTCTGCAAGAGCAGTCAGTGCTCTTAACCGCTAGGCTATCTCTCCAGCCCCAATTGGTTTTAAATGTTGTAAAAGGGGTGAAATGGGTGTGACATTGAGTCTAGTGGTTGTGTAGGTTTGAGGATGACTGTTGGGATGAAGTATGTCAGCATCATTGATTCTTGTCAGATCATGGCAAAGTTCTAATCCTGGATTATAGGGATCATTACAAACTTCTTAAAATAAAGTTACTTGAAAACCATTGAGTTAGATTCTTAAAAAGGAAAATTTGTCAGTTATAAATTGTATTTCAGTAAATTTTAATTTGAAGTACACATTGGATATCTTTCTTTTAATGTTGAGTCTTCTTGGAGAAATTCATAAATGGATATAATGAAATATGATATCCACCCTTCTCTTCCTGTCTCCAACTCCCCCAAGTTCATATCCCCACCCATTTTAAAGTAACCCACCAAATCTAGTTAGTGCTGGCCATATGTGCATGGACATTGAGCTATTGCATATAATGGATATTGTCCATTGGGCATGCACAAACCTACCAGCAGATGGCATCCCCCAGGAACAAGGATTCCCCCTCCTTCCCAGCTGAGAGTAGCTGGGGCGAGGCCTCCTGAGCACCCCTCCCGACTCCTGCTGGAGCTCTGTCTGGCTGATCTCGTGCAGGTAACCTCAGCTGCTGCAAGTCCATTAGGGCAGCAGCCAAGCCATGCCCAGAAGACAGCATTTCACAGCTCTCTTCCCCATCCTCCGGCTCCTACATTCTTTGTGCTTCCTCTTCTTTGATGTTCTCTTTGTTGTGGTTGGAGATGGGGTTGATAAAGATGTTCCAGTAAGGGCAGAGCATTCATAGTGGCTTAATGTCATCACATTGACCAGTCTTATGGCTCTGCATTGACCACCACTGCCTACGACACAAAGAAGGTTCTCTGACCAAGCAGCACACGCCTGTGGGGATAAACATAAATATGTAGAAGTCAATATGACAAAAGGATCATTGAGTGAGATCAGTAGCAGGTTCTACCCTAGGGCCTATGACCTTCGCAACCATGGGATTTTTGACTGTGTTTGCAGTAGCAGGCATGAATTTCCTCCTTGAATTCCTGGAAAGCAGTTCACTGCCTTGTAACGGTCATGCCACTGTTGTACCAGGGGTACTGGCAGGCCAGTATTTGCAGCCCACAGGGTCCAGTGCTGCTAGGACTGTTCATGTCTTTCTTCTCATAGAAGCCCACCTGACACCATCTAGGGAAGCTAGCCAGTAGATAAGGAGTTTGAGATTGATTTCTATATACACTACAGTCAACATGTATGTTATGATCAGCAACATACATGTAGTGTGGTGGGTAACCAAGAATGATAGATTTCTTTTTATGTCAGTAAATGTGGTTCCAATGTTAAGGGAAATGTTGAATGCTTTTATATCTAATTTTGTTTTCCAGCCATGCAATATTGATGAACTACATGGCAGAGATCTACTTGTACCAAAGCATGCAAAGTAGTGCAGACTTTATCAAAGATTGTGCAGGGACGAGTCAGTACCCATGGCAGCCTTTTCCTCCAGCCAGAAGCTCTAGTCCCTTGTGCATTTCCTGTTCATGCATGCCCTCAATGCCAATTGGGCTGTTCTTCTCTTTCTCATAAACAAACACGTTCATGTTTATTAGAGAGTAGTTGTATCTGCATTCCAAGTCGTCAATTCTAGGAGCTCCTTTATCTCAGATGCCCATCACAGGGGCTTATCCAAGTATTTGCTCAAAAAAAAAAAAAAAACCAACCCCCAAAACAAAACACCCAAGTCTCCTTTTGGTGTGGGCGGATTCTAACACAACTGCTAAGCATAATAAGATGAGATCGTGTTCCCTCTTTATTTGATTGCTGTGTGGTATTTCATCTCACGGATAAAGTAAACTTTTTATCGTTTTCCCTGAACAGCATTCTTGTGTAGTTCCATATCTTTATGTAAGACTATATGGCTCCGTAGTGTTGAATTTAGATTAGACCTAGTCTTCACCAACAAAATGTCTTAATCCTGGTCCTCCACATTACCAAGGATAAACAGGAGTTGGCTGTAATAACCTATATCATTGGTTTGGATGGTGTGATTAATTACATATAAATACCATTTCCTGTTAGCTGCTCTTTTAGCATAAATGACAGAAGTTATATTTTTAAAAGCCCCAAATTAATTTTCGGGTGGGCTTGTTTCTTTCATAACTGGAAGGTCATTTTTTCCATGTTCCCCATTGATTTCCATTGGTAAATATAATAAAAAGCATTGGATTTCCTCACACAAATTTAAATTACAGTTGTAACCTAAGATCTTTAGTTTGACTTTTGCAGCAGCAATGTTAGAAGAATCATGTGTACTTCTCTGTCCTCACAGCTCTTATAGGCTAATGGAAAGCCTAAGATACAAACAACTGATAAGTCAGCATCTAATTTGTTGAGATTAAAACTAATGAAACTGAAAATGATTTAGGAAGTTCTATAATTTTTATGATTTTTGCAAGAGATAACTTTAAAAAATTAAACTAGTATGTGTATGTATGTGTATATGTATGTAGAGTGTGGGCACATGTCTGCCACAGCACAGTTGTGGAGGTCAGAGGATGACTTTCAGGAGTCGGTTCTCTCCTTTTGCTCTGGGTTCCAGGCCAGTCTCAGATCACTAGGTTTTTGTGGCAAGCACTTCTGCCCAATGAGCTCTCTCACTAGCTCAGAGATAAAGAGTAAGAAAAAGTTACATACAAAAGGGACCTTTGGGAAAAAAACTAATCAGCATTCTTAGTTTACAAAGTGAGAAACGGAGGTCTGGACTAGCAGGGAGATTTTATAAAGTCATACCACTTGGGGGTAAAGGAGCTACTACTGGGAGGAAAATCCATGGGCTCAGGGTTGCTTCTTTCTCTAACATGCTGTGCTGGACCATACACATTACCTATGGCAGAGAGTGGACTGAAGGACCAGAGAGCTGCAGAGACTGTGACAGAAGCACAGAGCACAGGCCCTGACTGAAGAAATGCAGATTCATGAACACTTGGTTAAAGTCTTTGCTTACTGAAATCAGCTGGTTGGAATGACTTTGATTACTCTGATCAAAATAAACAAGTTCATTAACAAACTTCAAAGGACAAAATTGTCCTTATAGAAACCTTTTAACTTTCTGTTTATCTCCCCATTAGCATATAGTAGCTCATCATATATATATGATATATATGTCATATATATATCATATATATATCATATATGATATATATCATATATATATGATATATATATATAAATGTATCCGAATGGATACATTTGTGTAAATATTGATGAAGGTTTTCTTGCTCTTATCAATTGTCTATTGCTGTGTAATGAAGCATTCTTCAAACAACACATTTATTATTTTTATAATTATGTGAGTTGGTAGAGTGCTTCTTGTAGTCTGGGCTGGGGCAGCTGGGGCAGGATGGCCCAGGATGTCTTCATCTACCTGGGCCTTAGCTTGTGTCACTGGGATAAGGTCTCTCTCTTGTGGCTCGTAATCTCAAGGAGACTGGGCCTGATCTTCACATGTGGGTACAGCACTCTCAGCATCAGTGAGCTCTAGTGCTCAAGTGCTTTTCAAGCTTCTGTGTGTGCCCTGTTGGCCAAAGCAAGAATCCTGGCAATGATGTCCTTAGGGAACACACAGATTCACTCAGTGGGAGGGCTGGCAAAGTTGACTGCGTGTTCTTGGGAAGCTACACAGTACTTTCAGCTTCTATAGGGAATGGGTGATGTACCTGGCAAGATGTTTCCATTAACAGGAAGATTAGGCTGATGGTCATGCCAAAAGGTCAAATGTCCACTCAGCCCATCTTCCCTACCTTGGGTAGACACTCTGTTTCAACCTTGAAGAAATCAGCTCATTCCTGACCCCAGCATACACAGTAGAATTCTGGATATCCAAGGATTTGGTGGCAGTAACAGGGCAAAAGGGACCTGAATGTCGATGGGACCTTTACTTGAGACCATGGCCTGTATTTGGATGGATCTTAGAAAACCATTCACTGGCTGTTTGCTCCTGCTGTTCCACAGTTTCTCTGGTTGGGGTCCTGGTGAAACTAACCTCTAGTTTGTGACTCTCGAACTTACAGGTCTTATATATGAGAAAAAAAAAACCATTAGTGCCTCCTAATATCATTAAAAAAAACTGGTGAGAGGTGTCTTTAAGATTTATAGCCTGAAAAAACTAAAAGAAAACCAACCTAACGTAATTGCCTTAAAGGTGGGAGACTAGGAAGAGGTTACTGGCTGGATCCGTCCTTGCTGGAGCAGGTACAGCAGGACAGAATGACTAAAAATTGGGAAAAGAAAGTTGCCGGAAGTTGTTTCTGATTGTACAGGCTTGCCATTAGTTGAGCGACAGCTCTGTGCAATACTGGTGGTATGTCAGAAGGAGTGTTTCATCAGATCCCAAAATAACCATGAAAATTTATGCAGGGGAGCCCTCCTTATTAATGAGGAAACTGGGGCCCAGAAGAGATGGTCAGTCAAAGCATGCACAGTGAATGAGGGGAGAAAGGCTGAGTTCCTTTTGCTGTGCCTTCCTGCTTTGGGACTACCTGGGTGAGTAGGGTGGACAGGGCCAGTCATCACTGACCTAGGACTGAAGGAGCTGTGGGCATGAGACTGCCCCCATCATATTCTGCCCCAGAGTTTCCCCAGGCCTTGCCCTTTCACTGTACACAGCCCTCCTGACCTCCACACTGTTGCCCGACACTGCTCTTCAGTTGTTCTCCCTAGTGCTGCTTTGACATGGGTAACCATTGGTGGCTTGGAACCAGAAGTCTATAAAACGGGCTGTCTATCAACTGAAAACACAGTGGGCGGGGGTAGGGATGAGTCAAGAAGGTGATCTAGGCCCATGGAGAAATGTTTCAATTTCCAGCCCATTTTTCTCCATAAAAATACTATGCGACTGGTGGTTTATTTCCATTATTATTATTATTATTATTATTATTATTATTATTATTGTTATTTGAGACAGTGTCTTACTCTGTAGTTTTGGGTGATGCAGAGTTTACTATGTAGACCTGCCTGGCCTTGAACTCACAGAGATTCGACTGCCTCTGCCTCTTGAAGCTGGGATTAAAAGCTTGGACAATCACGCCTGGCCTAGAAAATAATTTTTAAATAATGATGATTTAGAAATAACCTTTCTTCTCTGTGTGAGATGGCACATTGGGTTAAAAACTGGAGATTCAGTAAGTAAGCTTCCAAACTTACCATCTAAACTGAGCACTTTGGAGAGTGAAAGGGGGTGCTATCCATGCCCCACAATCTCCTACACTCACAGGGACAGAGATCTACCTGAGGAGATTTTAGAACAGAACATCCTTGAAAACTTGCACATAGTTTGTAATGCAATGAAAAGATGTTTTAGGTAGTGTCTCAATTTAAAGGAAAAAAAAAGAAAGAAATGCATGCATGTTCCCAGGGTGAACTTTGAAACAGGGCTGGGAGAGTAACTGTCTGTCTAGCTGGATATGAATGGCCTCAGAGCGCTCACATTCCCAGCACGTTTTTCTGGTCTGGACATACATTCGGAGTCTGTCTTTTATTCTGGACATTGAAAACCATCCAACTCTAACCATCTTTAATGAAGCAGTAAGATACAAAGGCGAAACAGTGTCCAAGGTGTGAATTCTTGCACCATCCATAACTTAGATGGAAGTGCGACTTTTTGTGATTGCAGAATGGCTCTCTGCCAAGTTGTATCACAAAATCTCTGTTAATTGTAGCCCTAAATAATTCACATTATCTCTAAACATCTATTTTTTTTTTTTAGTAAAAACTGTAAAACAAAACCAAACAGAAAAACTTCTCTGAATCCTTAAATTTATTTAAATAACTGGTCTTTGGACAGGATATTCTCATTTGTTTCTTTTTTTTTTTTTTTTTTTTTAAAAATATGGCACATGCCTTTAATCCTAGCACTCTGGAGGCAGAGGCAGGCGGATCTTTGTGAGTTCAAGGCCACCCTGGTCTACAGAGTGAATTCCAGGACAGCTGGGGTTATAGGGAGACCCTGTCTCGAAAAGACCAAAAAAAACATTAGTTGAGTGTGGTTGTAGCGCACACCTATTATTCTAGCACTTAGGAGGCAGAGGCAGGCAGATCTCTGTGTGTTCAAGGCCGGCTTGGTCTACATAGTGAGTTCCAGGACAGCTGGGGCTACAGGGAGACCCCGTCTCAAAAAGACTATATATATATATATATATATATATATATGTGTGTGTGTGTGTGTGTGTGTGTGTGTGTGTGTGTGTGTGTATGTACATTATTAATGGATATGGTCTGGGAGTATAGTCACTAAAGACATCTTTAGTGAAAACTTCTGATCAGCTTGTATTCATCAGGAATAATTTCCTGCGGTTGAAATAGGATCGTAAATCCTAATTATAGGAGATATGAATTTATATTGTGTTTTTATTATAAATCAATTCCTTTGACATGGCTTATATTGGCTCTCACACATTTATAATATCTAATGTATATTTAGGTCAAGCCCTAGGCAGAACCAGGAAATAAGAAAAACTCAGCAACACCCCACAGGTATTTGTCTTCAGCAGTGTAGGCTCCCACTGGCTCTAGCTGCAGATTTTTCTGTGAATTTCCAGCTCTTCCTTCTCCTGACTCACTGCCTTAAGATTCAGATAGCTACTCAGCCGCTAATGGACGCTTAGTGAGTGTTTGTGGCTCCTAGGGGCTCCTGCCCAGTCTTGCCCACTTCCTTTGTAGGTTATCTGGGAAGTGTGACCTGGAAGAGCCAGTGGCTGTTTGAGTAACTGTCAGTATGAACTGTGGGCCAGAAATGTCAAGTGCGAGGCTGTGCCTTCTTTGCCACCCTGTGGTTCTTCTGTGGTCGTAGCTAGCCCATCTGCCCTTTCTGCATTGTGAATGACCAGAGTCATTCTTATCTGCTCCAAAACAGGAACCTGTCTTTAAGAAGCAGTGCTATGAAAAGCTGTGCTGGAACGTGGGCCTTTTGAGAAAGGACGAAGTGACCGTTAGCTTCACTCCATAAATCACTGCATTTCCTGAAGGTAGCGATAGTCAGTGTGCTTTGACTGTCTGCTTCAGCTGGAAGGATAGGGAAGAAATAGTTCACATTGATTTAGGGTTTGTGACTTCTGAAGAGCTGCTGATACATCACTGAGAATGGCTGTGGGATTCTCCTGTCTTTCTGTCCTACAATTAGCCATTCAGTACTGCATTCTTCCTCTGCACTAAAGTGCTAGTTCAGAGAGGAAAGATTGATACCCCAGACTCCCCAGGAATGTTCTCCATGTGGAGACTTCCTGGATGCTGCCTTTCTGAATTTCGCTAAGTTTAGTGTGGTCTCAAGGTTTCTGTGTGCATCAAGGGAGACTAAAGGAGATCCTAGAAATGAACAAGCTCAGCAGTATTCTGTTTATTTTTCAGATCTCTGGTGTCCCCCTAAGGCTGGGTCCATGAACAGAGAACCCATCTTCTCCTCAATTTTCTGTTCTATATCCTGTGTTCTGTGGAAATTTTCTTCTGACCATGAAACCAAATTTCAAAAGATTCTCATCCGTAAAAAGCAATTAGTCCCAAGGATTGCACCTAGTTAATGGCAAGATCTGGGTCTCAGACATGTGGCCTGATTCTGTGAACCTGGCTTTTTATATTGCTACAACTTAGAGAAAAGTAATTCAGGTTATGTAGTGCTGTTCTTTGTTGTAGCTGTTTGGTTCATCATGTTGACAGAGATGATGTTAATATTAACTCAGTGGAAAAGCAGCATGGTTCTGATGGGATTCCCATGTATGGATATTGATAATTTAAAGTTTGAAGATAGGGGCCAGAGAGATGGCTCAGTGGTGAAGAGTCCTGGATGCTCTTCCAAAGGATCTGGTTTCTATTCCTAGCACCCACATGACAGCTAACCACCATCCTTAACTCCAGTTCCAAGGGAGCCATTGCTCTACTCTGGTCTCTGTGGGCTCTTCACGGTCACAACACGTGGGCAAAACGCTCCTACACAAAAAATAAATAAAATAAATTTAAGAAAATGGAAAATATACTGTCAAGTGTTAGACATAATGAAATTATTCCCATTTATAACTCAATAATGATACTTCTAGAAATTTATCCAAAGATGGCGGAGAATTGTGTACAGAAATATTATTTGCTGGGGCTGGAGAGATGGCTCAGCAGTTAAGAGAACCAACTGCTCTTGAAGAGGACCTGGGTTTGATTCCCAGCACCCACATGGCGGCTAAGAACCGTCTTTAACTCCAGTTCCAGGGGAATCCGACACCCTCTTCTGACCTCCGCGGCATTGCATGACATAGGTGCACCAACCTACATGCATACAGTATACTCATACACATTAAAAAAAAGAAATATTATTTGCAATGTCTTTTTCTTAAGTGTTAGAAAAATATACTAAATTCATAACAAAGGAACAATTAGGGAAACTGTTGGTTTTTGTACAGTAAAATATCAAAATTCAGTTTACAAATAGTTTTAAGGTGCTAAAGTAATATAAATATATGATTAAATGTGTATAATTTCATGTAAAGTGACATATAGAATGCAAACTGAATGCTTTTAACATATGGATTGGTCCAGAGAACAGACTGTCAGAAGACTAGATCAGTTTGCTGTGATTCACTCTAGGCAAGGTGATTGCAAGTCATTGTTAATGTTTTTTGAAGGTTTTAAAAACATTCTCCTAAAGTTTCACATGTATAAGAAAAGGAAAAGTAAGGGTTTTATCTTCCTGACAGGTGTCCTGAACATGCCATCGGCATCTTAGTTCTGATTCCTTTCTGATGCTGTGCAGGAATGAGGAAAGGCCAGAGCCTAGTGTCCACTGCATGAGCAGAAGAGACTCTCTTGTATCACTGGGCACACTCGGAGGTCTCAGTGTGCAGAATTGTGGCCCCGCTAGGATTCAGGATGGGCATCTGCTTTCTTCAGCTCACAAAGGGGAGAGGCAAGGACTTCAGTCCCACTCTATCATCTGTCATCTGCAGGACTTCGACCCGTGGTAAACCTTGCTGAGCCTCAGTTTTTCATTTGTCAAATGAGGATGATTACACTTCCTTTATGGTAAAAGAAATGATTTGTCATATTTGAGCTGTTGTAAAGGAAATGTTCCATCCACATTTGTTCCATTGATTTACTTCCTGTGGGCCTCCTCCCTGTGTGCAAGGAATTGTGTATGGCAGGAAAACATTTGGCCTTTGAAAATTTATACCTTATGCAATGTCATGGGCACTTGAGTAGATAGAACCTTAAGAATCAGAACGGCAGTCCTAGGTGGATAGATCATTCCAGAAACTCTTATGAGAGCAACAAATGACCACAGTTCCTGGTTTTCAGGAAGTATGGGCTACTATGGTTAAGAAATTTGCATGCATTTATGTGACTGTCTGAGAGAATATATAAAAATCACAAACATTTGTCTTCAGTAGCTGAAGATCCAGGTTTGTGTTATATTTTGATGATGAGGAAATGGTGCCTTAGCAGGGCAAGTTCCAGAACCATGGAGGAAATATTTCTACTCTGATTCTATTTGCCCAGAACCCAGTGAACTTTAGCTCTTTAGTTTCTCTTTTCTTTATTTCGTTAAAAAAAATTAATAGACTTTTTGTGTGTATGGGTCTGGGAATCAAACCCAGTGCCTCCTGTATGCCAGGGGAGTGCTCTGTTATTCCTATATGCTAGGGGAGTGCTCTGTCACCCCTGTATGCTAGGGGAGTGCTCTGTCACCCCTGTATGCTAGGGGAGCACTCTTTCACCCCTGTATGCTAGGGGAGCGCTCTGTCACCCGTGTATGCTAGGGGAGCGCTCTGTCACCCCTGTATGCTAGGGGAGCGCTCTGTCACCCCTGTATGCTAGGGGAGCGCTCTGTCACCCCTGTATGCTAGGGGAGTGCTCTGTCACCCCTGTATGCTAGGGGAGTGCTCTTTCACCCCTGTATGCTAGGGGAGTGCTCTGTCACTCCTGTATGCTAGGGAAGTGCTCTGTTACTAAGCTATACATTTAATCCTATTAATAGAATATGAAATTCTCTTTCATATTAAATTAGCTTTCTGACAAAATTCCAGAGCCAGGCAGAGGCAGGAGGAGTGTTCCTAACAGGCCAGTCTGGACTACATAGCAAGAAGCTGACTTAAGAAAAAACAGTAACAGCAGCAACAACAACAAAAAATCAAACAACAATAAGAGAGAAAAAAATGAAGATAATTAAGATCAAAGATTCTACTTTAGTTCAGCTTTGAAGGTCCTATTTTTTTGGGGGGGGGGATTTCTGTGCCAAAGTAGCATACCTTGGTGTGTGGTGGTGTCAAACTGCTCATTTTGTGACCAGGAAGCAAAAAAGAAAGAAAAAGGAAGTGATCTTAGTTCTAGTCCCCTTCTTGGGTATGCACCCCATGATCTGAAGATTTTACTGCCCCCCCAAGTTTGCACCAATTCCTATGGTGCCAGGCTGAGATCTGAGTTGTTAACACATAGTCAGACCTTAGGTGGCAGTTACGGTCCTAGCCATGGTATCTTTCTTTGAGTCCCCTGCTTTTAACAAGGCCCTTTGGAGGTTGGAGTACGGTGTTCTAGTGGAGTGATTTTTCAGCTCCAATTAACAATGAAGGATTTTGAATATAAAGAGGTCAGACAGAAAGGGCTTGAAACAACTTCTCAGGGTACTTCCTACTTAGACTGTTTACTTTCTAGAAAGAAGGAATATTGAGCTCAGATGACTATGTCCTCAACTTCAGTGCCCTTGGGGGCCTTCCTTTGTCCTCTTGACCCATTTCTGAGTCTTGACACCACTCCACATGTCTCCAGTTATATTTGCATGAAGATAGTCAGCTTCTCAGCTAGTAGCTCATGTTGTAAGAACCTAAAATTAAACCAGGTCCAATGCCTGTATATAAATAAAATGCAAATGAGTCATTAATAATTAAAAATGGAATCACTGGGCATTGCTTTGGAACATAGCCTGGGAACCTGGATGAGATATTGGCACACAGCTCTAGGATGAAGCAAGTACAGCATAGAATTTAAAATTGTTATTTTCAAAGGAACAATTAATTAAAAAGGAAGGTTAATTCACAGTTTATAGACTTAGCATCTGCTTGTTTAGCATATGCAATCAAAAGCAAAGTAGCAGTAGATTTATAAAAATGTCAGTTAGATAATTGATTATATATATATATATATCACACATACAAGAAGTAATCATTTTTGCATAATGTAGTTTTCCTAAAACTTTCCCTAAAACGCTGATTTAGCACAGTATGTAGTATGTGTGCCCTGTGTCTTTTATGAGTTAAATAGCCTAAGTTGAAAGAATCAGTATGTTTTTGTGTGACATATTTGTTATTGGAATTTCAGGAACATATTTTCTCAAAAATCACTGAATTGAAAATTATTTGTATGTTTTCCTTGGCATGTCTAAGTAATATTTTTGAGCAGAGGGTCACAGCTTAAGCTGTTTTTATAAGTATATAATACTCAAGGCCTGTTTAATTTGCTGCTAGCTAGGATTTAAATCCACTTATTGTAATACAAAGAAATGCACGTTATTGCTCAATAGTTATTCTGTGGTGGCCTAGTATTCTTTTAATTTTTCTCTCTCTCGCCTAGAGATGTTCCTACTGCAAGAAGTCTTGCTTACATATGTAGAATTTCTTATGGATGTTTAAATATACTGAGGTATGAGAGTTAAAGTTGAGACAGAAATGTGGAAATAATGTGCTTCTTAAATTTTTTATTTATAGGAACACTTTTCTCCATGGAAATGTTTGTGTGAGCATATTTGAACTGGGCTCTCAAGCATTCATGCCTTTTGCTGAAGACTCCAGGGCATAAATCATTTGAAGGGAGGCCCCTCCAGATTTCCAGTGATAAATGTTTTAGATAGAGAAATTTTCAATAACATTTATTCCTTTAGAAGAGTCTAGCCCTTGGGGGATCACTTCTTGTGTTAAAAAATGTATAGATCCTAAGTATAGTAATACACTTGCCTATAATTAGAATATCATGAATGTGTAAAATACTTATTTGTTCAAATTTGCTTATGGCCTGCCTTTTTCTCAAAAGATTTTAAAAAGCTATTTACAAGAAAGGAAAGGAGACTTATATGCTATGATTAATAAATAGGAAGAATTGGGGGCAAATTAGGGGGTTGAGGATGAGGGTGATAGAATGGGAGGAGACGAAGTGCCAGCTGAACTTTGAGAATAATGTGGGCATTAAGTACTTAGTATAATATGAGCCTTTCTGTAACTTAGACACCTAAAAGCTATGCTTGGTTTTCCCACTTGAATTCCTGTCTCCATAATTATTTCAGTGGTCTTGGTATGTTCTCCCCCTCACCACCCTTGGCCAAGTTGAAGATAAGGTAAAAGTACCCAGTGGGTTTTTGATGATGCATAGATAGGGTCATGAGGCTAGGAGGAATGGTCTGTGGGTGGAATGTGGCCCTCAAGATTTTTGTTAAATCCATATAGGGTTAAAAAGTACAGAATTTGACTTAGAAATGAAATAAAAAGTGAATGTTACATAAAACTTCAGACTTACTGCCTCTTCCAGAAATATGGAAGAGCTACTAACCCTGTAGCTTGATTTCCTACATGATCGCGAGGTATTTTGATGTTACTTAGATGGTATTTGGTCTTTGTCTATTTATTGCCTGACCTTAGGGCATTTGTCCAATCCCCGAGTATGATAGGCCATGCCTACAAAGAGTTCCCAGTCTTTCTGGCAGTGGCAGGGAGATATCTTTCGCATGTTGAGCTCATTTCCTAGTGATTTTCTTCTTGAAGTCTTGCCTCACCTTTTCCCCTAGCATGGTGGCACACAAAACCTTGAGGAGCACGATTTACATCCGACGATATATCCTCATTTAGTACTTAATTTGCTCATTGGTCTTTCACTCCAAAACATACCGTGTTTACTGCCAAACCCAGGTTTAGGTAATTCCTTTCATAGTTGGTCGTTTAGGAACCACTAAATACTCTGACACTGTACAAGGGGATTGTAAATATACTGTACATTGTGATTTGTGGTAATCTCTGTTGTTAAGAATCAACTCTGGGCTTCTGGTTCATATATTGCACCAAGGCTCCAAGTATTTGGACATTTTATCCCCAGTTGGGTTAGTGGCAGTGTTTGGGAGGTTTTGGTGAGGCCACGCTGGAGGAAGGATGTCACGTGGGGTGGGCTTTGAGAGTTCTTAAGCCTTGCCAGATTTCCAGTCACTCTCTGCTTCCTGTGCCCGTTTGAAGAGGGGATCGCTCTACTTTTTGCTTCTGCCACCTCTGCCACCGTGCTTCCTCGTCCGTTATGGACTCTAATGGCTTGGAAGTGTAAGTTAAACAAACACTTCTTCCTATAAGTTGCTATTGTCCTTGTGTCTTCTTACAGCAACCGAAAAGTAACTAATACACACACACACACATATTATACAAAATGAAGAAAAATAGCATTCAGGGTCAGTCACTCAGTTTAGGACCTAATGACACACGTGCCAGTGCTCAGCATATCCTAATGAATGGATTAGCCAAGGGCCTGCCTATGCTGAGGACTAGAGCCGAGCCACTGCTCTGGTAAAGAAATCTCACTCCAGAAAGAAAAAACATGCAAATAAAAAGCTTTCCAAGTAAATAAGAAAATGTACATATATGTGGATTTACTTCAAGCCTGAGTGTGGTTCATTTTAGGGGCATTTCCGTTACCCATTCTAGTACTGGAAACCAGAGCTGAGATTTATTTTATTTTATTTTTTCTTTTGAGTTTTATCCTTTTGGGAGATATTTTTGAGACAGGGTCTCCCTTTTAGTACCAGCTGTCCTGGAGCTTGCTCTGTAGGCCTTGAACCCACAGAGATCTGCCTACCTCTGCCTCCTGAGTGCTGGGATTAAAGGCGTGCGCCACCACGCCCGGCAAGATTTAGTTTTTATATACCAGGAAAAGGTACTTGTTGGAGCTGGAAAGATGGCTCTACAGTTAAGAGCATTGGCTGCTCTTGCAGAGGACCTGGGTTCAAGGCCCAGCACCACAGGGCAGCTAACAACCATCTGTAACTCCAGTTCCAGGGGATCTGGTGCCCTCTTCTGACCTCTGTAGGCATTGGATGACACAGGAGCACTTGCATACAAGCAGGCAATACACAGCTACACATAAACCAAAAACAATAAATTATTTTTAAAGGTACTTGTTATAAAAAGGGGAATTTTACACAAAATAAATGTTCCACAAATTTGTTTACATTAAAAATAAAATCTGGGGGCTGGAGAGATGGCCTAGTGGTTCAGAGCTCTGACTGCTCTTGCAGAGGACCCGGGTTCCCACACAGCGGATGAAAACCGTCTTTAACTCCAGTTCCAGGGGAATCCGACACCCTCTTCTGACTTCCGCGGCATTGCACGACACGGGTGCCCAAACCTACAGGCAGACAGTACATTCATACACATACAAAAATTAAAAAAAAAACAAACTATGACAGAAGCAATTCAGGTCTTTCTTACCTCAAATGTCAATAAGATACAAAGATACTCTCCTATCTCCTATACTTAGTTGGTGGTGTCTCATTGAGCAACTTTTAAAATCTCTTCCTTGATGCACTTAGTGTGTTTCTAGATCCCACAAGCACTTGGGCAACATAGTAATGGTGGAGATTATGTTGGCTGAGGACAGGTTGAAGAGGATGAAGTGCATGGGCTATGGAGGTGGGTCATGGACATGGGACCAGGAACAACCCAAAGCACAGAGGCCACAGCTCTGGATCAGCTAAGAGAGCCCCAAGAAGAAGGACCTCCTGGACACCTGCTCCCTTCTGTGATTTCATACAGCTGGGGTGCATTTTAAAAAACAAGAGGTTGTTGGAATAAAGGAAGCAGCATAGAAGCTGCCAGCTAAATGTGTTCAAAGTCAAATATTCAAACCTGAAAAAATATTCCTTAGGAGCTTGCCCTCCGCTGTCATTTAATCACTTAGCCAACTGACATTTGAGCTTTTGTTCTGTGTGTGGTATGACAACATTAAATTATACTCATTGGACACCTGCAATGTCTAACCACTGTAGACCAGTTTTAAGCTTAAGCATTTTAAAAGAAATAGCTGTTGCCAATGAGTGCTTTTGTCATAGATGTTTAGGTCATGTGATATATCAATCCCTCAAAGGTCACATGAGTAATGTAAGCGCTTCTTCCCTCAGATAGCTATTTTTTTTTAAAATAAATCAACCAGCAAGAAGCTTCTTCTTATTTCAAATTTTGAAGTCTGCATCTGATTTTCAAATTAAGTGAATGAGGTTTATTCCATCTGTGTTTCTTTTCTTTTTTATTACTAAAAATGGAAGCTCAAAGACAGAATTTAACATTTCTTTTAAGTTGAGGAACAGAATGTGATAGGTTAAATTTTAATCTAATCTTTCTCTAAGCAGCATCTATGGAAGCTTCCTTTTTTTTCTAAGCTTTGGTATAATACATTTCATTTTTAGGGCTTAACTCAAGCTATTCTTCAGACTTTTCATGAATTAAAAAATTCTTTTATCTCCATGCAGTTATGGTGAATATTATATGTGTATGTATATATGTGAAAGTACACATATGTGAAAATACACACACACACACACACACACACACACTCACACCTAGTCATGCCCATCCCTGCAGAACTGAATTATAATAAATAGCCTTTCATCATTAGCAATAGTATTCAGGAATGAATGTTTATTATTCTAAATCCACCGTACAGTAATCAGTAAAGTTGCTTTCACCATATTCTTTGGTGCTGACAAATCTCATCTTCACATAGGAGCTTGATCACCTTCATATGAGACTTTATGTAACTGGCACATGCTCAGTCGCATGAGCACTGTTCTAACTGTGCAATGTCTTAACTACAATTCATTATTCTATCCTATTGTGTTTTCATCCTCAATCGTGAAGGATGAAAAGAAGAAGACTCATGAAGACTCAAGAATGAGTCTTACTTTGTGTTCATGATGGAAATCTTTTGGATGTTCTTGCATATGGAGTTTTGATAGTTATTAACGAAACACACACCATGAACATACAGGAAACGTCAGATAGGTCATGTATAACCTTCGGAAGACTCTGCAACCTGGAGATTGCAGTTTCACATGTACATTTTAGTCCTGAGTATGGCTTACCCAAGAGCATTGTGAAGTCAAGGCAACCCATGCCTGCATACGGTACTCGATTTTGGGGATGTTGTAGAACACGTGTGCTTAGAAACCAAGAATGAAGTATGATCGGACCAGACTGTAATGGCATATTGAACTAGAAGTTTCCCAAAGTACCCCAATCCTTGGGTGTAGACTCATGTGGTTTTGGAAAATTGATCTCAAATGTCGACCAGCACAGTGTCACTCATCCTAGTGAAACGAACTCACTTTTCTTCCACAGGCAGCCAACCCCTTCGGGCCCAATTCCACATTTCTGTCCAGAAGAGTAGCTTGCATGTAAATTCACAACTTCCCTGCCATTACGAGCTTATTAGAAACTCTTCTTTTCTGGAAAACTCTCCTGAGTCAGGTTTCACTCATTTGGATAGGAACTGTTTTTCTTCTATCAGCTAGGCCTTCAGGAAGGCAGGACTCCTAAAGCTGCCGCTTGTGAAGGTTTTCTTCAACTGTCATAGCATAATGACCACCTAAATGAATCACAGAGAAGGAGGCAGTTTTTGGCTAGCTAAGTTTAGAAAAGCCCCTGTTTTTTTGTATTTATTATTTTAATTTATTTTTAACAATTTCATCCATGGGTACAATATGTTCTGTTTGCGCTCATCCCTGTCCTTTTCCAGTCACCCACCACCCACCACCCACTCTCCATTCCATTTTCATGCCTTTTTTCTTCTGCTTTGTGACCCACTGGGTTTAACCTGGCTACTCCCACAGGTGTGGGTTTGGAGCCATCCACTGGAGCACGGGTAGCTCACCAGTGGCTGTCTCACTGAAGACAGTGACTTCCTGTCCCTCAGCAGCCTTCAACCACCATGCCATTAGTTCCCTTGAACAAGGGTGCTGTGAACCCCTCCCCCATCTATGATTAAACATTTAAAGGCTCAGTGTTGTGTCCACCTTGTGAAGACCACATCAGCTATGGTGAATTCTTGTGCCTATAAGACAGCAAAAAACTTGTTTTTAATCCTCTATCATTTTGTCCATGAAGACATTGTGTTTAGTGACTATCTACTGATTGCCAGGTAGATGCTTATGATTTATTTCAGACTTGGTAAAAATGTCTGATAATTAGTACATATAATTCTCTCTCTCTCTCTCTCTCTCTCTCTCTCTCTCTCTCTCTCTGTCTCTCTCTGTCTTTCTGAGATGGGGTCTCCTTTAGCCCCAGCCTCCCTGGAACTCGCTATGTAGACCAGGCTAGCCTTGAACTCACAGAGATCCTCCTGCTTCTGCCTTCAGAGTGCTGGGATTAAAGGCATGCACCACCATGCCTGGCACGTAATTCTCTTTTTTTTAAATTCTCTTATATTCTTTACTCAGATCTAATTTTTTTTATTACCATATTCTGTCATTCTTTCTCTTTTCTGAACTTTTTGGAGTAAGTGGCAACTTTCATGTTCCTTTGCCCCTAAATTTTTTTCTGTGTGGTTCTTAAAAAAACAACACTTTCTTATAATCATAGCACAGATATCAAAATCAGGAATTTGATGTCAATGCGTTCCATTTTCTAATATGCAGACCTTAGTGATCCAGTGATCTCACTGGTCGTCCTTCATGCAGTCTTTAAAGTCACACAGTATTTAAGTGGCAACTATGGCTCTGGTACCCAGACTATAAACTCATTCTTTGATGTTATTTCTCCTTCATTATGTTAAAATGACATCATTAACCTTCATGTCTGACAACACCATGGCATGGACTTATCCGAAAGCCTCTGTAAACTCCAGGCTTTCGAATCTGGAGTTTAGGAACTTCCAGAATCAGGGATGGTTAATGGTGTTATTTTTTCTTAAAGGTCAGTGAACACAATCTAGAATTCTTGATGTCATTCTTAATGCTCTCCTTGTGTTTGCCAGGCAGTAAAATCTCATTTATGAGATTAAAGTTCAGAGAACCTCTGGTTGACAATATTGGTGGCAGCAGAAAACCTATCCAACAAGTCTCTCCAGCTGGAGACTTCTGAAATGAAGAGACAGAACAGTCAGCTTCTCCTCTTCCTCATTGACGATGGTGGTGATGATTTTTGACCCCCATGAGGAAAAAAATGTCATATGCTTTGTGAGACTTTAAGATAGTCTATCACATATCATAAAGTAAATAACAAACATTTCCCTATATTTCTAGCATGATTTGCATAACAGAATGTTCTGGCTATCTAACAAAGAAGTTAGATAACAGTGTGGTCTTTCGATGGTTATTATTAACCAGGTATTGAGGCTTCTGCTTATTTTCCTGCAGTGCATCATTTAATTTATCATTGGCATCCCTGTGTGACCTCTGGCATTAAAGAGAACATAATACTACAGAGTGTTCAGTTTGAAAAAGAATTTGGCATTGTTCAAAGGTTTGGAGGACAATTACAACACTCATAAAACCAGAAAATGATACATAAATCTTTTCTAAAGTAAAATGTTGGCTTATTTCTCAAAATGTTTCTATTACTTAATAATATGAGTATCAGAGACTTTGTTTAGCACATAATGTTCAGGATAATTTGGTAGACATGAACTAAAGCTCCTTTAAACAACTTGCTTTTATCACAATTCAATTTTATTCCTCTATTCAGACACAGTGACATTTATTTAGTAACTTTGTTGTGGGAAAATTTCTTTGCATGCAATATACGGAACCATTCAAGTGTCGTCTGTTTTGGATCATTATTCATCTCTTTGGGCTTTCTTGGATGGAATAAATAGAGTCCAGTTCATAGCCTCCAGTCAAAAATATCTGAAAGACATAACTTGTCTTATATGTATAATTAGAAAAAAAACCTTTATTGTTGGATATACTTTAGACAATCATTCACAATAGCTACAATTGAGAGGCTTTAGCAAGTGTGTATTTTTTGGAAAGAAAGGAGAGAGGACATTGATGTGAGTTTGTTGTAAAGTTTATTGATGAAAACTTTTGCTGTTAAGGAGGTCAAGAAAGACTACATCTAACCATTGCAGTCATGTGATCTCTACTTGAGAGTAACAGTCTTCAACTGGAGCTTGTAGGCCTCTGGTGTGCTGATTCTGGCTGCCGCTTTTTATCTGTGCAGCCTCATCTGGACCCTTAGACATTCTGATGATGCTTGTCAGTACCCAGGAATAGCCAAACCAAAAATGAGTTCTTGAAAAACAAGAGTACTTTGACAGAGGAAGCAGTTAAGGAAGCATGAAAAGATGTTAATAGCCACAAGTGAGATAAAAACCAGCCAGTCTCCTTGTTAGAAAACAAGCATTTTGGTTGGAGCTGGAATAACAAAAGAGAAACCCAGGCAGTGAAGGACCACGACAGAGGTGACATCACAGCCCCCAATTCAATCCTTTTACCAGCGACCTCATCACCTTGAATAACTATTGTCTCTCTGGTCCTTCCTCACTTTACACACCAGGAAAATCTTATATTCATTCAGAAAGCATATTTTGGGCACCTAAAGTATAGCAAGCTGCACTGTGCCAGGCACCGAGGATTCATTAATGAATTAATACAGCTGCTCTCGTAAGGTAGTCCAGACCTAGTTAGGTTTACACAGTTATGAGGGTCATTGGAGAAGATAGGTGAAGTCACTTACCAGAGTGTTTGGCAAATAGTGGCATTTAATGCTTTAATTTCCCTCTCCCTTTTGTCTTCTCAGTCTTCTGGGAAAATGGGGAATCCAAACATTACTCAAGAGTGTAGTGATATTAATCAGTGATTCTCATCACCACCCTCGCAGAACCTCTTATCAGAAATTATCACAATCTGGAATGTGACCACTTAGGCATACACTTCTGTGGAATCTGTACTGGACTAGGTCACCACATATGAGCTGTCCTTCCAGCTTTGCCAGTAATTGTTTGCTCTTTGTTCGCTTGATCTCTTTGGGAGTCATTTTTCCCATTTGCAAAGAAGCTCATTAGGCATGTTGTTTATCTTTTCTAATCCAACATTAGCTGATTCATCCCCCCCCCCCCGCCCCCAGGTAGGTGGGGTGGAGGAGATGGTTGGGCTGGCTCCTGTGTGCATGTGTAGAAGCCAGGGGTTGACAGTGTGTATTTTCTTGAATTGCTCCTCACCTTGTTTTTTGAGACAGGATCTCTCACTGACCCCTCATGACTTCATTGTTTGCACTAGAATGGGTCATCAGCCAGTCTGCCAGTCTGTAGGATCTATTTCTCAGCGTGTTACAGACATGTGCCACTGCACCCATCTTTTATGCGAATGCTGGGAATCCCAACTCAAGCCCCATGCTTGGCATCCAACATTTACCCACTGAGTCATCTCCCCAGCCCCTGATTAAACTTCTGATTCTCTTCTTTGGTGTTAGGCATACATTTTTCTTGCGTCCACCGTCTTCTGCTTCTGTGCGCCAAACTTTCTTAGAGTTTCTGTTGAACAGGATTTGGCTTGGGTTTTTGAAGGCTTGATTCAGAAATGCACCTAGTTTTCAGCACTACACATTAACATGGCGCTATACTTAGAATTCTAGGGTCTAGATTTGTTAAAAATAAATAAATAAATAAATTTATGTGAATAAAAAAGAATTCTACCTAGAGGGGAAGATAGATACTTTAGAGGCTTTTGTGATTCTTCTGTCATGGAACTGTTAAGTATAGCTCCATGTTTACGTAGAGCACTGAATCCTAAACACATTTGTGATAAGCATTTACCTATAAACAGATAAACAAGAAACAGTTTTTTTCCTGTGGAAAGGAATGTAGGGTTTTTGTTTTTTGTTTTTGGTCTTTTTGAGACATGGTCTCCCTGTAGCCCCAGCTGACCTGGAACTCACTATATAGACCAGGCTGGCCTTGAACTCGTAGAGATCCACCTGCCTTTGCCTCCCAAGTGCTAGGATAAAGGTGTGTGCTACCAGGCCCGGCTCAGGAATGTAGTTTAAAAAAAATTTTTTTTTGGTCTTTTTTTAAATTTATTTTTGTATGTGTATGAATGTACTGTCTGCATGTAGGTTTGTGCACCCATGTTGTGCAATGCCGCGGACGTCAGAAGATGGTCTCAGATTCCCCTGGAACTGGAGTTCTCCTGGAATTGGAGGTACAGACGGTTCTCAGCCGCCATGTGGGTGCTGGGGATGGAACCCGGGTCCTCTGCAATAGCAGTCGGTGCTCTAACCGCTAGGCCATCTCTCCAGCCCCAGGAATGTAGTTTTTAAAAGGACAGACGGTGGGTGTTCTCCCCACCCCTTTGGTATTCGAGGAGGAATTCCTGTCAAAAGCAAGTCTGTGGAGATGATGCTGGTAATGTCCAGTACGCCGTGTTAGAGGCCTTCTCCAGTTCTGCCCTGTATCTCAGAAGCTGGAGGTGTATGGCACGCTGGTATTGTGGGGGTGAAACAGAGCCCCTGTCAGTTTCTGTAAGTTCCAGTGACCCAGTGCACCAAACTCCAGCGGAAGATTGAAAAGGAAACCAAGAGCAAAGTTTGGAGCTAATCCGTCTTCACCCCCTTCCCTCTCCTTCATTTCCGGCTGCTCTGCTATCTTTGGTTTAAACAGTGCTATTTTTGTCAAGATTAAGCATCTTTTGTTTCTTTTAAGTCTGGGCTTTGCTTTGCTTGGAAGTGTTCATCTGGATTTTATTCCCTTCCTCTCTGATCCATAAATTTTTGTTTTCAAATAAGCCTTTCACTTTGTACAATCTCCTTTTGCTTCCCAATATTATTTGTTCCCTGCTTATAGGACATTCTTTGCCATCTAATCTTAGATCACACTAATGCCTGAGAAGCAGACTCTCTTCTGGAGGGATAAACACCATGGTTAAGATGTCACTTCTCATAAATCAGTATTGGAGAAGATGAAGACAGCTGTGCTAGGGAAAAGGGGGGCAGGAACTCTCCAAGTCTGACCCTTTCAAAGTCGACTTAATCCTCCCTCTTATCCTCTGTCTACTGCACTCTTTGGAGGGTAGGTGGGCCCTCTTAACATGAAGAAATGAGCTTTGGCATTGTTTGCCTTTGTCACAACAACAAAAGCTCTGGAAAATTCCAATTAATTAGCAAGCCTTGGGCTAATGAAAGAATAAAACTAAAAAAGAAATGCTTTAAGCTTTCAGGAAGGCATAAGTATGCAAGCACAATGCTGATTTTGAATATTTTGGGCTGTTTGTATAATTTTCCCAGGGTCACAGATGAGAGAGACAGGAACAAGGATTTGTCAGAGTCAAGCTGCAATAGCATCATTGACTTTTAAGGACACTAAATGACACACCAACAGTTGAATAAGATGGTTAGATGTGAATGCACACACTCAGGGAAATTAAAACCAGAAAGTAGCACTTTGCACAGTTGTGTTTAGAGGAAGACATGAAGATTGGATGAATGTAAAGTAGATTATGAGGTGAGGTTAAAGTTAAGTATTATCAAACGCCAGGAAATTGCTAGATCTTTGTAGTGTTGATTGAGGATTTGCACCTAATAAAGCTACTAAAAAGGTATGGTGATGAAAACCACTGAAGTCACTCTTTGTTGTGTCTATATTTTCATGCCCAACAACCAACGACAATAACAATATTGCTCCTCCTCCTCTCTTTGTCATCCTCATCATCATCATCATCATCATCATCATCCCAAATCCACTGCCACCAGCTAGTATATACTGAGCCATTACTATTTATATTTCTCTGAGACTCTGAATACTTGTGAGTTGATGTGATTATGATTTTACTGTCTCTGTTGTTCCGTATACAGGAGCTAAGCTCTTAGGTATCTGACCCACGTGTGTTAGTGACAGGCCTAGATTTGTGCAGTTGACTTCAATGTCCTGACTCATGCCGCCTGAACATCCTGGCCGTGAAATACAGTTTTTCCTCCCATCCTCTGGATGGGAAGTATGGCTTTGCTGTGCAGGTAGGAGTTCCACTAGACATGCTAGCCATTGTGTGGCTGGACTAGAAACCAGAGTTTAAGGCTCTCTTCCCAGTTTGGTCTTTAATTATTCCTATCATCTTGGACTGATCCCACATCATTTCTGGTCTTTGGAATGTTCATTTATCAAAGGAGAATACTTGTATTAGATGATACCTAAGATATCTTCTAGCTCCAACATTATGTGGACTGAGAAAGTGATGAACTTCAGAGAAATCATCATTTTGAGGTCAGATCAGGCACTCCTATGTTCATATCATAGCCCCCTGAATGATTCAGAGATGACCGTTTTATGTTTTGAGATTTAGTTTCTTCTTTTTTCTCATAAAGGTCATGATGTTATGTATATAGAGTCCCTAACATGGTGCCCAGGCAAGGGTGTTACCTTTGTCTGACCTTACCTCGCTGATGGGAACATTGGGTAGAGGGTCCCCTCTTAATGAGCCGGGTCCAGAGAAGAGATTAGTTCAGGTAAAAAAAGAACAGTTTTTTCTGGGGTTGGAGAGATGGCTCAGCAGTTAGGAGCACTGGCTGTTCTTGCAGAGGACCCAGGTTTGATTCTCAGCACCCACATGGCAGTCAACAATCCTCCTAACTTCTGTTCCAGGAGATCCAAAGCCTGTTCTGACAGAGGCATTGCACAACACAGGTGCACTTACATACATGTGGGCAATGTACTCATATGCATAAAATAAAAAATAAATAAAATATTTTAATAAAACAGTATCTATCTATCTATCATCTATCTACCTGTCTATCTATCTATCTATCTATCTATCTATCTATCTATCTATCTATCTATCTGTGTCAGTGTCACCTGTGTGTAAGTACCTGTGGAGACCAGAAGAGGGTATAGGATCCCTTGTAGTTGGAGCTACAGACAATTGTGAGCTGTTCTACCTGGTGCTGGGAATCGAACTCATTGTAGCTTCAGCTGGCCTGGAACTTTCTTTTTTTTAATTAATTTATTAATTTATTAATTTATTTATTTATTATGTCTATGGATGTACTGTCTGTATGTAGGTTTGTGCACTCATGTTGTGCAATGCCTTGGAGGTCAGAAGAGGGTCTCGGATTCCCCTGGAACTGGAGTTCTCCTGGAATTGGAGTTACAGACAATTCTCAGCCGCCATGTGGGTGCTGGGAATTGAACCCGGGTCCTCTGCAAGAGCAGCCGGTGCTCTTAACCGCTAGGCCATCTCTCCAGCCCCTGGCCTGGAACTTTCTATGTAGATCAGGCTGGCCTTGAACCCATGGAGATTTGCCTACCTCTGCCTCCCAAATGCTGGGATTAAAGGGTGTGCCATATGAACATTTTCTTGAAGGTAATACTGAGTGGGTTTATGTACTTGGTGGAACCCTTTGGGGATTGGCCTAGTAAATGAGAATAGCTGGGTGTGGTGGTGCACATTTTTTTGCGGGGTTCTTATCCTCAGCCTTTAACCGCTGTGCTATTCCCCCAGCCTGGTGGTGCACATTTTTATCTGAGGACTTGGAGGAGACATGGGCAAGAGGATCTCGGTGAGATAGAAGCTAGCCTGGTTTACATAGTGAGTTCCAGGCCAGCTGGGGCTACAGGAATATCTTGGAGAGAGAGAGAGAGAGCGCAAATATGATTGAGGCCTTAAATGATTAAGCGATGACACATTTCATGTTAAACTTTTTCATTGAATTATAACATTTTACTACTCATTGTTCTTTCTTGATTATTTTTAAAAATATTTTATTTATGTTTGTGAATGTATTGCCTGCATGAATACAAGTACACTCGTGTCCTGCAGTGCCTGAGGAAGACAGAAGAAGGCATAAGATCCCCTGGGACTAGACTCAAGGATGGGTGTTAGCCACCACGTGGGTGCTGGGACTCAAACCCTTTGCAAGAGCAGTCAGTGCTCTTAAACCCCTGAGTCATCTCTCCAGCCCCCTTTCTTGATTATTTTGGCTGAAGATTTTTTTCAGAGTCCCTAGAAGAGGTGCATTGAAAGGATGCTGGCTTTGTGGTCATACTTGGTTGACTACACAGTGCTCCTCCACACCCAAATTCATGCTCACCTCAGATTGTGATCTTATTTTGAAATAGAGTCTTTGTAGATACAGTCAAGTTAAAAGTTGAAGTTCTGCTGGATTAGAGTGTGACTTAATCCAATAACTGTTATCCTTACTTTTTAAAAAGAAGGAAATTTGGACAGAGGGATAGAGACAAAAATGTCAGGTGAATACAGAAGACATGCAAGGGAAGATGATGTGATCACAGGGAGAGTGGAGAGATGTGTTGCAGACACATGTGCAGGGCAAGGTAGAAGCAAGCTTGCCAGCATCCCTTGGACACTAGGCCAAGGCACAAGGACTCTCTCCTAGATCTTTCAGAGAGAAAATGACCAGAAAGTACCTCAGTTTAAGGATTCTGGCTTCTAAAACTGAGAGAATAGCGTCTGTTACATAAAGTTGCTGGTTTGTGCATTTTTTAAAAGCCAACCCCAGAATACTAACACACCATATAAAGCACGTATTTCTAAACCATAATTGGGGTTGGATGAGAAGTAGAGAGATGAGTAGACACTAGGAAAAGTAGAGGGAAAGGACAACGCGGCTCCTCCTCCCGGGACATGTAAAGGCTGTCTTAACCCTGTGCAAGCTCAGAACAGGTGTCAGAATTAACAAGACAGAGAAGTTGATGGAAGTTGGACATATAATAGGCTAGCATTTTTAGAAAATCAACTTTCATAAAACAGTATACTGAAGGTAGCAGTGATTGCCAACGAATCACTGAAGTGAAATCCACTCAGTGACTATAACGAGGACAACTACCTACTTTCTCAGATGATTTACATATTCTTTGGATGTCATCTGCATGATTATAGAAATCAAATAGTTTTGTATCTGAATATTAATTTGGCTTTATAATAGGTTGGAAAGTATAGTGTTTCTTAGAATTTTAGACTATTATTTCTGGATTGGGATAAGTCTTGAAATCATAATGAGAAATAAGTCTCAGTTACCTAAGAGGCCAGGGCTTTGCAGAAAGCAGCAATGATAATAAGGCAAAACCGTCAAACAGGCTTGGGCAATGTGGACTCGGTTTGTTCCAGAAAATCTCAGAGGGAAGACAGCTCGTGAATTCTGTCATCAGGCAGTGAGGCCGGTATCGCATGTCACTTTGCTTTGTTTGTTACATGTGGCTCAAGCTATGACAGACCTGCTGCTGTGTGGGAGATGTACTTTCTGACAAAATAAGGCATTTTCCTGGCATCGGACCCTTTTGGAATTTTTACTGGTGTGCATAAACCCCGCAAACTTGTTTCCCACACATATCCAATCACACTGGCTTTGTGGATTTATGACGGCCTCATGGCCTGTCAGAGCTAACCTGGTGTGTTCTTCATCCTCACCAGAGGTTATTTAGAAGAAATGAAACCAGGCATCGTTCATCTATTATTTAAAATTTGTCTCCTCTCTGCCATAGGCAAAATAGATAGACCAAATTTGGAAGCACTGAGATTGTATTTTAGAATGGAAATGAAAGTATTTCTAACAGACTGTCCCTTTTTCCTCTTTCTCCTCATCTATCATGATAATAAAGTTCACTCTGAAAGTTCATTTATATTACTTGGTGTTCAGGGAAATGATGATGATGATGTTGGTGGTGGTGGTGGTGGTGGTGGTGGCGACAATGATAACATGACTATTAATATTAACATTCACTTTTGGTTATGCACTGTTGGCTGAGCTGAAGTACTTTATAAGTAAATGAGTCCCAAGGCAAGAATCAGCAACTCTGAGCTTCCTTTTGAAACACTTTGGGCTCATCCTGTGAACTCCTGGTTCTTTCTTCCTAAATGTATTTCATTCTTGGCCACACAAAGGATCAATGGTACCACATGGACAGCTTCATGGCACAATTCATTATCTCTGATGTAAAAATAACTCTGAGCCTTCTCCAGAATTCAAGAGGCTTATCTTGATATGAAGGGATAGAGCCTGAGAGAGGGCCTGAGAGAAGACAGAAATTGTACATCGAGAAAGAAAAGTCCCTGGTATGTGATACCTGGCCTTGGAAGGTGTTTTACTGTGAACCATGATCTAGTACCTAGATGTAAGATTAGGTACTAAAGGTCTGAATTCAAGTGAGCTACAAGCTCTAGTCTCTATGAGAATCACCTGCAAAGTCAAGAAACAGGCAGGTGATCTCCAGATTTATCTGGTACCACGCTCCCCACTTTGAGCACATTCCATCTTAAGGGCTTCGTTTTCCTTTCTCTCATTACCAAAGCTAGTTCAGCCTTCGGGTCTCTATACTATGTCATTTCTTCCTCCTGAGACTCTACCCTTCTTCCTGTTTTTTTTTTTTTTTCCTCTCACTGACTCTCGGTTTATAAACCACAGGTCTTCCATGCCACTCAACCTTTGGCCGCCATTACACCCATTTGTTTCATTTCTTGTATGGTGCTTGCATGTCTTTGAAATGGCCTTTTTCATTTGTCCAATCACTTGTGGCAGTGGGCATTCTCTATCCACTCACTGTACACTGTATGATAATGGGGAAGAGAATATTTTCAGGGATACATTTTTTAAGTTGAATGAATGGGTGGATGGAAGAAAGATTGAATACAACATTCTTTAAAGACAGCCAGTTAATTAAGTAGAAACTTCTGGGCATGAATAAGGTGTTGACATCTTCACAGAAAGAACACGCGAACTGGGCCTGGAAGGCAGGAGAACGTGGAGCAGAAGGGACTGCTCCTGTGGTTAATGTTCCTTCTTTTTTTTTTTTTTTGGTCTTTTTGAGACAGGGTCTCTCTGTAGCCCCAGCTGTCCTGAAACTCACTCTGTAGACCAGGCTGGCCTTGAACTCACAGAGATCCGCCTGCCTGTGCCTCCCAAGGACTAGGATTAAGGGCATGCACCACCACACCTGGCTAATGTTCCTTCTTACTGATCCTGATCTTCCCATGGAGACCTACATGTTCCTGGAATTCAGTTAACTCCTAGGTAGGATAGATGGTCAGCTTCTAGTACCTCTGACCCCTGCCCTCTTTGAATAAATGTGTCCAAGAAGCAAAGAACACATGTTTATTGAAAACTGACTTTCATGCTATAGAAAGTTGCTTAAAGCTTGTATTTCCAATAAAAAGAAAGATTTGGAATTGATGTAATGGAGAAGGAACTTATGAAACATAAGTAGGCATTCTTGACAACGACATAAAAATAGAAGCTTAAAAGATGCATCATTTTTGGAAAAGAAAAGGAAGGCTCTTTTTTCCTCTACTGTAAGAAAAATATGTGTGGATGAGGCGTGCTTGTTAAACATAGAATAAAATTTGCATATTACTTCAGGGTACTGCAACCATGGCAATTCAGTTTTGTCAGTCCTGATAGACATCCTTGCAATATACACATCCATTAACAAGATTATCATTTGAAGAGACAATCATATTTTTACTAAAAAAGGATTTTTCAAGGATAAAATTTATTGATATTTAATGAAGCATGAGGTGTCTAAATGAACCATGAAAGCAATAGCTAAACTAATTAACTGCAGATAAAGGCTCCCAGAATCCATATGTGATGTGGGCTTTGTGCTTCTCAATTGTGCCTGCTTATACTGACATCTTGGCTAGCATGCTCCTCATATATGCTTTGAGAAAACAACAGTAAATTCTCACATAATGCATGCACTACAGGAAGAAATAACCATTTAGATTTCCTGCAAATGTTGATAGGCTATTTAAGTCAAGCTCTATAGGTTATAATTTAGTAGAGTTAAGACAAGGTATTATTTCCACACACTTGATTTAAGCTTCTATCTCTGCTATTTCATTAAATGATAAATCATTTCTAGGTTCTAAAACTACTCACTTTCTACCCCTTTCTCCCTTACCCCATAGAGAGACTAAGAGTGCTAAAGAACACAAGACAAACCTTTTCTTGTACAACAGGGATTTTCAGATGGACCTTTTTCAACTTCATGCAGAACCAAGTCCTGTTGGGAGCTCTGAGAATTTTTCGAAAGTAGGCAAAACCAATCTTGATTTGACAGTAAGTCACAGCAGTTTGGGAGGCAGGTAACTTAAACATTCACCACTGGTGATTGGTTTCTCTTGTCAGCCAGTGTCTCCTTGGCTAGGCGGTGTCCTACCTGTAGGTACCTACACTCCCACAGATACCAACGACTTCACTCTTAACAAGTGGATTATGATCCTGTATGGGCCTCTCTAGAAATATTTGTATGTAGATGAAGAAGTCTGACAAGGTATGGAAGACTTTCAATATGTATTAATGGCAGAGGAGCAAGTGTAACAGATATTTGAGCACAGCTTTGTAAACTTGATGACATATCAGAAGCCTTGGAGGGTAGGAAAATGCTAACATTTTATCTTCCTCTCCAAAATTTCTGATTTAGGAGGTCTGGGGTGGAGCGTGTCTTTGATAATGCTCATGTTCTTGGCTCTGATACTGTACTTTATTGTTTTTTTACAAGCTAGAGCACAGAAGGACATTTTTCCTGGATACTTAAGGCTCAGGGACACTCTTAAGGAAAATTATGACCATTTAAAATTTTTTATTTATTATTTTATTGGTAATGAGTGTATTGCCTGCATGTGTGTAAATGTACCTGTGTCATGTGATGCCCATTAGAGGTCAGAAGAGGGTGTCAGATCCTCTGAACCTGGAGTTAGGGTGGTTGTTAGCCACTATGTGGGTGCTGGGAATCGAACCTGGGTTCTCTGCAAGAACAGTCAGTGTTCCTAACTGCTGAGCCATCTCTCCAGCCCAGGAAATTGTGTCCTTGTGTAAGTATGTGGTTTGTATCATATTTTTAGAAAAGTATATTTTTATTTATATGTATTTGTGGGTTTGTGCCTGTGAATTCAGTTGCCCTCAGAGGCCAGCAGAGAGCATCAAATCCTCCAGGATCTGGAGTTAAAAGTGGTTGTGAGCCACTTGATATGGCTGCTGGGAACCAAACGTGGGTCCTTTGGAAGAGCATTAAGCACTCTTAACTGTTGTGCTGTCTCTCCAGCCTCTTGTCTAAGGTACTTTCTAGATGTACTTCAATGGTATTTCTTTCTCTAAGACATCCAGGACCCTCCTTACAGTTACGGTTATGAAATTTATTAAATCTTGGAAATCATCATGTGTTTTTCTTGAGGAGACATAAAGAAATATCTATTAAGCTTCTTATTAATAAGGAAGCCAAAGAAAGGACTCTGTCCGAATCTAGTTAGGTGAATTAAGTTTATGGGAGTTACTTATAGAAGCATGGGTGACTGAAAGACAGCTACACCACCAGGAAGTTTGGCAACCTGTGGAAGATTCAACAGCTGAAGAATCTCATCCACTGCAGGGATGACCAACAAAAAGCTGCACCACTGCCCACTGTTCTGGACAGCTTATGGGCAGGTACATACACAGAGTGCCCCCAACTCTACTAATTGTTTACTTCTCATACAGCTTCTTTCGGGAGAGTCAGGTCATTGTGAAAATCTCATGAAGGTGTGTGAGCCTTTTTAGCCTTCCTGGTAGTCCTCCACAAGGGACTAAAACATGCCGCATTTCATGAGGGTCTCATGGAGGTGATCACATCTGCTTTGCCTCGAGATGACAATGGTCATGACCAATCTGAAGGAGATAGAAACTCAGCAGCAATATACAGGACTACCCATTACAGGGGCACTTAATGGTTTTAATAGTGTGAAATCAGGAATAAAGCTCTGAAAAAGAATATCAAGTTTCTTTCAGTGGGTTGAAGGGTTTTAGGGGACATAAAATTCAGATCTGGACTTACTATTCAGGACATATCTCTGTGTCCCAGTAACCTCCCAAATGATCCCATTTTTGCCTCAAGTTCTCTATATCTGATTCAAGGACTTTTATGCAACAGACATCTGCTCTTTATATATTGAGCGGCTTGGGGGATATATAGGTAGATGAGTATCAGGCAAAACGATGAAAGCTTGAGTGATTACACAGTCCTCTGTCCTTGTGTTCATGATTACCAAGGGTTATTTACCCTACCTAGTATGCCTCATCTGTTTTTTTAAAATATTGTATTTATTATTTTTATTTATGTGTATGAGTATAATGCCTACATGTAGGAAGGTGCACCCATGTTGTGGAGTGCACACAGAGGCCACAAGAGGGTTTCAGATTCCCTGGGAACTGGAGTTATTAATGATTGTTAGCCACCATGTGGGGGCAGGGAATCAAACCCAGGTCCTGTACAAGAGCAGCCAGTACTCTTCACTGCTGAGCTGTCTCTTCAGCCCCTACCACATCTGTTTCTGAGGCAGGGTTCATACACTACTCACTGAATGGAGTGATAAGCAGAGGCATGGAAGTGGGAAGGGAGCATTGTATTAGAAAGGACTGAGACTAAAGAACGAAGAGAAGAGAGGAAGAAGGACAACCTTCCCTCTGTAGGAATGTTGGGAAGAGTTCATTTCTTCATGTGGGAGACTTTAGAAGAGTGAAGAAGGCATCAGGTTTGTTGAAGCCTCTCAGTGCTGTCCATCAGGAGTGGCGAAGAGTGACAGCATCAGCAGTGATTTGTTTTTATGCAGTACTTGGCTTATTTGTTTGTTAGTTGTGTAGCTCAGCTGCTTCCTGCCTCGGCTTTATTTTTATTTGTTTGTTTAGTATGAGTGTATTGCCTGCTTGTATATAAGTGCACCCATGTTGTGTGTAGTATGTGCAGAAGTCAGAAGAGCACATTTGATCCCCTGAACTGGAGTTATAGATGGTTGTTAGACACCATGTGGGTGCTGGAGACCTATCCCAGGTCCTCTACAGGAGCAGCCAGTGCTCTTAACCACCTGCCTTAGCTTTCTTAATGCTGATATTACAGGCATGTACTGCCATGTCTAACTGGACTTGGGTTTTGAATGTACCACTCCATCTGAAACTGGAATGAGGGTTTCTGAGTTATGCATGATTAAGCATGTTAATAATAGATCCAGGGTTGATGTGATGGTTCAGAGGGTAAAGGCTTTTGCTAACAATCCTGATGACCTGAGTTTGATCTCTGGAATCCACTTGGTAGAAGGAGACAACCGGTTCCTGCAAGTTTTTCTCCGATTTCCATACATTGGAATATATATTTCAAAAGTGTGTGTGTGTGTGTGTGTGTGTGTGTGTGTGTGCATAATGGAATAATGATCTTTTGTAGCCATATTTTTCAAAGTAGAGGACCATGAAAGCTTAGGCCCCACACCCCCTGAAGCTTATAGATACAAATTCTCACCTTCTACCGTATATCCACTGAATCAAACTTTAAGTGAGGCCCAACAGTCTGTGTTTTTGCTAGCTGTTTAGCGCGCCGAGGTGTAAGAGCTGGGGTGGGAGACGTGCTGTGCTCAGGGGTCCTTCCTTTGAAGGGTCAGTAGATGCTATAGCTAATCAAGAATCTCAAGTTCAGGAGGGCTCTGGTTAATAGATGACTTGTGGCTAAGGTCCTATGTATGATTTTTTTTTTCCTCCTGAAATACTTAGTTTGAAAAGCCTGGGACCATAGAGTATGATGGCAAGTTCTAGAGCTTGGCCTGAGGCAGAGATTGAGAGATCCGGGCTGTGCTAGACTATATAGTGAGTTTCAGGTCAGACTGGGCTACACAGTGAATCTCTGCCTCAAAAACAAATGGCAGCAAAATAAAAAGGGCCTATGAAGTCAGAAATCGTTTGAGGTTATCATAGAAAATAAATGGGCTAATTACTGAAGTGGGGGAAAGAAAGTTTATAGAGTGGTCACACTGGACAACTGCACGGGAATCTGCCATGTCTGGGTCATGAGCCTGGGAAAGAGACTCGGTTCCTGACGCAATAGGCCATGTAATGGGTCAGTGGCTGGTAGGTCACTGGCTGCACGAGCGTGCTTATTCTCTTTCTTTTAAACTTGCTTTTTATCTTACCAGCATGTGACCTTGTTAGTCTTTTACCTAACATCACTGTTTTTTTTCTTTAACATTTCCCTTGAGTATTAAAACTAATGTCTATATGTTTACTGTGAAATATTTTTTTAAATACTGAAAAAAGAATAAAATAAAATAACCCACCAACACTTCATAGATGTGGAAATATTAGTTGTAAATATTTTAAGCTATAGATACATGTGTGTATTGTGGTTTTATTCTAAATAAAGTTTGGATTCTCTTTCCCCACAATGTTATAAACTCCCCCATATACTTCATTGTTCTTTGAAGATATAATTTCTAAGTTGAGTGAATTTTTGAGGTGTGTGATCAAATTTTGTTTAAGTTCGTTTAAGAAGGCAGAAATTAAAATGATCACGAATATCATTGAAATGAGGGTGTAAGCTTCTGGTTATTTCCTTAGAGTAGAGTAGGGGGTCACATGAATATTTGAAATACCCTTGACTTTGACTATGCTAAGAAATTGCTTCTCCAAAGGCTTATATCACAAAGTACACTGCTCATTCAACCTGCTGTCAGACATGGCCTATTCTTGCTCTAAGTCCTGTAGGAAGACCTCTTTATATATTGTCTTTACCTGCTTTTATATAGAAGGGGGCTGATTTCCTAGTCTTCTATTTGCTTTAATATTTTCTTTATACTCATACTGAGCAGATATAGATAATATAGATATAGATATAGAGATAGAGATAGATAGAGATTGTTGATTGGTTGGTCGGTTGGTTGATTTGTTGGAGACAGGGTCTTCCCAGTTGGCCTGGAACTCACTATGGAGACCAGACTGGCCTTGATCTTACAGAGATCTGCCTGCCTCAGCTTCCTAAGTGCTGGGGCTAAAGGTGTGTACCACCATGCCCAGCATATTTTGCTTTTTGATTTTCCTGGGATTGCATGTGCCAGTGATGACTGAAGTTGTAGCTCTCATTTGATTAACTTCTTTGTTGTGTGGCTTTGTCACTCCACGGTCAGGAAGTAGTGTCTGTATCTTTGCTGCTTTAGATCTAAATGGGCCTTGAGATGACTTTGTAATAACACGGCAGAAGAACACTGTGTCTGTTGTAGGCATCATTTTCTTCTTTTTTAAATTGAATTTTTATGTATTTCATACAGAATGTCTCACTCAGTCTTAATCACCTTTATACCCCTTTTCCTGTTGGGACACCTCCACAGCCACCCTCTTCTGGAATTCACACACTCTGTCATTTGTGTTAAGGCCCATTGCATCAAGTTAGTGTCCCCCCATGTTTCTCGGTGAAAGTTCATCCACTGAAGCCTAGTTAGCCCATCCAAAGTCCCTCACTTTAAGATCAGCACTCCTTCACCCAACATTAATGACATGCTAATGTTTCTTCTGATAAGACTGGGGTCTGCTGCCTGATTTCCCTGGTTCCATGCTAGGTTTTTGTCTGCTTGCATAATTTTAAAAAAAGCTTTTGTGTGTGTGTGTGTGTGTGTGTGTGTGTGTGTGTACATATGTGTGTAGGTCAGTGTTGGGTGTCTTCCCCTGTCACTCTCCACTTTATTTTTAAACACAGGTTCTCTCAGTGAACCTACAGCTCATTATTTCAGCTAGCTTAGGTGTGTAGTGAGCCCCCAGGATCTACATGTCTCTGTTCCTCCACAGCTAGGCACACAAGCAGGCTGTTGGATCCAATTTTAATACGGGTCCTGGGTATCAGGGCTCGTGTTTGAATGCTTGAGGGGGCATTGAACCATTTCCCCAGACCTCAAAGCCATGGTTGTTAACAGGCATGAAAGGACCCTCTTTCTGACTCTTGGACTACATTGCCATTCTGTGAGAAGCCCAAGTCATGTGCCATGGCCATGTGCTTCCATTGATGCCCCCCATGCTGACAGCTAGCATCTCAGGCAGCATAGAAAGGAGCCACTTTAGATTTCCATCCTTCCCAACCTTGGGGTGACTCTAGCCTTAGCTAACATCAGACTATGGTGTCCCAGAGGCCCTCAGAGCCCAGCCAATTCCCAGAACCTCAAAAGATAGTAGATACAAAGTACTTTCTGTCAAAGCAGTAGACAATCAGAACATTTATAATATGAATGTAAATTCAGCCTTGACTTTTCTTCCAAGCTGTACTAAACAGTCACCTTTCACTAGTATTCACTGATCTCTCTTCCTGGTAGTTTGTAATGTTGTTGTGCGCCAGTTCTTACATATCCAAGGCCGTGATCTTGTACTTCTTCTCCATGCTCATTTTAGGCAATCCTTTTCATCTTCTTGGAACACAAAATGTACCTGTAATGATAAGTCAGTAATAAAGAAGCTGAAATTACATGAAAGCTATGAAATAGTTTAGGAGAGTCTAGAAGCTTCGGCATGCAGTGCTAGAGAGATGGCTAGGTGGTTAGGAGCACTGGATGCTCTGACAGAGGACCCGGGTTTGGTTTCCAGCACCCACATGATGGCTAACTGTCCTTAACTCCAGTTCCAGGGGATTGGATCCCCTCTTCTGGCCTCCATGGGCATTGTACAATGCAGGTGCAAAATAAAGATGATAAATAAAATATTAAAAGAGAATCAACGTACTTGGTTATGTTTATTTTTCATTTTTAGGACCATATATATCTATATCTATATATCTATATCTATATTTATTTATACCTTCATAGAAAATGTTTCTTGTTTTGCCTTAGATGCTGTTCTTGGGAATTAAAAATTTTATAATATTTTGAAGTTTATAATTGACGATACATAAGAAACCTACCGTTTATGGGATATTTACATTGTGTTTTGTCTCCATATTGAAATTTACTATTTAAAAGTACTTTTTAGCAGATAATTTTGCATTGTATGGGAAGATAGCACTTCTGAACATTGGTAAAAAGAGTAAATTTGATGTTTATTCAGAAGTGATTTCTCAAATCTAGAAGGGATTTGAGAAACCATTTAATCTTTTGTCTTCGTTTTGGTTGTGATGAATTTTAGATTTAGAGAAGTTAAGTTACCTGCCTCATTTCACATTCAGTAGGAATGGATAATGGAAAGAGAAGAATAGCTTTTGGATGACAGTGTCACAATTTCACTAACTTTCATAACAAGTCTAACTTGACACCGTTAAAGCCCCTGGGGCGTTAGAGAGCTGGGGATAACTACGCATCTTCTCTCCTTTCCCTACATCCTTGCAGCATCCCAGCAGCCCTACCTTTGACTTCTGGAGATAAAAGCTCTACACTGCACCGAGTGTTCTCAGTCAGTTCTGATTTCTAGAAAGTTCTTCCTGTGATTGAGCTGCATTCTTCTTCCCCAAGACTCACGTGGCCTTTATGACTGAATGACACCGGAGGAAGCAGAGCTCCCCAGCTTCCCAAGTGTGACTGTTAGATCTAAATGTTGTGGAAAAGTTTGTGCTGCTTGTGGTTTGACTAGAGGAGACACAGGTGTGGGGAAGGTTTGAGGTCCTGGCTTCTCCATAGAAGACCAATGTGAGCTGCATATCTCCTAAATAATTCTTAAATAAAATT
Organism: Rhizomys pruinosus; assembly: GCA_009823505.1. Lineage (NCBI taxonomy): Eukaryota > Metazoa > Chordata > Mammalia > Rodentia > Spalacidae > Rhizomys > Rhizomys pruinosus. The sequence goes on from VZQC01005897.1 coordinate 188,775, forward strand.
GAATATTATGTGATGTTTTATAGTTTTCTAGGCCTATGAGGAAGCATTTTTGTTTTAAGTAGGACTGAGGGTCTTCACCCCAAATGACCATTTTCAGTTACCTTTAAAAGGCCCATGTGTGGCTGGGGCCTTCTGCCAGGACTGCCCCTTGCTGGGGTATATGAGCAGGTTAACTAGGGACAGTTGCTTCTTACGCTTCATTACCAGCAAGGTCTCCATGCCAGGGGCTCCATCCAAACACACTGACACAGTGGAGAGCCCTTTCATTATTTCAGGCTCCTGAAGGCAGAACTTTTCTTTAGAGCAAAGACAAAGAAAGTGAGGCCACAATGCAAAGGAATCCCCTTAGTCCATGACTGCTAATTGGATGATTGTTCTGCAGTTCTTAGGATGCCAGGAAATGAGAGCCCTCTAGCCTCACCCACGGCTTGTAAACTTCCTTTGAGATGGAAATCTTTTAAAAAATTATGCTGTCAAGTTTGATATGCTTAAATGAAACCTTTTTTTTCCTTTTCTTAGCAAGGGGCTTTCTGTTCCTGAGCGACCTCAACATTGGCTCCCTGGCACATTTACATTTGGCAGAGAACTAACCCTGTCTCTTTCTATTGAAACCTGTGGTTACTCATGGTTCTTCTCAACCTCAGGTTTAGGAACATAGGACAAACTCAAACTGAACCTCTTTTGTACAAATGCTGAAGTTAAACAGCCTCATTTCTCTTTGCTTCTGGAAATGCAGACACATTTTGTGATCTGTGGGAGTGTCGGCTTTTATATTCTTTGGGCTTGAAGACAAAAAGAAAAGAAAAATCTGGGCCAATTTTCGGATTCCATTTGTAGACTGAAATAGATTAATCTTTAGGCACAGTTATAAAGGAAAGGTGTCTGTTTTTCCTCTCATCCTGGTCCCCTCCTCTGTGCTTGTCTCCTACTTTAGCATAGAACCTTTTACAGAGACTCCCGTCCTAAAGCTATTGCTCACTGGGTAGAATTCTAACATACATCACCTTTACCGTTTCAATAGTGAAAGATGGTTTTTAGTGCGTTCAAGGTATATGCCTCACTAAGCCTCTTACTAATTTTCAGCCAATAAAGATAACAGGATACGTTAGAAAGAGGATTCTGTTAGGTGACTGGGAACTTGGGTTTTTGTGCAAGGACTGACCATACCATTAGTTAGCTATGTGGCATGGCAAAGTCACTTTACCTCTGTGGACTTGAGTTTTAATGTCTAGAAAATAAAGGAGTTATATACAGAATATTTAATATTTAACATAATTGTAGGAACTCAAAGCATAGTGGGATGGATACATCCATTTCTCTTAGGGAAGTTTTTGGAATTATTTTCTCACCTTTTCTGGTTTAAAGGTAATTTTTTTAGATTATGAGAATTTAAGATTTTTTTCATCTGTGAACTGTGTGAAGAGGAATGGGCACTTACTGAGCATCAATTTTGCACAGGGCCAGGATCTAGGTAGTTCATTATATGATGTCACGAAGCTGTTTGAAGTGAGTTGGCCAAATTCACTTATCATATAGCCACAGGCCAAACTAGCCTTGCGGCTTTGCTGTGGCAGTGTTCTGGCCTCCATACCATTTAGCCTGCCCATACCTTTCTCTTCCTCACAGCAGTGTTTTTGTTGGATAGTGAAAGCAGGGGACAGCTGCTTGCCCAGGACAATTGCTAGCTGGTTAGACTGTATCTTTAAGTCAGTATAGTTTTTTTTTTTTGGCTTTTCGAGACAGGGTCTCCCTGTAGCCCCAGCTGTCCTGGAACTCGCTCTGTAAACCAGGCTGGCCTTGAACTCACAAAGATCCGCCTGCCTTTGCCTCCCGAGTGCTAGGATTAAAGGCATGCACCACCACACCCGGCAACTTAGTATAGTTCTACTTGGGCCACTGAGGCAGGATTTCTGAAGATTTTCAAGGTGCACTGATCGACCTCTAACAGAAATGGGTCCTGTACAAGGTCAGCTTTGCATGGGATATTGTCAGTTAATGGTGTTTTCTATTTTATGTGCTGTTCTTGATAGCGATTGGCTCTGTGCTCACACGTGTGTATACAGCACATGTACCATATTTGTAGATCTTTTGATGTTATGTGCACTCAAGACTACTGAATAAGTAATAACTTAGTAAGTCCTTTCTGTGGAAAGATTTTGGCAGGCGAATGCTTTCAGGAGCTGTTCTAAATATTATTGTCATCATCATCATCATCATCATCATCATCATCATCTCCTCTGTGATATCCTAACAGCCTTCTTGTTTTATTTTACCTGTCATCATTGCATGCTTTTATTTTCTTGATCTGATTCACCTCTGACACCAGGCAGTTGGATCCTGAATGAATGAATAAATAAATGAATGAACAAATAAGCATGATGTTATACACCAAAAATTCCTGAAAGTAAGAGAAATTGTGCATTAGACATTTCCCTCTGCTGCAGAGGTTGTACTAGTGTTATCTGTTTATGGGTGTGGGGTTGCCACCTTTGATGGTACCTATACAGAGTAAATTCAGGTGCCATTTCTGGCTGTTGCTTCTGCATGGAAGCTGAGTCTGTGCAGGTTGGGAATGTGTGGCTATTCTCTGGAAAAAGATTGATTTCTTTTTTAAATTTTTAAAAAATTTTTTATTTGTTTATTTTTTTAAGGGATTCTACAATATAAGAGCACAGTTGTTTTCAGATCACATTAACATTACTCAGTTTGCCATACAATTAGGTAATTGGTGCTGGCATCCACAGATGAGGGATACCATTCTTTTGTTTTTCTGGGACTGTGTTACTTCACTCAGCATGATATCTTCTAGCTTCATCCATTTACCTGCAAAGTTCATGATGTCATCTTTACCGCTACATAAAACTCCGTTGTGTAGATGTACCACATTTTCTCTATCAGTTGAGGAGTTCCATCTCTTTGCTATTGTGAAGAGAGCTGCAATAAACATAGCTGTATCTCTGCAGTAAGATGAGTCTTGTGGGTATATACGTAAGAGTGGTATGGCTGGGTCAGGTGGCAAGTTCATTCCAAGTCTTCCAAGGTATCTCCACGCTGCTTTCCATAGTGGCTGTACAAGTTTACATTCCCACCAGCAGTGGATGAGTGTTCCCTTTCCTCACGACCTCTCCAGCACTTGGTATCATTTCTTTTCTTGATCCTAGCCAGTCTTATTGGAGTGAGATGATATCTTAAGGTGGTTTTAATTTTCATTTCCTTAATTATTAGTGTCGTTGAACACTTTTTAAGATGTTTCTCAGCCATCTCTAATTCCTCACTTGTGAAATCTCTGTTCAGCTCTTTGCTCCATCTTTTGAGTGGGTCATTTGTTTTCTTTCTTCCTTGTTTTTTGAGTAGTTTATATATTCTGGAAATCAATGCTTTGTCAGATGTATCTGTGGTAAAGGTTTCCTCCCACTCTGTGGGTTTTCTCTTCACTTCCTTGATTGTTTCTTTTGATGTACAGAAGCTTTTGAGTTTAATGAGGTCCCATTTTGTCAATGTCGACCTTAATTCTTGCACAGCTGCTGTCTGATTTAAGAAGTCTTTTCCTATGCCTATGTCTTGTAGTCTGCTGCCACCTTTTTCTTCTGTCACCTTTAGAGTTTGTGGTTTCACGTTGAGGTCTTTGATCCATCTGGAGTTGACTTTTGTACAGGGCAAGAGGTAGGGGTTTAATTTCATTCTTCTACAAGTGGTGATCCAGTTTTGCCAACACCACTTGCTGAAGATGCTATCTTTCCTCCATTGTGTCTTCTTGGCCCCCTTGTCAAATATGAGGTGGCCAAAATTGTATGTGCTCAAGTTTGGATCTTCAGTTTTGTTCCATTGGTCAACAGGTCTGTTTTTGTGCCAGTACCAAGCTGTTTTTATGACTAAAGCCCTGTAGTATAGTTTGAAATCTGATATAGAGATCCCCCCTGTATTGCTCTTTTCGCTCAGGGTTGCTTTGGCTATTTGGGGTCTTTTGTTTTTCTAAAAGAAATTAAAGACTTTTTTTTCCCAAGCCTCTGAAGAAAGAAGATTGGTTTCTTACCACCTTCTCCATTTGGAAGTGTTTGTCCACTCGTGTGAAAGTGTTTGAACTCATATACATCTGTTTGCATTTTTCACTTGTGCCCTTGGCTTTGAATCATCACTTTTAACAAGTACTATGCCTTCTGAACCTTGGATTTCTTCCCTTGTGAAATGAGTTGGTAATATTCAGAGTTGTTATAGCAAACAAATGATTAATCAAAGTAGGGAGTCACTAAGAAAGCCTTCCATTAATGTCAGTTCACATTTTCAGCGTGTAAGTAAATCATGAATCATTATTATTGATAGTAGTTCTATTAGTTCTAACAGTATGAGGTGGAAGGGTTGGGGAGGGAATAGATTCTTATGCTGTCAGCTAGTCAACCTCTCTACCTCCTGTGTGGTACCTATGACTAGCTAAGAGAAGGGGAGGACACAGAGGTTTCATGCCCATTTCCACAAAGGGTTCCTCAGAGAACATGACAAAACGGAACACTTCGCAAAGGACTGCATCAGTAGTGGTGGAAGCTGTGGTTTCCATGAGATATGGAGTATGTGCTGGTGAGGACCGAGGACCTGGATCGGGCAGTAAGACAAGGCAGTCCAGCACTTTCCCACTGGGCTCTTCAACAAGGCTCTCATTCTACTGTTCTTTCAAAATAATGAAACTCTATTATAGGCTTTACCTGAGCATCTGCCTTCTACAGGAAGTTGTGGGCTGAAGTCAGATAAGGCACAGTTCCTGTCCTCACTGGCTAGTTAATAGGGTAATATATGGCTCTATACAGTACAGACATTCCATAACTTCATAAAAGATGCACAAAAACGTATTACTTAGGAATATGGAGGAGGGATGAAGCACTTTGAAGATGGAGTAGGAGGTGGGAATGTAGAAAGTCCATTCAAGGAAGGGGTCACACTTCAGTTGGTCCTGAGGTTTAGAGTGCTCCAGATGGAGTGTGTATGAAAGGACCTTCTGATGAAATAAGGCTGTGAATGCACAAGGAAGCCGTGCAGCCAGATCTCACCTTAAATCAGTGATAATTAGTAAGATTTTTCCTGAAGCTATTTTCTCCATAATAAGAAGGGGTGAGGGGAGGAACAGGAGTTCAAGCATTCCCACCCTTCATGTTAAACATTAACTCCTTTGTGTAGTTAACAACTAACTCACTCATTTCTGTAAGAGAGAAAGGAGGGTAAGATAAACCCAATAACACAGTAACCACCTCACTTACAAGAAACAAAATATCAAAACCCCCAGCTCTGATGTGCTTATGCTGTTTCTTATTTTCAGAGAAATACATGTGTAGCTATTATAGAGCTGTGTGCACACTTGAACAACAAACTGTAGATGTACTTTTGTGAATTCCCTGGATGTCTTCTGCAGGCTTTGCAGAGTTAGCTATTTTCAAACACATTCCTAGTTCAGCCATTAGAAAATTATGGGTTTTATTTGTATAAACTCAGCAGCTAAAATAGAGCTTCCAGAAAGGTAGGTGAGCTCACTGCTGTCTGCTCTGACCCAGGCGAGTTAATGACCTGCCCAGCATTGTTTGCGCCCGTCTGGACTGGCTGATTTCACCCACAGTTCCACTTGAAGGGAGACATTGTTTCTTAGGCTGCATTTGTCAGAAGCTCACTGTGTTCTAGCCTGGCTGAGTTTCTTAGTGGCCCCTGAATATGCCTGCTGCTTTTCTGAAACCTCAGAGCAAGCAGACCTGGAAATGTATGCAAAACACTCCTCATAGCCTTCTGAGACCCCCAGCAAACAGCAAGACTTAATTATCTCTATGCCCACACATGTACCCAAGCAGACAGTGCCAATGGGAGCCCTGCTGTGCAGACTTCTTAACTTCCAATACTTTGAAGGACAGTGGCCAAGGAACATGAATCATTTAAGCATGAGGTGCCTTTGCTGATGACTCTGATCATTATTCATAAAGAATGATGGTAATGTATAGAATGAAGGTATGTGGAGGAAGGGGATTGGAATTGCAGAGTTTATATTTGCTGTTAAAAATATAAAATATCTGTAATGTTGAACTTTCAAAGCTTCTTAGATTATTACCTTCATAATGCATATTTTGATGAAGGACTGAATGGCCAGAGGAGACTAATTGCAAGGGGCTTAAAGGTTTAAATGTCAGGTGTGAAGCTGGTGAAATGCCTTTAATTTGGGGTAGGACTGAATGCATTTGACTCGCAGGACTATTGCATACACAATCAAATGAAGAAAGAATATGCAGTTAAAAGTCAAGAGGAATGTTGCTTGATATGAGCAGAACAAAATCCTTGGTGTGTATGATCAGAGCACCGTGGTGTACCCCATAAATTGGTATGGTTATTCTATGTCAGTTAGGAAACATCCTGACACATTGATTCTGGCTTCTTGTGAGTAGCTCTTGAATTATCTTTCCCTTTGCTGTTTATCTAGAGAACTGCTTAGTATTTTTATGAGACTAATTAAAAACAGAAGGGAATCCATCTTTAGGACAGAGGAAGAAGTTTTTGAAGTGAGCTTTCTCTAGGGCTCTGATTCTGCTGGAGAAAAACTGAATTTACTGTCATGCATTGTAACTATAGCCACGAGTGTAGAAATCCGCGTTCCAGATCCAGGTGACTTTGATGAGACTTTTGTTTCTCTCAGTCTCATGCATCTGTGAACACATTCTTGGGAGGATTGCTGCTGGGTAGTGTTGCATGTCAGAGATGAGGGAGGCTTAGTTATTAACCCCGCATAGAGGGTAGAGACGGGTAATGGGCGGCCTCTGGAATGAGGAAAGGGCCTGGCTAAAATATTTCCAAAAGGTCTTTTTGTTGTTTATACTTGTTAATTATTAATATTAATTATTGATGAAAAACGGTTTTGAGTTACATGCCCCACATTGTTTAGAAATAAATTATCACATTTCTTATCTGGAAGTAGGGTAGTAGATACTAAACTCTTTCAAGTAATACATATTTATTCATTTAGTAAGATTTTCCCCCTTCAATGCTAAAGACAAATGTTTGAATTGCTGTCATAGAGAATTTTGTTTTTATAAAAAAGCATTTTCCCCTCAGCTTTGGGTGGCTTCGTATACTAAGCCAAAATGCTAAGACCTGAATTTGACCAAAGTAAGGCAGTAATTTGAAGAAGACTCTTCAGACTAAGTACATAACCCATGCACGACTCATGGAAATACGTGAGTCAGGTTCAGAAGGCTAAACTCATCCTGAGTGCTATGCCGAGTCTCAGTTGCCCATACTTTTCAGGTATGTACTCCAGTCATCGTATTGTCTTGGGGGGGCCACCTTTTAAGAGTTTTCATGTTTTGTAGTGTGTAATGTTAGGTTTAAATGTGTTCTGCTTAATTCTAAAGAGCTAGTGGATACAGTTCATGATTGAGGATTGCTTGGAGCCAGAACAGAACTGGCTAATGCTCCTGGGGAGAGAGGAGAAGGGAGAGAGAGGTGGGAGGTAGGGAAGTGTGGTAGGAGGGAGGGCAGTCAGGGGGAGCTTGAGTTTGGAGGACTCTGGCAGACTGGGAACTGATGTGACTTGGAGACTTTGCTCTGGGAATCAGGTTGTAAAAGCCAGTGTTTACTCTTAGACATTCGAGGGCTTTCTGAATGCTCTAAGGTTCATTTTATTGTCTGGGTCTCCCCGGGGATTTATTCAGTTTTCACATTAAAGTGTGTGGTGCCCATCCAGTGGCTCCACAATCTCTCATATCAGTGTACAAGGTACTTAGTCACAGAGCTGGTAGTCTCTGAGGTTAGCTTCTCATTTGCCAGGCTGGCCTTCTGAGGTGTTTTGGTGTATTGTCCCAGTCAGGAAAGTTACATCAGCGGCCCTAAGGCAGAGTGGTAGTTTGATATAGGATCAGGTCTTTCTGTCATCTGTTCACTGCCCTCTGCTGTAGCTCGGGGTGTGATCTATGAGTCGTAGTTGGACTGCATTTCAGTTCACAGATTCTCTGGGAGGCCTGCTAAGCCCTGCCTTACCTTTATGAAGACTACAGTCAGATAAACCTTGGTTCATTTTAGGAAGAAAACTGCCATTGTTTTAAAGGAGAAGGAAGGCCCTTTCCAAAGTTGCTGCCAGCTCTCCGTTTCTCTGGAGACTATTCCTGGTGGAGACAGTTAGAGAGAACAAATAACTCTTGTAAATGAACAGAATGTCCTTGCTTAAATATTTCCCATAATAGTTCTAAAGAAATATAATATAGGTAAGTTTCTGTTATGTTCTCATTTTAAGTTATATTTATGAGAAGCCAAAAAAAAGAAGAGTGGGGGGAGATTAGGAACAGGAGAAAAAACTTTGCTATCAGTGGCTTTTGCTTTAAGATCTCACAAATTCTAGTTGTTGATAAAAACATCTAGTTTCTTACTTCTACTCATGATTGGATTTCTCTCTCTCTCTCTCTTTTTTTTTTTTTTACCATCTAGCGACCTTTGAATTATTTTTATTCATAAGTGAAAAATGTATTACAGCTTTATTTCCTTTTATTATTAGTTCCTTCTTGCCCTTAACCACATCTCTGACTTTTTGGCATGCGAAGTCCAATGAGCTCATGCTTAATCATGTATAAACAACCGTCTAATTATATGGTTTTGAATTTTCACTTGACCAACTAAACAGAAATGACACAGAAACGAGAGACCTGACGGCCTCCCTGTCTTTGGATACCTGGCCTTTCTCTGCTCACCTTCACTTCATGTGTTCATGGGCATGCATGTTACAACTTATCAGAAAAAGCAGTTAGCATTTGCCAAGTTTCTGAGGTAAAATTGTTCTTTTCAAGGCTACGTGTCAAAAAACAAGTTGGTAGAGCTAAATTACCCGTCTTCTTTAGCTTCTTTTTCCCAGCTGCCTTCTGAGACTGTTCCTCTCTGGACTGAAGGCTTCTAGTGTCCCTCATGTTGCTGGTGTCAGATGACAGAATGACACTCACTTGGCAGCTCAGTCTTCATCCTCTGGCCTTCACCACTGAGGTACAATAAGAGCTATCCCAGTTGCCCTGCCTTCCCCCCCCCAACTCTTCTGACTTATTTTTGAAAGAAGATGGTTGGCATCTTGGGAAATAAAGGTGCTGATTGAGTTTAAAGGGCAAAGAGCTGCCCTTCCTTCTACTTTCTTATTGCTAGAGCCTAGAGTTCTTTTTTTTTAATGTTTTTAAATTTTTAAAAATTTTTATTTATTCTTATATGTATATGAATGTACTGTCTGCATGTAGGTTTGTGCACCCATGTCATGCAATGCCGTGGAGGTCAGAAGAGGGCGTCAGATTCCCCTGGAACTGGAGTTAAAGACGGTTCTCAGCGCCATGTGGGTGCTGGGGATTCAACCCGTGTCCTCTGCAAGAGCAGTCGGAGCTCTTAACCGCTGAGCCATCTCTCCAGCTTAAGCCTAGAGTTCTAAACATGGAGCAGAATCTCTGCTGGACATTTTGATAGTTTGACCAGTGTGCTTGATGGAAGGAGGAAAAAGGAAAGATCCCACTGAAAGACAGTTGTTACCAGATGATCTTAGTGAGATGTGGAATTGGAAATAGTGTGACTCATAGAAGCATGTGGGGGATGGGGTGGGTAAGGGGTTAGGTGAGAGAAACGAGGAGGTAATAGCCAAAGAGTAGAAACTTTCATTTATGAAAGGTGAATGGTTTTGGAGATGTAATGTACAACATAGATGTATCATAAATGATAATATTGTGTTGTATATTTGAAATTTATTATGCGGATAGATGTTAAATTTTTGGTACTCAAGAGTGTTAACTATGTGATGTGAAGGTTATGTAAACTAACTTGTCCTGACTATTTCACAGCGTGTATATCAATTACATGGTACGCTTTAAACTTATATGCCATAGATTTATACATTCTAACACTCAACAACCTATTTTTCTTTTGGCTTTTTGAGACAGGATTTCACCATGTATCCTTGGTTGGCCAGGAACTTGCTCTGTAGACCAGGTTGGCTCTGAACCAGTTGTAGCTGTCCTGTCTCTGCCTCCCAAGTGTTGGGATCAATAGCATGTACCACCCTGCTCAGCAGTGTACACATTCTGTATCTTACATTTAGAGACTTTCTGCTTGTCAGTTATACCCCAATAAAGGTAGACAACACAAAGAAAGCCTTCTTGTTTGTTACTTTTCTTCTGGATATTTTGTGAGATGAGCATTTGTAAGAGTAGGTTTTGTTGAAACTACAAGAGTAAAGAATGGAGAGCTGTAAAATGCAGACATGGTGACTTCTTTGCTGGCCCTTCAGCCTTAAAACATAATATAGTTTCTTAACTTTTTCTGAAACATGCATATCTTTAAATGTTAAGATTTAAAAAAATTTTTTATTATTTTTTATGTGTATGAATGTACTGTCTCCATGTAGGTTTGTGCACCAGTGTTGTGCAATGCCGCGGAGGTCAGAAGAGGGCGTCGGATTCCCCTGGAACTGGAGATAAAGTTGGTTCTTAGCTGCCATGTGGGTGCTGGGAATCGAACCTGGGTCCTCTTTAAGAGCAGTTGGCGCTCTTAACCACTGAGCCATCTCTCCAGCCCCAAATGTTAAGATATTTTACATTTAGATGTCCTAGTTTGGAAACAAATAGACTCCAGTTGGATAATTTAGAGTTAGTAAAGCCTTGCTAATATTAATGTCTAACAGTTTTCCATATTGAAAATAATTCTGGTGACATCTTCATAACTTTTCTCTGTACTGTCAGCAGCTGTTCTTACTCTGTAACTTATAGGGACTTACTGTAATATTTTCTTTGCAAACTGTGAATTTATTTTATGGTCCATCTTTTTTTCTGGTGCAAGATCAAAGCTTTTACTTACAGCTAATGCTGTTGTTGTTGTTGCTGTTGCTGTTTTATTATAGAGCATTTAAAAACAGGGGAACATATCCTGGGCCAAGTTTAGGGTTCAACTTACCTGCAGCAGGGAGACAGGTACTCCATCTGTCAAGTTACAGCTTCTGCTATAAGTGATCTTTTGAGAGATGGTAAAACATTTTATTTCCATCTTCATTTACTTTGAAAGCCATAAACTCTTAGATGTCTTACAGTGTGTTATTTGTTCTCTTCTAAGACCTCGTATATTATTTATGAAATAGGCCTTTCACTCAATCAGCATTCAACCTTTTATTCACATTGGCTTTCAGCTTTGGTATTCAAATTCAGATAAGTAATGAATGCTTCTCTTTTAAAAGCACCGTTTCAGGGAGAACCTAACCACAACTCTTAATTTGAATTTTTTTTCCATACTGTCATCAATATATATTAGGATTGTTTTCTGTGGATGTTTTTTGGTGGTGATGGGGATTAAATTTAGGATCTTGTTTTTTCTAGGCCAGTGTTCTACCACTGCATTATATCTCCAACACTGCCTTTGTGAGGGTGTGTGTGTGTGTGTGTGTGTGTGTGTGTGTGTTCATGTCCATGTGCACATGTGTGGAAGCCACAGGTCAGTAGATATCTGCCTTTAATTGATTTCCACTTTACTTTTTGAGAAAGGGTCTTTCACTGAACCTGGAACTCTCCAAGTTGGCTAAATTAACTGAATCCTAGGGACCATCCTGCTTCCCCCTCCCCTGCCCTGGGACTATAAGTATGCACCTCTGTACCCAGCTTTTATGTGGGTGCTGGGAATCAAACTCAGGTTCTCGTATGTGCATGACAAGCACTTTACCAACTAAGCCATCATTCCAACGTCTGCTTTGGTGTTTTGAAAGAGAGAATTTGTGTTGAAAGTAATGCTCTTCCTTATTGTTCAAGCTAATTTTAGAGGTTGAGGCTTATTGCAGGCCCCATGGCTGACTTAGCATGCATAGGGCACAGAGGTCATATGGCTACAGTCACTTTATTTTTATTTTATTTATTTATTTTTTTGGTCTTTTCGAGACAGGGTCTCTCTGTAGCCCCAGCTGTTCTGGAACTCACTCTGTAGACCAGGCTGGCCTTGAACTCACAAAGATCCGCCTGCCTCTGCCTCCCAAGTGCTAGGATTAAAGGCGTGCGCCACCACGCCCGGCCACAGTCACTTTAACACTAATTCACCATCCAGTCATGTGTACGGAGATGCTTAGATTACTCTAGTTCTCTTACAAGTTCAAAAATAGCATTAAATAAAGGAAACAGGAGGAAACTTGGATTATGTAGCCACTAGCCAGATTGCCTGTGAGTTGAGGTCTGTGATGTGGGAATCTCGTTTTTATATTTTGGCAGTTTGGTTAAAATTATATGATTTTATATATTGACAAGTTGTATGAGCCAAAAGGTGAATATTTCAGCCTTCATATCTCTCTAACTTTAAATAAATCTGTAGTGAATATTACTTACCTATCAACTCATGTATATAAGAGATGGTTGTTTAAATTATTTCCTTTAAATCAAAGCACATCAGCTTTAAGACCTGATTTTTCTGATTAGTGGGATACTTATTCTCAGTCACAGGGTGGGGGGTGGTCTGTATCCTGATAATCTGCCAAGTTAAGTTGATATCCCAGAGTCCTGGAGCAGAACAGAAAATGCCAAGAGCTTTTCTGGTTTGCGTTCAGGTTCCTGATGGCCAAGCCCTGTGTTCTCCAGGAGTTCACCACTTTGTGCATTTCCCGAACATAGGAAGCTTTCAAGAGCTGGGAGTCTAGAACTGGCCTTCCCATGCTTGCAGAGCCCCCCCCCCCGAGCCTCCCCCCACAGCAACAACATTGCCTTTCCTTGGGAGCTACCTCTCTGTTCCAGGGACCATCAAGCTGCAGCTCTTCTAGACCTTGGTCAGTCTTTTCTCTCTTTACCCTTCTCTGTCTTCTGGGAGAAGAGTTCCCCTCTTTCAGAAGGCTCTGGGCCTTCAGAGCCCTTGGCATAATCCCAGTGAGTTTAGGCTTCCATTCAGGGCTAGAAGAGAGGAGGAATTCAAGTGGTGTCTACTTTCAGCTCTTTTGTAATAAACTCTCTTGAGACAGAGGTGCACAAAACACAAATAATAGCTCAGCCCATGAACTTGAGCTGCTGAATGGGCTTTGAAGCCTGGAGTCAAAGATCCACAGGCTGGAGGAGTATCTGGCTGATGAGGCAGATGAGCCCCTGGAGGTTCTGGTTCTAGGGGCGAGGCAGTGTTCTTTCCATTTCTTAGTAGTGTGATGGACTTAATTTTTAACAAGATGAATATGAAATTCAGAGTTATTTTGCAGATCGATGCTTCTGAGCATACATTTGGACCTGGAACCCATGTATTATATGAAGCAGAAAACTTGTACCACTAGAGAAGGTGCTGCTTTGGATAGTGATGAGGAATTACTGCTTGATGGAAATCAAGCTAGCTTAGCAGCTTCTAGTGCTGATTGTGTAAGCCTACTAAGAAGTTATATCTAATATGAAAGATAGCTGGGAAATATGCCAGTGATTCATATTAGATTGCCTTCCTTTCATACTGATGTGTGTGTGTGTATACACATGTGAACCTGCCCACACATATACATGTGTGCTATCTCTTTCAGATCAGATTCAGAGACATCAGTCTTCACTGAATCAAGGGGGATAAATTTTCTATGTTGATCTTACAATCAACAGAATCAGCTATTGCTCATAACCACAGATTTCTGTCCTCACACTACCCGGTAGTAGGTATGCTACCAATATAGACAGGAAGGATGTTGGGCTCCTGGTGTCTACATCTCTCCTCAGCCTGAAGAAAGAATTCCACCTGCCTTCTCTTATAAGATTATAAGAGCTGTGTTCCTTGCATGGGAAATGAGACTCCTAGGCAAGGTTTCCTAGAGGTAAACAAAGAAGACTAGAGCTGTATCTTGGTAGCTATGTCTCCTGGTTTGGCAGGGAATTAGATGTGAGGAAAGGAGGAAACCACAGCTGTATTGTTGTAACCATGTCTTCTGATGGTCAGATTCTCCTTTGTGGTCAAGCATCTGTATTAGTTACTTTCTGTGGCTGAAGCAGCTTGTAGAAGCAAGAATATTTGGGGAACTCGGTTCCAGAGGAAGAGTCCATAATGGTGGGGAAGCATTGCAGGAGGCAGCTGGGATGGGAAGATGAGAAGGTGAGAGGTCACATCTTCAAGCAGGGGGTGGGGGGAAAGAAAGAAACTGGAAGTGGGGCAAGGCCGTGATCTTTCAAAGCCCATCTCTAGTGATGTGCTTCCTCCAGCTACATGCCTCCTAAAGCTTCTGCGACGTCCCCAGACAGTGCCACCAACTGACCTAAGTGTTCAAATGAGGGGACACTCCTCATCTAGACCACAGCAGTGCGCGTGAAGCTGTAGTTAGGTTCTTCCTGTTATATTAGAAGCTAAGGCATCAGAGAGCTTTCCTAATTGCTACACGTAAGTGCTAACAGAAGTTCTGAAGCCAGCCTTAGAGGACCCCCATCTTCGTTATGATATCATTTGCATTGTGGTCTTGATACCTCCCCCACCATTGTGGTCTTGATACCTCCCCCACCTCTGTGGGCTTTTTTATGAAGATCATGGGAGGAAATACCCTAAAAGGGAGATCCAGTCCACCATGACTTGAGAGAGAAAATGGACTACCTTACCCTCATAAATATGCTGTCTATTTCCTCAGAATTCATGAGAACTGCTTAAAGATTGACTAACCCTAGAAGGGTTCTCTTCTTCAAGAAGACAAAAATTGAAGAGACACTTTTGTTTGGTGGAACATATTTTGGGAGGGAGGGATTCTGGACAGACTACTAGTATTTCAAGCTGCTTTGTAGTTCAGAAGCCAGGCCACACCAGCAGCAGTGTTAGCAGGGACCTCAGTGCTCTTGGGTGTCATGACTCACGCCTGTTGAAGAGGGGATTTCTCAACTTTATTTGTGGCTTTGAACTGTACCAGCCTTATTAATTGCTGTACCCATCATGTTCTTTATCTACTACATAGCAAATATTTAGTGAGCCCAGGCTGTCTCACAGAGGGCTCCTCCTCATTGGTCCATTTGGTGAGGGGCGTCACCAATAGGTGGCCTTGCCATTTCCCTTACAGCCTTTGGTTAGGGTTGGCTTGGGGGGAAGTAGCAAATTAGGAGATCCGTGACCTTGATTTATGGAAGAAAGTTTTGTAATGTAGTGTTTCCTTCCTTTTTACCCTCCTTTCTTTTAGTAAAATGATTTGAGTTGTCTTGCCGGCTCTGCCTGCCTCTGTCCAGCCCCTAATCTTAGATCAGCAGCAGCTCCGCAGCTTGGCTTCTCCCATCACTCTTTGCTCTGCTTCCGTATCGGATTTGCATGCATTGATCTGTTTAGTTCTTCAAGTTGCCTCATGATCGCAGGACTACTTATCCATTTTTAGATGATTAACACAGACACAGAGTCTAAGGAACCTGCCCAGAGCCCTACACTGGTAAATATGACCTCTGGCTCCAGCGTTTCCATTCCTTAAGATAGCTCCCACTTCTGTATCACCTCCGTAATGGTTTCTCAGTACATTTCTCTGTCCTCGCTCTGACAGTTTGCGGTTCACATGGCCCTCTATCCTCCAGCCAAGAAGAGGCTCAGTTCAAATCTCACCTTTCCCAGTAAGCTTGTACAGATATTTTTCTTATTTAAGTTCTTTTTGTACTCGGCATTAAGGCAACTCAGTTTAAGATTGCATGTGTCCCAGATATTTTCTGTGTAAGTTTAAAAACTCCCTCTAGGGACTGGAGAGATGGCTTAGTGGTTAAGAGTGTGGACTGCTCTTGCAGAGGACCCGGGTTCAATTCCTAGCATCCTCATGGTGGCTAAGAACCGTCTTTAACTCCAGTTCCAGGGGAATCCGATGCCCTCTTCTGACCTCCGTGGCATTGCACGTCATGGGTGCACAGACCAACATGCAGACAGTACATTCATACACATAAAAAAAATAATGAAAAAAAAAAACCCTCCCCCTAGTTTACCAGAAGTTCTTCACCAAGAGCTCATGCAGTGGCCTGAGATTTCATTAGCACAGCAAGGTGCTAACTCCACACACAGTCAATGTGACCTGCTCAATGGGAAACCGAGTCAGCTTTCTCCACTTAAAGTATGCTTCCTTCTCATTTCCTCTCACTTTCTTATATCTGTGAAGCCTTCTTTGCTAAGTAATGTCACCTCTGTGTGGTTCCACAGATGAATCCAGCAGATAGGCCTTGGTGTAAACCCATTAAATTAGACTGTAAGCAAGAACGGTCTGACTCATCTGTGTACTGAGACTCCCTAGAGTACAGTGCAGACAAAGGACACAATAAACCGGTGACTGACCAACGAGCAATAAATTACTAAATTGTGCCTGTGCTGTTAGTTCAGTTTTTCAGAGTAACGATTTGCTTATTTAACAAATATATCTCCTCTCTTCCCCTGGGATACTCGGAAAATTTGTCAAGGGAGAAGCAGTAAAATGTGCTTACATTTCCTCTTTGGTTTTCTGGGCTAATTGTGGGTGAACCTTATTTAACATTCTTGCTATACTAAGAGTCTCTACGGAGCAGAGCAGCTTTTGGTTAACTTGGTAAATCATTACAAGTGAGAACAGAAGGGTCAGCATAAGCCCTGTACTAATTAGTTGATAATTGATGTGCAATAGCTGAGTGATGGGACTTTAGAATATCAACCCCAGGAATATAGTTTCATTTATCTTTCTGTCTTTGTGAAGTGATTGGGAGCTGAGTATTCTTCCTGACATGGTACCTGGAGTGTGCAGTGGTGTGGGAAGTAGGGCTGAGGGCTCCTGCCCAGGAATTAAGGGGGCTCCTGCCCAGGAATTAAGGGGGCTCCTGCCCAGGAATTGAGGGGGCTAGCAGCACAGAGAAGGGTAGGAAAGTTCCGTTTTTCAGGCATACGTTAGTCCACATAATACAGGAATAAAATGGAACGAGAAGGGCTGTCAGTTCCTTACTCTGGGCAGTGTTCAGTTCATGTATGCTGACTGAGGCTAGGACAGTGTTGTGCTGTGAAAATTATACTCTTGTGGGAGACATGGGAGAGTCAGGCTGAACCTCAGAGGGTGAGCCGGTGAGAGATTATGCGATTTGAGGGATTCTCCCTAGGTTAGGATTTGACCTATATATTTGGACCTTTGGCTTCAGAAACAAGTCAAAGAATGATTGTATATGATGTGCTCCCTTAAACTTGATCTCTCAAGTCGTTACAAGGTAATAATAAAATCCCCAGTCTTATTCTAGTCAGCTTCCATAATCGTTGCTTTCTTATTTTTCCTTTTCTACTCTGAGGCTTCTGCTGCACTGTCTGCTTTTTGGTTCCTGTATTCTTGTTAGTCTTCCCCATCTCTTAGAGAAAGAGGTTAATCTTGAGTAAAGTCTGATTCTAATGGAATGTACCGTAACTTACAGCATGGGCCCCATGCATGCCAGGCAACAAGTTACAGCAATGCCATTTGGTTTAGTGGGCTTGGAGTGCAGTCTAGAAATTTGCATTTTTAAAAAGCATCTCTTGTGATGCTAAAATTGGGCACGTTTTGAATCATGAGGGAAGTTTAATGGCCAGCTTTAAAACCAGCTTGTATTAGCTTTCTGTTTGTATAACAAAATATTTATGGTGATTAATTTGTAAAAAGAGAGGGTTATTTTGGCTTGTGGTTTGAGAAGTTTCAGTGCCCATGAAGTTGGCTCCATTGTCCCTGGTCCTGTGGTAAGGCAGCATATATCATAGCATTGTGAACATATTGAAGCAAAGCCACCTGGAAGTGAAAAGAAGAAAGACGGTGCCAGGCCTTCATCTCCTTGAAGGACATGCCTTCGGTGATCTGGGTTCCCCCTGAGTTTCACCTATTGAGGTTTCCATCAGCTCCCAATAGTGTCAAGCTAGGAACTTGCTTGAACTAAGCTTCTAACACACGGGCCTTTGGAGAACGTTCCAGACCTAAGGACAACCCAGGTCTTTCTCAGTAACTGAACCAATTCCCTGAGCTCTATCTCTTCCCTTGTTCCTGCTGCGGTCATATCCTTCAGACAGGGCTGATTCCAGCTTATTCTGCAGAAGCACACTGTTCTCCCCCCATCCCCCCACCCCCCATTTCCATGTCTGTACCCTGTTACTTCCTTCTTGTTTATCTGCCTTTTCTTTCTTTATTGTTTACCTTATTAATCTCTGAGCTGTATTCCTTAGAATGATAGTTTTGAATTAGTTCCTGGGTAGTCAGACCCACCCCAAAACTCCACATTCCCCCCACCACCTCTGAAAGATTGCATTTATTATATACATTCTCATCGTAAAAATTCTGAGAACACTTGTAATATGTGTGTAGCTGGCCATGGTGGTGTATAATTTTAATCCCAGCACATGGGAGGCAGAGGCAGGAGGATCTCTGTGAGTTCAAGGGTAGCCTGGTCTACATAGTGAGTTCCAGGGAAGCTGTGGCTACAGGGAAACCCTGTCTCAAAACGACAAAAAACTATGTGTGAACTTTGTTACATTAGGGTTTTTGAAGTTGTTTGATTATGGACATCTGCAGGGGCTTTCCTGCCTTCTTAAGTGAGACAGCTTTGGAAATCTGAGGAACTTGGAGAAATGTCTCTAGGTCAGTCTTTTTCATTGGGTTATTTATAATATAGTGTGACTGCTCTCGTATCTTCTTCAAGCTCCTGTCTGTAATTTAGCATTACAGTGTGCAGTAACCTTATCCTATGGCTCCAAGGCGAGTCTGTAGATTGCAAGCTCCTCGAAGACAGAATGCTCTATCCTGTATTCCTTATGGCTCATAGACTGGACGCCGTTCTGAGGATTTGTTGGGCTTGCCAGTGGGTTCATAGGATTTCCATTCTTTCATACTCTTAACTGCCTGTCTAAGCCTCTCTGTAGTTCATGGTTACCAGTTGTACCTTCACATGTATTCATTTAATGCTCACTGCTGTATTTCATCACTGAAACATTACAACTTTGTCCAACCACTACACAACAAGCCTAGTATGCTTGGTATGCAGGAGTTTATTATTTGCAGTTCTGAGGAGGACTGTGTGTGAAAGCTGGGAGCGTCTGATGACCAAGGTCCACTAGCCTCTTTAGCTTGGTTTTGGACAGATTATGGAAAAAATCTGCTTGTCTCTCTCAGGTGAAAAGCATGTATTTTCCACAGTTTTCACATACACCTAAAGCTTACCCCATTTATGGGAAGAGAAAGGGGACAAACTTGATACAGTGCCTTGCCCAAGGCTACGCACTGTACTTCTGATGAGTATGCGTGGTTCATTGCGATATAAGAAAGGAATGTGTGGTATGAAGTTAGATTAACTCTGGTATTTGCTTTGAGACTTTATTAAAATAGGTGTATTCTGATGGTTTCTCTTAAGAACAGAGGGGGGCAATATGTGCCTGACTCATTGCTTTTAGAATTAGAACATACATATTCAAGTTGGGAGAACTTAGAAAAAGATATGGAAGGATACACACTTGACTATTGGGGTATTTCCTTTTAAATTTGTTTTGTGCATGTGTGTTTTGCTTGCATGTATGTAAGTGTAACCATGTCGTGCAATGCCTGGATATTGGATCACCCCTGGAACTGGTGTTAGTTGTTAGCTGCCATGCGGGTGCTGGGAACTAAACCTGGGTCCTCTGCAAGAGCAGTAAGTGCTCTTAATCACTGAGCCATCTCTCCAGCGCCCACTGGAATATCTTAAAAGAGTACTACTTCTGTTAAAGAGGTGTGGGACTATCAGATTTTTCTTTATGTACATCTACATTGTTTGACTTTGAAAAAATAGGCATATTAAAATGTACACTGGTTTTGAATTTGAAATGTAAATAAAGGCAATCTCAAATAAGAAGTAGCTAGTACATTCTAGACAGTGTTTTGATATCTGCTAAGCTAATAAACCTTAGAGATAAAAATGTATATGCTGGGCTGGAGAAATGGCTCAATGGTTAAAAAGACCTGGGTTTGATTCCCAGTACCCACAGGTGGCTAACAACTGCCTGTGACTCCAGTTTCAAAAGATCTGACACCCTCTTCTTACCTCCATGAGCACTGCATGACACGAGTGTGCTCACATACATGCAGGCAATACATTCAATACACATAAAATAAAAATAATAAATAAAAATGCATATATCATAATCCTAAACATAATTTGAGATCTGTGAGGTCATAATATGTAGAATATTTCTTGCTTGTCAGAATAGCCTTTTGTCTTGCTAGAGGATAGGCCGAAAGGGTATAGTTTTGTGTGAGATCCAGTCCTCATGCTAACTGGAGCCCTAGAATCAGACTATCTTTTCCATTCTGTCTTGGGCAACCTTATTGGGTCATACCTCCCGAGTAACACTTGCATTGTATGAAAAACTCTGTCCCTCTGTGGCTAATGTTAGTTACCAGAGGAAATTAAGAATAGTTTTCCGAGTCACACATCCACTTTGTTTTGGTCGTTCTTCAGAGAAAGGGTAAGTGTATCTTGAGACCCAGTTCCTTTCTTAGAAGATGAGGAGCTAGAAAGAGCTGTTCCCACCATTTTGAGTATATGGATATAGAATAATTTTTGCCATTATCGCTCAATTTGCATTATTTAAAAATGATAATCACAATATAATACAAACTTTGACTGAGCTGGTAGTGTGTGTTGTGTGTGTGTGTGTATCTGTGTGTATGTGTATGTGTATGTTGGTTCTCACTAATACTTGGAGCTACCTTGTACAGTGCTCTCTCCTTTAGAAGAAGCTTAAATGTAACACTTATCTGCTAAATAGCCAAGGTTCCATCCATAGGTTGGCTGTGGAGGGAAACTAAAAGTATTTTCCACAGCATTTGAGATTAATTTGTGTTTGAAGGGGATGTGAGAGTCCTTTTTGTATATTAGGCATTTCTTTGGATTGATGTAAGGAAACTTTGCCAGACAGGGGTATTTAAGTGCTCAGAACTAGAAATAATGGAAAAATTTGAGCCTCAAAGTTACAAAAAATTTACTTAAAAATGATCTAAATTGGATTTCAATTCTACCTCAATTTTGTATTTGCCAGAATAAAATGACCAGGCTTGTATAAAATAGGTTTGTACTGTAAAAGATTTATTGAGCAGTGTAAAAATGCTACTTCTAGTACCATCTAGATGCTCAGCAGCTAGGAATTTTGTAGTCACCCCTGAAAAGCTTAGTTAGATCCCCACATAGAAGAAGAAGAGAACTATCTTTCACCTATTGTAACCTGCCTTCCACATGAGCAATGTGGCACACACACCTGTGCACATGCACATACACACAAAATAAATAATAAATAAGCGTAGAACACACTACTCTGTTTTTCTTGCAGCTTTGAGAAATTTTCCCACTTCTGGGGAAATTTTAATTAGTTTCTACTATTTTGTTGTAAAATGCACTTGAGGTATTTAGGTAGTATTTGTAAATGCACTTGAGGTATTTAGGTAGTATTCAGCACCTTAGTCTGAGATCACAGGGTCTAAGAAAGCAGTAAGTTGAAAGAGGATAAGCAAGGCAAGCAAAGAGTGGCCTAAAGCTGGAGCCCATCCAGGGAAGGACCAGTCTACTATGTGTCCCTGAGAAGTCTGGGGACTCAAGGGAAAAGAAATGCTAGAAAGAATACAGAAAGATAAGAGACTGTTCTTTAATAAACTTAGCTGAGAGAGGTGGGGAGAGCTTGTGTGGAGGTGAGGAGGTCAGAGGACAACTTGGGGCATCATGTCCTCAGCCTCTATCAGGCCTTTTTTTTATTGTTTTGAGACAGCATCTCTTACTGGTCTGGACCACCAAGGAGGCTAGGATGGCTGGCCAGTAAGCCTTGGGAATCTGCCTGACTGCACTTCAGCAGCCCTGGATGACAGCTCATGCCACAATTGTCTGGCTTTTTGTTTGTTTTGTTTTGTTTTGTTTTGTTTTTGGTCTTTTTGAGACAGGGTTTCCCTGTAGCCCCAGCTGGCCTGGAACTCACCATGTAGGCCAGGCTGGCCTCGATCTTCCTGCCTCTGCCTCTCGAGAGCTGGGATTTAAGGCATGCACACCACAACCAGCCTGGCTTTTTTACATGTGGGACCTGGGGATTGAATTTAGATCATCATTGCTTGCACTAGCCACTGAACTATCTTTCTATCCCCAAAGTTAGCTAACTTTTCCAAAGCTCTTAGTAAGTGCCAGGTACTAAATATATCACAAACATTAGCTGTTTCAGCCCTCTTAACAATTCTGTTGGTATTAAGCTCGTTTTAGTTAGAGTCAGGAAACTGAAACACAGGGAGCTTAAGTAAAGTGGCCAAGATTACAAAGCCAGTTAGTGCTGCAGCTAGAATGCAAACACATGTTCTTGATGCTTGTGCTTCATGACATTTGCCTCTTCCCTCTCTCTTCCTCCAGCTTTTCCATGTTTCCACTGACTTCAGTGCCCTAATGTTCAATGATTTACTAATCCATTCTCAGAGACTACTGGAGTGTGACTTAAAACCTTTCTTTATAATGCACGATCCTAGATTATAAAACATTCTCTCTATATACTCTATACATAGTCTGTTGTATACGAGTATTACATCCTTGCTAAATGTCTTGAATTTTATTATTGTATTATAGTTATATGTTTAGGGATTAAAGATATGAAATCTGTGACTTACTCTTTTTTAGGTTTATTTATAAGTACTACATCCTTGCTAAATTTCTTTTTTTTTTAATTTCTTGAATTTTATTACTGTATTATAGTTATACATTTAGTAGGATTAAAGATATGAAATCAGTGATTTACTCTTTTTAGGTTTATTTATATCATTATTTTGTGTATATGAGTGTTTTGCATTCAGATAAATGCACCACATGTGTCTTTTGTTCATGGAGGTTAGAAGAGGGCTTAGGATCCCCTGGAACTGGAGTTATAGATGTTTGTTAGTCACTATGTGGGTGCTGGAAATCGAACCCAAGTCCTCTGCAAGAGCAGCCAGTGCTCTTAACCAGTGCAACACCTTTCCAGTGTCTTGTGACTTATTTCTAATGGTCCAAAAATTAATATTTGTAAAAAATAAACTACTGAGCCTATATATTCAGTGGAGAGATGACCATTAGATAAAATTAGAGATAATTGTTTTTCTTCCTACAACATTTCTGAAGGTTTTAAAGTGTTTTGGAGTAAGATGTTGGATAGGAGAGCCACATGTGATGGGGCATATATTAATAAGTACTAACCTTTTTCATCAGGTCAACTCTATGAGTTAAGTGGCATTACTGTTTCTATTTTAGAACAGGATGTTAGGACAAATGGACCATAAGACTCTGCCCAACATCCTGTAGCCATTGACATGGGGAGGGAGCAAGATTTGAACCTTGATATTTACATTTCTGCTTCCAAAATGCTCTGCATGTGAGCTAGGCTGAACCACTTAGAAACTGATCTTTCATGATTATTTCTAGAAAGTTGTTTCACATGATTAACCTAGAAGCTGGAATTGCTTCTTCTATTATGAGCAGTTAGTTTGCTGTGTATCTTCAAGGCCAGACAGTAGGCTCTGTGGTGGACTGTGTCCATCCGTACTCTCGCCATTGTCTCCATGGACTGCCTGGCTCATGGTTAGTATTCCTCAAATGTCAGTTGAATGATTACTAAAACCAACAAAGCTTTGATTCTGTCTGCCTTGTCCCTTCATCTATGTTACATTTTTATTATACCCCATATCGATGTCATTTTTTAAAGAGAACCAGTGGATTGGCATAAGTAGTTATGAAAGATTCAGCTTCATTAGTGTTAAGTACAACTTAATCAACTTTGACATTCAGAGAAGAACCCTTTCAGTTAATGGAGACATTAATAAAATCATGCCCCCTCTAAAATGACCACTCACTTTAGAAACCCGAAGATGCAGAATGCTTGGGCTTCCCACACCAGCACACAGAGATTTTGGCTAGAATGTATGTGGTACTCAGAATACCATCCTCTCAGATCCTTCTTTGAGCAGTAAACACATTTTAAAAACACATCGTGTTGTCTCTAAAAATAAGCAATATTTCAAAAGCAAAACCAGTGCCCAAGTAGTTGGCACATCTGGTAGTTAGAAAAGCTGTATGGTTTGTTTTTAGGGAATGACAAGCCAGGGAATATTCAAACTTGGCCAGTTGCAAACTTCTATCTGTGATGACACCTGGTTTAAGAAAAATTGGCTCCAGGCTCAAAGCAGAAAGAACAGTGGAAATGGGCAAAGAATTAAACAGCACAGCACCATTTACTATCTTGTTTTGTGTGAGGAATCATGAAGAACTGTTTTCTTCTTCAATAAAGTGGAACAAAAAAGCAAAGACAGGCATGAAACAATACCAGCCAGAACAACAGCTGCTGGCACACCGTACCTACTATGTGCTAGATAGTGTGCTGAGTCCTTTATGAGTATTGTTAATGCTAGAGCAAAGGCACCTTATGAGGTGCTGTTAATTTCCCTTCTGTTTGTTAGATGATAAGAGAGAACTACTGCCCACAAACATTCAACAATTTGCCTGTGTTGCACAGAGAGCTGGTGGCAGCCCATGCTCCAAAGCCCTGTACCATTCTGAGTAGCCTGGAGCTGATCATTATGTCTGGTATTCTGAAAAAGAATTAGACATCAATGCTTTGTGCATAGTGGCTCTTGGTCAAACTTGTTTATTTTTCTTTGTGAGGATGAGGGTGCCATTTTCAGATCATTCTCATAGCTGAATACAAACACTGCATGGTTCTAAGAAATCCACTCTTCATTATCAGAAGCTGTCACTCCTCTGTGGTCAGAGGATGTTTAAGGTGATTAGTAGATTTGTAGTAGGGGGTGATGTAGTTAAAAATGATGAGGATATTTGGGAGAGAAGGACTGATGTGTCTTTATCTCAGAACAGGAAAACAATGTCAATAAGTCTAGGGGAGAAGGTTCCTTGGGCAGTTCTGGTAGCGCAAAATTCTGGACCAGAAAAATGGATGTGTAATTACCACCTGCACCAGTTTCATCTTTCATTCAACTTGGTCAGTTACATTGTGGAGATCCATCAAAAGGTTGACTCTGTGGATTTATGAAATGGCAGTGTTTCACAAAAGATAGGAAGGCTTCTGTGGGAATAGTTGGACAGTATTTAATATTCACTGTAACTATCCTTTTATTTTGATCCTGATTGATTCATTCACAATTTAATCAGATAAGTTTTATCGTATACTGTATAATAGCCCCTCAGCTTGGTCATAAGGAAGCAGAGATACCTCATACGGGGGCTTAATCTAAAAAGCATTGAATGAGAGAGAGGGAGAGAGGGAGAGAGGGAGAGGGGGAGAGGGGGAGAGAGGGAGAGAGGGACATAGGGAGAGAGGGAGAGGGAGAGAGAGAGAGAGAGAGAGAGAGAGAGAGAACTTCATTCCTTGAAGTATTGTGTGAGGTCACAGGGGAATAATGGACAAATCACCCAGATCTACCCTGGGGACAGTGTTGAAGGAAAGCGTATAAATGTCTCTTTGGGTTGAAACCTTAAAGATGCAGAAGTTCTCACTAGATAGGTAAGTTAGGCCACTCCAGGGAGAAGGTGGAGCATCAACAAGGGTTAAAGAAAGTTTTGGTCATAATGGTTGCCATTTGTCAATTCTAAAGTATATATGTTTTCATCACATCACTGAAATACAGATAACAGGCATAAGTTTAATTGGCTATTCTTGTTTTTTACTGGTACACAAAATAATGAAACACTTTATGTAGACTTTTACATGTGATTAAGGATGTATTAATGTGCTCACCAAGTCATATTTCTTGAATGGACTGTTACACTGACTAATGTCTTTGTTTTACAGGTAGATAAATGTTAGTAGTTTTATTAAAGAGGAAACAGACATAAAATGACAGTGCCTTATACGAGTAGATGGCATTCTCTTAGAAAACTTGACATCTAATCTTGCTTTAAATAGCACAATCTGGTAGCGATGGAACCTGGGGAGGTAATGCAGATATATTATATCCTAGATTAGTCTACAAACATCACTTTGCCTTTTCCTAGGTAAAAGGAAACTTGAAAAGTAAATGGTTTAGAATTGGCGAAGGTGCTCAATTTATGATGTATTCTATAAAACTATACCCAGAAACTTTTGATGTCAAGACCTTTAAAGCTCTGATGGCCAAGGTCTTGAGCTCTGAAAATGGAATCTCAGCAACTGGTCACTGAAGACAGAAGAAGATGGATTAGGCATCAGCCGCAGGAGGAGGGGGAGAGGAGAAGTTGTGGTTTGCAGATCTGAAAAAAGATCTGAGAAATATTTTGGAACTCGTAATCTTGGAAAATATCCAAGAAGGGAACTAAGCACTGAGTCCACACTGAAGCATGGGGTGCTGTGGAAGTACATCCTAGGAGTGTTGTTTCTGCTGACATTAGCTCCCTCTGTGACCTTACTCAGGCCACTTGAACTGAGGTTCAGCTTCTTGGGATTGGAATAGAGCAGAGCTCCTGCCAGGCAACAATGCTGTGACTCCACCATGCTTGAGGCGTGGCTCTGTTGATGGGGTCATGGCAGTAGCTCATAGACCTTTTTTGTCTATCATGAGGGGCTCTTAGGAGAAAATGCAGCAAAAATGAATGTAAATAAAGGAGACTTTTGAAGATTGGTTTAATTTGGGGGAAAACTAAAATATGAAATTTTGCTTCGTAGGGTTAAGGAAAGTTACAGTAATGCTTTCCACTTACTTTGACCCCAAATATATCAATAACAAAGATGGAGAATATAGTGAGCCATTTATTTTCATTTGTTAAAGTTGGGAAGAGAGTGTACAGCTACTGAGACCTGACCAGGTAGTTGGCAAAGATGTTTGAAAAAGCACATCCATGTGAAAGGAAAGTCTTGAGTGATTCAAGTCCTACTATTATTTTTAATAAATGAGTCATGGCAAGGGCTGGAGAGATAGTGTAGCGGTTAAGAACACCGACTGCTCTTGCAGAAGACCAGGGTTCGATCCCCAGCACCCACATGGAGGCTAAGAACCGTCTGTAACTCCAATTCCAGGAGAACTCCAGTTCCAGGGGAATCCGAGACCCTCTTCTGACCTCCGCGGCATTGCACGACACGGGTGCACAGACTTGCATGCAGACAGTACATTCATACACATACAAAAAATAAATAAAATAAAAAATAAAAAAAAATCAATGAGTCATGGCAGTATTTGCTCTTTTCCTTTGCTTTTCTCTTTCCCGTAATGACACAGATTCTTGTGGGTTCTTTGCTTTTTTTTCTTTGTCCTTTGGGTATGTACCAGATTTTTCTACGTTGGAATATTATAAATAATGAAAACCAAAAAAAAAAAAATACACGTCAAATTTAGTTACTTTTCCAAATGAACATTTTATGGCTTTGATTCTGAATTCTTAAAAAGAGGAAAAACAAGAAAACCCCAAAACAAACAACTCAATGTATGTCTGACGACAATGTACTGGGAATGAAGACTGTAATATCCTTTAAGAGAAAGTATTTGGAAGTGCAGATTTGGAATGAAATAGTCAGTTAGGTGGGTTTTTCCGCCAGCAGTATTGACTTTCTTTTCTGGGTGATTCAAAATATTAGCTACTTTTGAAAAAATTGATTTGTTATAAGTAATTCTGTCCACTAATCACCTTAATCTTTCAGCTAAAATATTATAAATATGCTTCTCTCTTTAATTCTCAAAGTATAATTCTCACTTTTATATAGGAGTAAAATTTAAGCACAATTGGTGTGAGTGATATTTATGAAAATGTTTCTGTTGTAGCATTCTAGCATTTTAATTGGAATTAGTGGAACTTTTGGGTATCTCAATACTAAAAAGACACACAAGGCCAGCCTGGGCTACATGATACCCTGTTATGGACTGCTTCTAAAGATGAGTCCTGATAGAAGTGTGCACATATATGTATGTACTGATTGAATATGTAAGGGACATGAAAGCTAACCTGATTCATTTGTTTTTAGGGGCTCTTGGCTTTGGGCCTCAGTGCAAGTCCATTGGAAAAGGCAGCTGCAACAATCTAGCGGTCACCAGCAGTCCCATGATGGTTCAGCGACTGGGACCCATTTCACCTCCAGCAAGCCAGGTCTCCACAGCATGCAAGCAGATCAGTCCTAGCTTACCGAGGGCAGTGAATGCAGCCAACCTGAATAGACCTCCTTCTGATACCAGGTCTCAACTTACTTTTTTTCCCCCCTCTTTATGGTATAATCACACCCCACAATTGGTTTCCTGTCTCCTGCCAAACATCAATGTGTGTATACACACACACACACACACACACACACACACGAGCACACACACACACAAGAGCACACACACACATACATGAGCACACCCACATTCACTCACACTCATCGAAGCAACTTTTTCAGTTGTAGGTTCGTAGCAGAATGTGTCTTAAAACTGAGTATGTGCTATCATGTCTGGTTAATCAGGAGGAATGGTTTAATAGCTGCTGTGGCCAGCTGGGATGCTTCTTGCCTACCTAGAATCCCTGCCAGGTTTCTAGGGTATGTGTTGCAGAGTCTCTGGGCTGCTTTGCAAGCTATTTGTCAGTCTACCCACTCATCTACTCAACCCACCCCAACCATCAACTCTAATATGACTTACGTGCCTACTGTGTACAAAACTCAATAATTTAGGGAAGTAGTAGAGAGAATAAGATAGAAATCATGAATTATAATGTATCTGAGAAGACATATTTTCATGATTACATATCCCTTTAATGAAATATATGATTAGGTGGCAGAGTATGTGTGTTCAATAATGGCGTATATTGTTCTCCATTCAGAAGAGTTAAATAGAAAAGAGAAACCACCCCTCTCTAGGCAAAATTGTATCTCAGCGTTGATATGAGGGGTGAAATAAAGAGAAACATAGTGCAGTAATTATGGTTTGTTTCTTTTGCAATTATTTCATCTTTTAGAAGTTACCCTTCTGGGGCTGGAGAGATGGCCTAGCGGTTAAGAGCACCAACTGCTCTTGCAGAGGACCCGGGTTTGATCCCCAGCACCCACATGGCGGCTGAGAACTGTCTTTAACTCCAGCTCCAGGGGAATCCGACACCCTCTTCTGACCTCCGGGGCATTGTACAACACGGGTGCACAAACGTACATGCAGACAGTACATTCATACACATAGGAAAATAAATAAATTAAAAAAAATTAAAAAAAGAAGTTACCCTTCTTAGAAAGTGCAGTGCAGAACTTTTGCTTACGAGTCCCAGCTCCGCTGTGATGGATCTTGCAAAGGTGTCTTACTGGGTCTGTGCTTCCTGCCTTTTTTATTGTTATTAAATTTTTTCCATAGGTCACACATCATTTCTCAATCGAATCTAGAGTTGCTTCCCTTTCCATGTCCCCCGCCCCACCCAGGTCCCTGTACTCTGCCATACATGCTTTTTTTTTTTAAGGCTATCACCTGCTAAGGCGCCTTGTGCTTCTGAGACCAGGCTTTTCTTTCCTCTCCTTCCCTCTGCTCCTCTTTCTCTGCTCTTAGATTCCTGTACACTCTTCCTAGCCTCCAGCTGGGACTCTGAAATCGTAGTTCCTGGATCATTTATTTATGCCAACTTTTTCATGCGGTAGAAACTTATTTTCCACCTGAGACTTTAGTGATGGGAAGCTACTGTCGCTTTCCCATTGGTGATTAGGCCTTAAGGGACTCCTCAGCCTTGCTGAGTGCTGCATGTAAAATTAACTGTGCCCATGGGTGGGTGTCACTGGAAGCCTTCAGCTTCCTGTCTGTGGCAAGTCCAGCCCATGCCCGGAAGGCAGTCATAATTAATGGAGAAATTGATGGTAGGCAGAACCCAGGCTGCTCAAGCCAGGTGCCTTACTCAGTCCCTTTCATGGGGCAGCCATTGTTTCCTGGCATATCGGATTCCCGAGCATAATATTATATCCTTAAAAGACAACTTCTTGATGATGCACTGACAAGTGGTTTTGACTATGCATTCTGTGAGCCTGTCTTTGGGAATATGTGTAAAAATTTTTTTTTGGTAGGATGAGCAAAGAAACAGAAGTTGAGAAATAGCTTGGTGAAGTGCAGGATGGAACCCACTTTTAGCAATTTGGAAAGGTCGCCTATTATCTGTGATCTTTAAATTGGCTTGTGTGTTCCATCAGGGAGAGAAAGGGTAAGGGGCGACAGTTCAACACGAAGGCATTTTACAATCTACAGCTAATGGGAAAATGGTGTAGGAATTACCTGAGTGCTTCATGTGTCAGTCTGCCAGGGATAGATGGGAACCAGAGAAGTCATGAACTGCACAGCCTACAAGGTGCTTGCCTTAGGAAAAGCTGCAAAATTTATTTTTTTCTTGCTGATTGCTTGTGTAATTCCTATTTGTTTTAGAAAATGTGGAAAATATGGAGAAGCGCCAGGTAGTAAATGGTAGTCTTCCCGAGTCTCATCACTTTGAGATTACCAGGAGTGAAAGCTTGGATGAACACTCTTTCAGTTAACATGTGAACACACACATGCCTTATGAGTATAGGCTTTCCTTACTATCATCTTGATCCACAGTTTTATAACTTTTCTCAATATATATAGCATAGGCTTTTTTGTAAGAAGAGTCTTCTTCATTCCCATATTATGGTTTCTTCCTGCATCAAATTCCATTTTCCAAAGAAAAAAGTAAAACTGATTCTTTTCAGTCTTTTGTTACTGGGTATTTAGTTCTTTCTGTTATTTTAATATTACAAATAATACCTTACTGGGTTGATCCTGGAAATCTTTTTTGTTATTTATTTTTTAAATAGTGTCTCATTATGGCCTGAAAATTGCTATATAGACCAGGCTGGCCTTGAAATCATAAGAGACCCATCCTGAGTCCTGGGATTAAAGGCTTGAACCCTCACACCCAGTCTGACCCTGTAAATATTTCATTACACACCTCTAGTAATAAAAAATTCTCAGAAATTAAGATTTTTCTGGATTAAAGGAAATGGAAAGTTTTGATGCTTTGAGTATGTATTTTCAAGTGGTATTGCAGAGATCCATCCATGTGTTGAAATACCAATAGTCTCTGGTAGTGCTTTTCTTTCTCAGACCTTATTCTTTATTTAGACCAGGTTGGCCTCAGTCTCACAGAGATCCACCAGCTGCTTGCGCCTCCAGAATGCCCCACAATACCCATCATTGTTTCATGATCTTAATTCATATTTCTTCATTATTGATGATATTGAATATATTTGTGGAGATTGGCTGCCTACAGTTTTTTCTTTTGACTTCATTTGAGTCTATTTTTTTCTTCTGGAGTGTTCCTCTGAAAAAACAGCACAGTAATGCTTTAGCTTTGTCGTGTTCTTTTTTAATCCAGCGATAACAATTGTTTCCCAATTCTGTGTACTTGCTTTGATTAATTCCCAGTCATTTGTGACTAGCCCACCATGATGATAAGTAAAAACTGTACTCTGTGTGTTGAAGACTCAGGAACCACTGCCAATGTAGGTACCACTTATACTCTGCTGCAAAGGCCATTGCATGTATAGCCCTTAAATGATAAAGCCGAGGTACTGAAACAACCACTTCATATAGTGGTTTACTATCTCGGACTAGCAGAAGTTAACTAGTAGAGAAGATGGGGCACTACTTGTGTGGGCTTTGTAGATATTTAACTTGTCTGGTGTTTCCACATGCATTGTGAATTTGAGCTTACGATTGAATGCTCAGTGTTCCCACCTAACAAGTATCCTCCTCATTGAAGACGCGATGGCCCTGGACATGAACAATATAATCGATGTTCCCAGTGCCACTTACCTCACTTGTCAGTCACAAAGGTCCGTCATTGTCTAGATCGTTCTAGTCCCCCTAAGGCTTTGCATCTATCATTTTATGTTGTAAACTTGAAATTGTTGGTGGTGATTGTCTATTTGTTTGCAGTATGCCCACAAAGATCAGAGAAAGCCAACAGGGTTGAGAGTGGCTGCTAGGCTCAATGTGAATTTGAAATTTTATAAAACCATTTAGGGTTCAGAGCCAGTGCTAATTCCTCTGGGACATTTACTGAGGTCCATAGATAAGACTCATTTCCATGTAGATTAGCACTGTTCTTTTTTCTAGGACCTATGGATTCATGCCATAAGTATGCCATATATTCCATTATATATTACATATATTTTACATAGACATGCTTTTTTCCTCACAAGCATCAGTTTGAGGAATTCCATAGGATCTTTACATTAGAACTTTTTTAAGTGTGGCATTGAACAAACACCTTAACTCATAGCTCTTATGGCTTTGTGTGAGTACATTCTCCCTTATGGTATCTTGAGTTTTTCATACTGCTTTTATTTTGTTTGCGATCTGCCTTCTTGCCTTTCACATACAGTTCCAAATAAACCAGTCACCAGAAATAATGTCATTAGGATCAGATGAACATATGGAAAAGGAGATTGCTCTCAGTATGGTGACACAGCTTTCTGAGTTCTTTGTCACTTTCTTTCCCACAGGCCTGGTGTGTATAGCAGCAGGGGTTACAGGCTAGAATCCTTGGCAACCTTCACACTCGTTCAACATACTGTGCATTGCAGCCCTAGCTTGTATGATTGTAAGCCTGTTTTTCCAGACCTTTCAATCAAGTAGAGCATTGTGGACCACATGTGGGCCACACTGTGAAGAAAACAGAATAAATGTGGACCAGTTACTCTTCTGCCTATCATACCCTGGCCCTTCTTTCCTAAGGACTTCTACTGTCCGTCTTCCCTTTGCTGTGACCAGAAAAAATTTTCCATAAATCTCCCAATATTTTCTTTGTAGAATAAAAGTTACTTAAAATATAGTTTATTTACTTTATACTCTGTATCAAAATAATATATGAAACCCTTATAAGCTATAAGTAATGGTTAGTTAACATTATGATTATTGTTTACATTTTATTTATTATTTCTTCTTTGAGATAGCATCTTGCTATGTAGCCTGAGTTGGCCTTGAACTCATTATCATCCAGCTTCAAGCTTCTCGATGTTAGGAAGGGATTGCTTGCTTACATCGCCACTCCCGGCTCTCATTTATTTTCTTGATTAGCAAGTCTTCGAGTACTTAGTTTGTATTTTATACTCTGCTGGGTACTGGGAAAGATAAAAATCCATCCCTTCAGTTGAAAGGCCTTTCCAGTTGTCGAGGAAGACACCCACAGATGCTTCAGTAGAAATTCTTTGGAGAGAGGACTCTCATAGAGACAGATTTGATGGAGTAGAATTTTGAATGATTAAAAGGCCTGGTATAGGAGGGAGTCTGTTTATCAGATGGCCGTTTGTTGAAAGTTTTGTTCTTATTTGGTATTTGAGACCACAAGAGAGGTAGCAGCATGAATTGGTTTCCTGTTCATACATGGCTTTATTGATAGAATATAGAATTTGCTTTCTAAAAAAAAAATTGACAACTACCTTGGAAAACTGAGGTGCTGAAGAATTTAAACAATGTATTTGCACAGGGTTATGCTGAGATTTTAATTAAGCCATATTAGGCTTAACTTAAGAGAAATGAGAATAATTTCTCAGTATTGGAACAAGAAACGTGCTTCTCTGTGCTGCTTTCAAACCAAACAATACAATTTCATCAGTAACATTTATCCAGATGAAGGAGCTACTTTGTTAGTCACAGATTAAAAGTCTGAAGTGATCTGAAATGGCCAGCACCTGAGAACAGGCATCCATCCAGCCATAAAGTTTATTGACTGCAGGGTGAAAGGCAGAGTCAGTTGTCTCTCTTCCTACATGACATAACCACGGACGTAGCTTGTGTCCAAAAGCAATTCCTCCCTTTCACTAGAGATGGGATCGAAAGACCCTTGACATCTGCCACCAGAACTTTCTGCTGAGCTCTGCAGGAAGAGTCCCATCCCGTGCTGTAAGCGTGCTAGGAAAGTAATTGAGAAGTGTCCATGGGGAATTAAAGAAACAGATGGTTCAGAAACCACTTTGGGACTTCAGAAGGACTTCAGCCCAAATGTAAGGAATTGAAGCAAGAAACAAATTTACGTCAAGGGCAGTTGGACATAAATTCCTGCTGTGTTTGTGGGTAAGCATTACCACACCCAATGGATGGCAGTGCCACATGGACCACCTTACACTACCTTACACTGTGCTTTTCAGAGCCATGGGATGTGTTTTCTTGACAATATCCCATGCCTGGAGGAAACGGTATAAGAATACCAAGAGATTTCCATTTTATGAAATGGAGGAGGAGCAGGTGAATAGATGCCTCTCCTTTAGTTTCTTTTCAACAAGTTGATGTTTAACAGCTGGAGATGGTAAAAGTGTCCATAAAGGAAAGTAACACATTTTATATGCTTTTGTGATTAATTTATTTAAATAAGAAAGCAGGCACAAATAAGAAAGCTCTCTGTAGAAAGCTACTTGCAGGCATGTATCAGTAAGCCAGGCTTCTCTGGTATCTGCTGCATCTGACTTGAATCCCGTGTCTTTATTTCTGTATGTTGACCCTATTAGGAAAGGGACATAACTTTTTTCTCCTATTGTTTTAAGGTGATAATGTCCTTGTAAAGAAAAATGACCTTCCAAGAGGCCAGAAGTACATTATGAATCATTTAATGCAAACTGTGTATTGTGACACATATAGCATTCTTTATAAAGGGTATGGACAGGAGGACAGAAAGAAATGATTATACTAAGAGTGAAGTACTGTGAGTGACTACTGTCAGCCAGAAACTGCTCTTATTCAAGGATACCTGTTCACAGGAAACCCATCTAACAAGTGTGACTAATACTACATGGCCAGATGCAGGTTCCAAATATGACTTTGTAGTTTGTCACTACTCTATAGCTTTATTCCATTTTTGTTAAAGGGTATGTTTTATGCTAGAGACTGGACCAAGTGCTTTCAGGAGGCTAAGTATGCACCTTACCACTGAGCTGTACTCAATAACCATGTACTTTACATTTTATATGTTTACTAGCATCATTGATTATGACTGGGTGTTTGCAGTGTAAATCCCTCTTTAACAACTTAATAATCAACTAATATCAGTGAAGCTAAATTGAGAATTTATTAGTAAGGTTCTTATACTACCCTTAATTTTGAAGATTTACCTTAAAAATATCCAGTCAAACATGGGTTTAAATGTTATTCACTCAAATAGAATTTTCTTGAAGGGTAGGACTGTTTAGCCAACCACAGCACTGGTACACACAGTAGGTGCTTAGCAAATATTTGGCTTACATTTATAATATTTGGCAGATACATTTATAATTTCCTCAAGTCTCCAATTTCCCCCTCTAAATTAAAAAAATGTTTTAAAATAAAGTAAAGACTATCATTAAAGTAACTAGAATTATTTGTAACAATAGATCTTTTGTTTTATTATTTCACTAAGCATTAGCTTTTATTTTTCTTCTTGGTAAAATATTATTTACCTGGAACTAAAAACCTTGGGGTTTTTGGGTTTTTTTGTCTTTTTCTTTTTGAGAAGCCTTGGGTTTTTATCATAGCCCAAGAATGTGTGTTTAGGGGCTGGAGAGATGGCCTAGCGGTTAAGAGCGCCGACTGCTCTTACAGAGGACCCGGGTTCGATCCCCAGCGCCCACATGGCGGCTGAGAACTGTTTGAAACTCCAGGAGAACTCCAGTTCCAGGGGAATCCGACACCCTCTTCTGACCTCCGTGTCATTGCACGACACGGGTGCACAGACCTGCATGCAGACAGTATAGTACATTCATACACATACAGAAATAAAAAAAAAAAGTTTAAAAAAAAAAAAAACAATGTGTGTTTAGTGGAGAATGTAATTAGGGGAAATACTTAAGGGATTGTCAA
Source organism: Rhizomys pruinosus (assembly GCA_009823505.1). Taxonomy (NCBI): domain Eukaryota; kingdom Metazoa; phylum Chordata; class Mammalia; order Rodentia; family Spalacidae; genus Rhizomys; species Rhizomys pruinosus. The sequence goes on from VZQC01005897.1 coordinate 224,425, forward strand.
TGTAATGTTCTCTTTGTTTTAAGCAAACCATACCCAGCTAAAATGGTATTTATTTTTCTTCCTTCCGGATGCTGTTCCAGGTCCCTTATTTCACGAGAGTCGCTGGCATCCACGACTTTGAGTCTGACGGAGAGTCAGTCAGCCTTGAGCGTGAAGCAAGAGTGGTCTCAAGGCTACAGGGCTTTCCCTTCACTGCCTTCCAGCCACGGCTCTCAGAATGGCATGGACCTAGGCGACCTCCTTAGCCTTCCTCCTGGCACGCCCATGGCCAGCAACAGCGCCACCAACCCTTTGCCGCCCTACCTTTTTGGCATGGAAAATAGCCACTCTCCTTACCCTAGTCCTCGGCACTCAGCCACCAGGTCCCACTCGTCTCGTTCCAAGAAGAGAGCACTGTCCTTGTCCCCGCTGTCTGATGGCATTGGGATTGACTTCAATACAATCATTCGCACCTCGCCCACATCATTGGTCGCCTACATCAATGGATCAAGGGCCTCTCCAGCCAACATGTCCCCACAGCCAGAGGTCTATGGTCATTTCCTGGGTGTTCGTGGGAGCTGCATACCCCAGCCATGTGCGGTGACCAGTGGGCAGAAGGGCGTTCTGGTGGCCAGTGGTGGGCAGGCGCTGCCAGCCTATGGCGAGGATGGCACACTGGAATACGAGCGCATGCAGCAGCTGGAGGATGGCGGCTTGCAGCCGGGGCCTGTCAACAACATGGTGGTACAACATGGCCTGCCAGGCCGGGATGGCCAGACAGCCAGCGGTATACTCAAGACTGAGCATATGGAGGAATTCCCCGGGGGTGCCCTAGACTTGCCTTCTGCCCCACCTCTCCCTCCTCTGCCCCCACCTCAGGGGCCCCCACCACCCTATCACGTCCATCCACATCTTCAACACCCAGAGCTATTACCCCATGCTCAGCCACTGGCTCTAGCCCAGGCCTCCCTGGATGATGATGGGGAGATGGAAGATACAGGAGGCAAGCACTGCTGTCGTTGGATAGACTGCAGTGCCTTGTATGACCAGCAGGAGGAACTAGTGCGGCACATCGAGAAGGTCCACATAGACCAGCGCAAGGGAGAAGACTTCACCTGCTTCTGGGCTGGCTGCCCTCGTAGGTACAAGCCCTTCAACGCCCGCTATAAACTGCTGATCCATATGAGGGTCCACTCCGGGGAGAAGCCCAACAAGTGCACGGTGAGTTTCTGATGCCCCAGAGCCACTTTTCTTCATGGCCCAGCTTGCTTTTTTTCATGCATGCAGTTTATCAAATCTGGTCAAGAGGTCAGGTAAACAGTTTGTGGAACTTGGTTGCTGGTGTTAAAGTTATCCATGAGGCTGGAAACCTCTTCACCGGGCGGAAAGGAAGGTTTCTTTGATGATTGGTGGCTACTGGTTTGTCTCTGTTTCTAGGTTCTCTCCTGCAAAGAACCATGTCACCTGAGGAGGGGAGGCGGCTGGCCTGCCACACTGTAGCAACAAGTGGAACACACACTTGCAGTTCTCTTAACTGCACAGATGTTCAGGACCAGAGGTCCTTGCTTGGCCCCACAAGCAAGCTATAGCTCTTTTCCCAAGCAAATACTCATTTTCTTTCCCTTCAAAAATTTGGGTGAGAATTGGGGTCAGAGAGGAGTGGTTCTGACATTTCGGAAAGGAACTCACCATTTAGCAACTTGGCATCAGGGCATGCACACTCCAGCACACTGCCTTCCAGGGTTGTGAGACTTGTTAATGATTTATAGTCAGCAAAGAAACAAGGGGGCTACCACAGGAGTAGAGACTCATGGGATCTCACTAAATTTTGAGGAAAGAGAATTTTGTGGAAAGGAAAAGGAGAAAGAATGGAGAAGGCTGTGTTGTGCCTTTGGTGTTGAAGCAAATGAGTCTGCTTTTTTTCCTACCTCCCCCTTTCCCGACAGTGATCCTGGAACTGTCACACTATTTCTAGGTGAAATTTACTGTTTTTGAATAATACAATTCTTAAATGATTTCGCAATAATTTCACACCTCATAGAAAACCTCAGGGCTTACAAGCAGGACATCACTCTTGGTCTCAAAGGGATGGTTTTGCACAATCTGAAACAACTTCCTGAACTCTTGGAAGAAGAAGAGCATGTGTTTTATATTAGTTTAGATGGACAGGAATATTTCTTCAGGGTTAGAATTTGAGAATTCTATGTGTTCTCTTAATATTCAGAGTTTGAGAGATCAGTAATATGTAGAAAATATAAATCAACTTGAAAAGGAACTTATTTGTTCTGTGATCTCCCAACCAGTCTTTGCTTTCTATAGCATATTGTTATCCAAAGAATCAGAGCCACGCTTATGTTTGCGATTGGCCAGGCTCTCTAATTCATGCAGAAGCACACCATACAGGTGTTTGCTGGAATGCAAGACTTAGAAGCGCTTTTTCACCATCCAGTAGGTATTTTTCAAGGAGTTTTAAGGATTTCTGGTGGAATGAAATTGCATTTTGTGTCTTTACATTATGTCCCATGTTGTGATTTTTTTATTATGGAAAACCTGAGCTGATACATTGTAAGAGTGCCAGGTTCTATGAGTGAAAAGAATAATTACATTCCAGGAGGCAAAACCTTACTCTGTCAGTAGGGTTCTGCATTAAAAATGCCAGAAAGAGACAAGCGACTGAAGGTAATTCCATTTACTCTGTTTGGAACACAGGAGCCCATTGCAGGCAGGAAAGACATTCAGGCTCTGAAGGAAAACAGTCCAACCTTTCAGTTCTGACTAATCCTGGCTGAAAATAGTTTACAGGATCTGGCTTTACTGAAATAAACATAAAGGCTTGAATTATCCCCAAATAGTTTTTTTTTTTGCATTGCAAAATTAATTTTTATGCAATAGGATTCCCTGTTTCCCTCTCTGTTCCAGATTTTTCAAAGACATACAACTTTATAAACAGTTGACTTTTGCTAAAGTGCAGAATAATTATTAAAATTATAAGTAGCCGAGGGAAAGAATCGGCTGAAAGATGAGTGTTTGCAGGCCACTGCGTTGCTTTTCATTGTGCTGTTCCGGATAAGAATGTAAAGTGATTTCTTCTCTAAACTTCCCTCTCCTCTGTTATCGATGGAGCCTTTGCAAAACTCAAATTACTAATTCAATAGCATATCAAAACTAGAACCACAAATTACTTGTTTACATGGTGCGATGGAAATAACTTTAGGTAAAGCAGACTTTCTTAATAGCTGACTAACGCTGTACTTTGAGTGTTGGGAGTATCTAGGTTTAGCCGAAAGACATCCATTTTTATATAGACTTACACACTGTGGACCTTGTATCTCTGAAAACTACTTGCTACAGGACATCTGCTTAATTTATAGGATTGTAGTTAACTGGAAGTAAATGATTTTGCTATGGAACTTCAGCAGACCTCTTAGGTTGTTGTCCATGGATGAAAAGGTATTCTGCTCAAACAAGATGAACACCTGGAAAGTACATTTCTCCTGTCTTTTGCAAAATGAATCTTTACAAACTCTTGGAATCCAGACACAAAGAACTTTTAACACTGAAATATTTCACTGAGTTGAAATCTGAAGGTAGTTAAGTCAAAGCTAAAAATCCATGCCAAGTAAAATGACTATATTTTTTCAGAGAAGTGATCTTTGGGTTGCTAAGTTTGCTACAGAAGTTAGGAGTAGTGAAGATTCTAAGAGCCGGCCCACTTGTGTTTTATGCATACTTAACTGCCATTACTTTTTGGTATATGATAGAGTTAGTCATCATTCTTACTCACTGTGCTTATTGACCCAAGAAAGGGAATGATGACCCCTCAGTGTTTGGTGACCATGACTACAAACAGCACAAAGAACTTCTGTAAGTTATGGTAAAAGGAGGGTGTGTCAGGGCCAAGACCAACTTACAGTAAGACAGTGTTATAGTATCCTCTCTGATACCATTTCCCTTTGTTGTGTGGGAAAATTCATTTTCTGAATCTCTGACTCCACAAACTTACCTTGAACCCGGGTTACAGATAATTCAGAATTCTTGGTGGCAAGACCAGGAGAGGATTGTGAATTATTTGGTTCTTTTGTGAATTATTTGGTTCTTTTCACTAGAGGAACAGGATAGGTTCTTTTTCCTTTCCTACCCAAACAACCCAACCTTTCAATCGACTTTATTCTGACTGCTTCTGTAGAAAGCCAAGGCATTTTCTGCCCTTGCAGACCTGGCTAGATGGAAGAGACAGTTGTAGCCCGTGGCAAGGGCTTTGGAAAGCAAAGGTCTCTACAGGCAGACAGGCAGATCTCAGCTTAGTCAGAAACCAAGACATGGCAAGGTTGTGCTTTAAAGCACCCAAGTCCATTCAGTGTGCTCTTTTAACTAATGTGATTTTTTACAGGCCCACCAATCTAACTCAACTTTCTTTTTTTATTGAACTGCGGTTGTGTCTCCTAGGATTGGGCATCTTTCAAATGTATATTTTCTGTGTCTGAGCAGTTGTGGGATTCTGCAGCACTCTACATCTGCTGCAAAGAGAAGCTTCTTTGATGACTGGTGTGTGTTATGCTTGTCTGTAAATAGAAGATTTCATATTTAGCGTATGATAAGACATTTCATTTGTCTAGAGATATAACAATAGGGTTTCTCTAGGATCTATGTCCTTTCCAGTCCTGTGTATTTGGCTGAGTTTACAGTGCCACCCATGAGTTCACTCCCCTTGAGAGGGTTCCAAGTCCAGTTAGATAGCTGTTGACCCATCCCCCAGATAACAGTGCCACTACTGCACCAATAGAGGTAGTTTTCTGTATAGCTCATTATGGTTACTAGGCTCTAGGGCTGGGTCATACCATTGACTATTTTCGTGTGCGTATTATCTGGTATTATGAGTGCTTAACTTCAGGTAGAAGGCTTCCAGGCAAGTTCCTGCTCCATACCTATTCCTGAAGCATGACCTGTCCTGAGCAGTAAGGTCTTATTTTCTATTTCTGTTAGATATTCAAGAGCTTTTGCAATATTATTTTGAGAGTCCCTTGGATCACTGTCACCAACCATTCAAAGGAAGGAGTCCTCTATCTGGCACTGTGTTCCCTGACACACAGCCCTCAGATTGTACCACCCCTGCACTAATGTTCAGACTGCATGTGCATTTCTCATGGGGTCTCAGGGATATCACATTACACTCTGGGTTTCCTAGCCACCAAAGGTCCAATCATCTCTATTCGTTCTTCCTCCCTTCCCACTTCCCTCCTCCTCCCCCCAGCCCCAACACCCCTATCTTCCTTCTCCCAAGCTCCCTCACCTCCCACCATACCCCCTTATATGTCCCCCTCCTCACCTCCCAACCCAACACTTCTGCCCTCCCCACCTCCCCCCTAGTGACATCAGTTCCTTACTATCCCCCTCTTTTGGAAACTTAGAACAACTCCTACCTTGGTAAATCTTGAGTTTTTGACTATTGAGCATTTCTAGGTGTAACTATGTTGAATTCTGTTGATTTTCTGAGATAATAAGGTTCCAGATTTTTTTTTTCAAGTGGGAACAAGTCATAGAGATTTGGAGATTGCCTCTTTTTCAAACTGGTTCCTGTTCCTAAGAGAATAATTTAAAATGTAACCCAAAACCATCAAAGTATACCCACCTATACTAATAGTGCCATAGTGAAGGTTCTAACAGCACTCGCTGAAAATGTTTTCACCCTGTGAAGGGTTTTTGGCATTAACTTATGGGAAAAGGTAGACATACCCAGCATGTTCCCACTGAGTGGGTGAAGTGTGTTCTGACAGAGATGGGAGGCTCTGTTGAATGCTAATGCTTAGAAAAAGCCTGTCCCATCAGAACAACCTGAGCAAGGCCCAGAGTTTGTGGGCAGAATCAGAGCCACCTAGTCCTGCCTTTGTGCACAGTTGAAAGGAGTTGTGCTGGGGGCTGGGGGTGGGGGTTATGGAGTGTTAATAAGTGAATTAGCGGGAATGTGGGTCGCCACTTAAATGCTTATTTTCCCTGCATGAATTTTATCCAATAGCAAAAAAAGGAATTTGCAAAACTTTTACCCACCCACAGATTTTCATGAAAATGTCACTGACCAAAGACAGTTTTGAATTCTGTATGAATTGACTCATTTCTCCACAGGCATTCTGCCTGGCAAAATCCAGTGTATTTACTTTGGCTTGAATAGTGAGCAGTTTGCTTTTTAAATAACATTGGATTATGAGCACAAGAAAATAAACACAGAACTGGGGCTATGTCCCATTTCTTTTTTATGGCCTGATGTATGGGCTCATGGGCCAGCTTTGGCCATGTAGGATATTTCTTGAGGAAAAGTAAATTCATTATCAACAGATTTTTTTCCACAACCTGTATTTTGTTATTTTGATAAGGTTTGCCATCGATGTCATGACCACTGTTACATGACCAGAAGGGACCTTGGAAAAATATTATTTAATTGTAATTATTAGTAATATTCGTCAAATATTGTAACTATTTTTTTTGGTCTTTTCAAGACAGGGTCTCCCTGTAGCCCCAGCTGTCCTGGAACTCACTCTGTAGACCAGGTTGGCCTTGAACTCACAAAGATTCGCCTGCCTCTGCCTCCCAAGTGCTGGGATTAAAGGCATGCGCCACAATTATTATCAAAACTTTCCTATTAACAAAAATGTGTAAATTCTCATAGTACCAAGTACTGATAAGGGCATGGAGAATGTGGGTTGTTTTATTTTTGATAGTAAAAGTAAATTGCTGTAACTTCTTTGGAGAGCAATTGGACAATACATAGTGAGATTGAATATGAGACTACCCAACAAAACCTTGTGTAGATGTCTTGCACATGGCAGCATGACCACCTGGGAAGTGACACAGGTATGCACTGGTGATTTTATTTTTATAAGGCTCTAAATAACCTAACTGTCTACAGATAAAGTAAGCCAATTAACTGTGGTTTATTCCTGTGAAATACTATGAAAGAGTTTAAAATTAATGAAATACACTCCCAAATATGTCCACATGGGTAAATCTCACAAAATAAAATTGAGTAAAAAGTTATATGCAAAAGGATATGTATGGTATAATAAAATTTATGTACATTTAAACCCACAGAAGTATTATAAAGATTTGCAGATAAGTAATTATGTGGTTAACAAAGAAATTCTATGGTAAGGGAAACCAGTAATCTTAGGGTAGTGAATATTTCTAGAGAGGAAAGAAATAACGAAATAATAGGATGTACAGATTTTGCTTATTGTCTTTCTAAGAGGGAACCAAAATAAATATGGAAAAACTTTAATTTCCTTTTAGCTTGGTGGCAGTGATACATGTGTCACAGCATGTCTGTTAAGGTTTTGTATGCTTTTTTGTCTACTTGAAATGTTTTACAAGTTTGTTTTTATCCTTGTTTAATGGGAAATTGATTAGTATACACCCCAACGTCCATTCCACACATACCATTTTTCTAGATGAGAACAAAGCCCAGGGAAATTGAATTTTCCAAGCTTATGTTCCCCAGTTAGGGTCTCCTAGGTACAGTTTTAACTTGCCTGACATTGGACTCACCTGGAGAGCTTTGCAAACTCCCTATAACCTGGCAGCTTCCTCAGAGTCTCTGACGTGTTTGGTTTGGATGCCGTCTCCTAGGTGGTTCTAATGGTTACCCAAGGCTGAGAACCAGGACTCTACAAGCTTCTAAGTTCTGACCTTGAGCTCTGGCTAATAAAAATTTGGCTACCCTGTCACTTGAGTTAACTATAGGGAGGCTGAGGACTTTTTCATTATCAACATCTGTAACTGGGGCAGACTCAAGTTCCTTGGAATAAGATACAGGGACAAGAGATGAAGTTTCATTCAGAGTGACCAGGATCACGGAACGGCAGAGTGTCCATGTCCTACTTACAGTGTCACTGCTCTGCATTAATGGCCAGTTAAAGGTTGACATGAGGCTTGTGCTGAGCCGTAGACATGTCCCTGCCACTTCCTTGCTTCTCTGAGCTAAAAGACACTGCAAAATTTGTCGAGTATTCCCCCAATACACTGTAGACTCTGCTGCTAATAATTTAAAAACATTCTCTTCAAAACATTTTTGCTACTTTGGACATTTCTGAAGAGCTGGTGTGTTACCAAAATACTGAATTTTCCCTTTTATCAAATTTGCCTGATGTGATTAAATAAATAAAATTAACATTAATATCCTCTTTGTATCTTGAGGCTGAAATACTACCAGTAAAACATCTGGTAAAGATCAGAGAGAATATAACTTCCAAGTCGTATCCCACAAGGCATTGGTTTGTCAAATATTAGATGCAAACTCAATGACTTCAAAAAGTAAAACCAAATCTCAAGATTGTTTCCCAGTGATTTTACATAAGAGAGAGATGCAAACATCTTTATCTATGTGTATATATGTTCAACATACTGTAGACATGTGTGTCATGATATACTACAAATCCCTAAGAATCTGGAAATGCAAAACCATAGAAGTTATCATCAGACGAGGAACTGACCACAGTGTACAAGGTGTCTGTCAAATCAGATGTCACATGCCAAGACACTGTTTAGAAACCTGCCATTTGGTAGTGGTTTAATTTGATTTCCCTTTAGAAAACAGTTAATCCAGTTTACCTGGGGAACCAGCCTTTCTTGAACTTTGAAAATAAATTCCTATCAGAGTTCAGAAAAATGTTTCAAAGTAAATTGTGGCTTATGTTTCTTTCTTCTGTGATTCTAGGCTTAATGAAAAATAATAGATAATGAGAATATCTGTAAGAGGTTAAATATTTGAAGCTTCATCCTCATTAAACAAAATCATTAACTACATGACGGTTAATGTTCCTTTTAGTTCACATTTGTTTTGTGGTACATCTCTAATTTTATAGCCTGGAATGACAATTTTAAAAAAGTAGAATTATATAAATCTTTCCACAGATGATTAGATTAAGGGATTGTATGTCAAACCTCTTGAGTTTTGTTCCTGTATAGTTTTACAGATGTATTCTTAGCTTTTTCAAACGTCAACAGTGTGGAAATTCATTTGGCAGCTTATTAGAAATGTCTTTTGTGACCTTTGGAATATTTCTTAATTACGTCTCCCTTGAGTGGTCATGTTGACATCTTTGAGTCCAGGTAGAATTTGACTAGGTAGAGTAAAAGACCAAATACACACACACACACACACACACTTAAAGAAGTAGCCCAGGGCTGGAGAGATGGCTCAGCAGTTATGAGCACTGGCCGCTCTTGCAGAGGATCTCAGTTTGATTCCCAGCACCCACATGGCAGCTGACAACCATGTATAACTCCAGTTCAGGGGAATCTGGCACTTTTTTCTGACCTCCTCTGGCATTGCAGGACATGGGTGTACTTACATATATGCAGGCAATATACTCATACACATCAAATAAAAATAACAAATAAAATATTTAAAAAGAAGTAGCCTGATTCTCTTTGATCTTTCTCTTTTAATTTATTTATTTTTATTGTTATTAAACTTTTTCCATAAATTATACATCCTTTTTCAGTCGAATTTAGAGTCACTCCCCTTTCCATGCCCTCCACCCCACCTGAGTCCCTGCACTCTGCCATATATGTCTTGTATCTTTTTCTGAGTCTTTCCAGAGTTTTTTTTCCAGTTCTTTCATTGTTGCTTCTTATATATGTATATATATATATCTACATATATACATAGTTATATACATACATACACACACATATCACCTGAATTGGAGGATTTTTTTTTCCTAAAAGATGTCATGTTTTCTTAAGGAAGTGCTCGAAGGTTCCTCCTTGGCAAGCCCAAACAACTGTTTCCTTCAAATTCCAGATAGAATGACTTGGAAACAAGCTGCCTATTTTTCCAGGCAGAGTTATTAGTTTCTGCTGTAATTACTGAGTCAAAGCTTCTAGACCATTGTAAGGCAATGGATGTTGTAATTCTGGGCGGTGGATATTTGCCTGGCAAACCCAGAACCTGAGCAGGGCAGGCTTTATTTCTTATCTGCCTACATGTGTCTGGGTGGCCAGGTGGCCTTACCCTGTGGGGATACTGGTGAGTCTAAATAGGTGTCATATTATCCATGTGGACTTGGGTGAAAAAGTAAAGTGAAGTCTGTCTGCCCTTATATTATAGCACAGGGGGCTGCAGACATGTACTTATGTAGGGAGAATAGCTAATTCTATAGGAGAATTTTAAGAAGTTTTAAAAAATGAGTAATTTGAGAAATTATTTAAAAGTTGGAAAATGAGATGACTGGGCGATATGCTGAGTAATTATGGACGGTTCCCAAACTTGGGCACTGGAGGATGGAAGTGTTTCCAGGTTCTGTTTAATTGGAATATTATTCTAAGAACAGGAATAGTGACCCCACTAGACAATGCATGTTTCTTCACTCATTTTTTCACTGAATGAAAACTCGAGCCATTCCTTGTTTTCAAAGCTAGACAGAAATCCATGGTTCCTTTGAGGAGCTCAGAGTCTTCCAGGGATGACACAAGTATAAATAAAAGTCAGGGCCATGATTCAGGTCGTTGTAAACTGTTTCAGTGGGACAACGGGAGAAGAGGCTTCCCCCATGCTTGTAGAGCTTGTACAGAGCCCTTGAAAGAGCCAATTTAGTCTTGCAAAGAAAGGATCATTCAAATGAGGCGCATAGCATCCCACAGGAAGTGATGATCCCTTACAGAGTTTGACAGTTAGGGACTAGGTAAGAGTGGGATAGGGTGCTGGGAGCGACTCCGAAAAAAATCTCTGTCAAATGGGGAATTATTAAAATTACAAATCCAGTGAATATAAAGGAAAATATAGTTAATAAAGAAAAAAAACTTAGGAATTATTCTCACCACGGAAGCAAACATTGACACCCTCAAACCATTTCCATCATCTCTTAAGGCTTATAGTTTAAATCTTTATTAAGACGTGCCTGCGAGCTGAGGAAATTGCTCCATTGGTAAAGGGTTTACTGTACACACATGAGAACTGGAATTGAGATTTCCAGTACTCACATCAAATATTGGGTGAGATGGTGTGCTTTTGTAAAGCTGACCCCTAGGAGGCAGGCACAGTGGGTCCCTGCAGCTCGCCGCCCAGCCAACCTAGACAAATTCACAAACTCCAGGTCCGTGAGAGACCCTTGTCTCAAAACTAAGATAAGAACAAGGGGGAAGACATCTGATGTCAACCTCTGGTCGTCAAGGCACAGGCACAGGCACAGGCACAGGCACAGGCACAGGCACAGGCACAGGCGTGCACACGCAATGCCCCCTACCACCCCACATACATGCCACACACAAAGTGTGTCTGTAGGTGGCTATCCTTTGAAATACAGATTTTTATGATGCTGTGTGAGCAGCTACGGAAGTAATAAGTAGGGACAGATAAACGCATTCTCTGTTGTGGACTTTAAAGACAAATAAATAAATAAATAAAAAAAACCCAGGGGAAGGCTAGAGACCAAAGCTATTTGTCAATTACATAAAATGGTTGAGATGTTTATAGAGGCCCATGTACATTGTCCTGCACGTGAGTGTCCTTCCTTTAGTTAAGTATTTCCTTTAATAATCTGTAAAGAGACTGAAGTACTGCTAAACAAAGGTTTGGACTGGTGCTTAATATGCTGAGCTTGCCAGGGCTTCAAGACTGCTGTGCCTCACTTTGGAATTTCTTTTTCCTGCTCACATTAATTCATAGGGAGCAGGGATGAAAGATTAAGATATTTAGAAGAACGAAACAAAAAAATGAAATCAATTCTCCTCAAGATTGCACCGTGTTCCTAATGAGTCCACTAGGGCCGCAGGCCCACCGCAGGCCCCAGACCTCTGGAGACTACAGGCCTGTGAGAGAAGGCTGTGCCTTTTCACTCCTGGAGCTGCCCTTTTCAGTACTCCCCTACCTGGTTGAGTGACCAAGGCCGGGTCATCTGCCTGGGCTTGGACCTAACCATTTGGAATGCTCCTTAGGGGTGTGGGCTTGGTCCTGGAACCTTGTTCATAAAAGTTACGAGGGAGCTTCTCAGGTTTATAATTCCAGAGCAATCTGTGTTTTTAAAAACGTTTGCTAGTGTTTCACTTGGTATTGAGACAGCTGAGTTCTCTCTTTTGCCAGAATGTTCCTCACCCCATTTCCAGGCACAGTGTGTAGTGTGAAACTTGTCCAGAAAAGATTAGATCATGCTTTTTTAGTCAGTAGGATGGATTACGGCTAAGAGATATTGTAGTGAAGGCAAAATGGAGGACTCAGCTTTACTGAAACATTCTCACATAGGAATTTTCTTCCGGTCACATGTGCAGCAGCCCTGCTGAGCCTCCGTGCTGCTTTGAGGGCCCTTTTGCCTTATGCTTGGTTGGTCCTCTGCACATAGTTGTGGCTTCCTTTGGGGGAAATATTAATGGAAAAGAGAAATTTGTGCATGTAATAGTAAATGGCTGAGAAAAGTTTCAGTGTGTTTGCCCTCTCGGGGGAACTGCATCTTGACAAGGAAGATTAAACCTCTTTCTTAGACCAAAAATTCCTCCAGGGAAATGGTGGGGAAAGAAAATGACTGTTATGAGCTACTGGATTACTTGAAAAGTTTCATTATGGGTCTCAAATATAACTTGCTCCTTCTACTACATAGTCAAGAATCATTTACTCTTCACCTTTGAGTCCTGCCCATACTACTTTGCTCGATGATTAATATATAGTAGACTGTAAAGACACACACATACACAGACAACACAGATACACAGACACACAGACACATGCACACACACAGAACACACACCTTAGGTGGTAAATACTTTGAGATTCCTTCCTCTGCTTGTGTGAATACATGAAACGTCTCATAAAACATTAAAAAATAAACGTTTCTTTACTTAACTTACAGGCTGTTTGCACAGGATAGTCTCATATTTACTAACTTTTGTTTTGGTTTTTGTTTGGAGACAGGGTGTCCCTGTAGCCTCTAGCTGGCTTGGAACTGGCTATGTAGACCAGGCTGGCCTCAATCTCTGAGGGATCTGCCTACCCCTGCCTTCTAAGTGCTGGGATTAAAGGCATGCATCATTACACCTGACAAAAGTTTATTTTTTTGTTCAAGTCATGATGCAATTAGCTTTTTGCAGCCACAGAGTAACTTGGGGTCCTTCAATCTAGTGACTCAGAAATCTGGGCAGAACTTAGTCAAATGGCCAGGGAGGCTGGGAAGTGTGGTCTTTCTGTGGGCCCAGGAAAAAACAGTAGAGTATTGCTGAATACAGAGTAAGGTCTCAGTCCAGGGAGCTGCAAGTGCCCCTCTTCCCCTGACCTACCCGATCTCCTATAGCTCCTGGAAGAGAAGAAACACTTCCTCTTGATATCTAAGCTTTCCCTGCGCTTACCCTGTCTCATTACAGTGTTGGGTAATGAGACAGGGTAAGCCCAGGGAAAGTTTAGATATAATTTTTTCTTATCAGTACTGTCCCCTGTAATTTGCTTTCCAACTTACGAAGTATTTCCTAGGCCAACCTTTTTCCCTTTCTTACTCTCCAAGGATTCCACTGCTGCATAGTCACCACTGTTGGGGAAACTCTTTATCTCAAGTGGATTACTCACTCTTCCCACCTTGTCCAAATTACATGTTCTTGGTGCATAATTCGATGCTCCTCCTCCATGGGGCTATGTGATGTCTTCCCATCCCACAGGCATGCGCCCTCCGGGGATATCTGCTCATTATCAAGAGCAAGGTCACAAATGAGTCACCAAGAGATACAACGTTGTGCACAGAAGTTTGATGTGAAGGGCTTTTCCTAAGACCCGAAACACAATATTCCCCATCTGTTCGTAAAGTAGCCTGTTTGATCCCCATAGTATGGTCATAAATGTCCTTCTATTCTCCTTATGATTGCTGTTGGTCATGAACTGGCACACACTCAAGGGAAAATGACAATGTGCCTCTATGGTCCATTTCCATAAATATATTCAAACAAAATGAAATTGCCTGGCTCTTTATAATATGTCCTTTGGTGTGTTTAAACTTGCAAAATTATCCCCACAGATGACAAATTGTAAACACCATGCAATGCCACAGCTCCAGTTCAAGGCCTAGCTCAGTGCTCTGCTGACATTCACCCTTCTTAGAAATGTTTAAAGCGTTTTAGGAAAATGAAGCTAAGCAAACAAGCTTATCGGTAGCTACAATAAAAAAATCATTGATTCTAATTAAGAGGCGTCATATATGCAGAAACAAAAGCTGCTTTTGTGCAGTGAAAGGCCTGCCTGCTCTCTCACATGCATGGAGTGCTCTCCAGTGGCTTTAGATAATCAAGCTGACAAAGTTTCAGGGCCCTGACCTTTTGGCCCATCTCAAGCGATTCAGCTCCACTTGAAACTTGTGGAAGGTGTTGGTGGGAGGTATGCAGGGACAAGTTGTAAAGTAGGGCAGCAAGGCAGACATTGTTTGTTTCTGAAAGCCCCAAACTGCATCATAAATGGGGGAGGGTAAATCGTTTTGGGGGGTAAGGATTGAGTTGTTTTTAAGCTCTTTCTGGCAGCCTGCCCCTCCCTGTAGCAAGCACTTCCCTTGGCAGCCTAGTGCACTGACCCACTGCTGGTGAGGACTACAGCTTCTCTGGCTGTCTGGGTCAGCCTGATCCTGTTCCATTGTGTGCTCTTGGAAGGCTGCATTTAGATTGTGACCTTGATTCTGTGCTGTGCCCACAGAATGGGGTCTTTATGACAGAACCAGTCAAGGAAGACGCTGGACGATCTGAGCAAATAATGGAGAAATCACTCTAATTGCTTACTCTATTGAGGTGGTAAATCAAAATCAACAACTGTGCCACCACCACTTTCCTTGAATTCAGAACTTTAGAAAAAATGAATTTCCAGACCACAGGGTCAAGAACATAGATCTTGGTGAATCAATGGGCAATTTAGTTCTGAATTAAGAGTGCATATTGACCATTTGTAGTGCCAAAGATTTATTTTCAAGGAGGAGGTCTGTAAAAAGCCTTTCTAGTTGCCTGATTGTATATTTCCTCCAAAGATTGCCTTGCTAATTACCATCAGTGAATAATAAGGGATGCCAAAAAAGAAAAAAAAAAAATCCATTGTGTCCCAAAGGAATGATGCTGCCAAATGTCTTGACAGGCTCCTGCTGTACTTGTCAGACAGCTGTGCCTGGCAGTGAAATTTTGAAGTTAGATTCCCACTTAGCTGGGATTAGAATAGGCTTAATTGAAGGTGTCTGCACGGGGGAACAGTTTCAAACTCTTAAATACTGAATTCATACATTTCTTAAAAAACAAAACAAAATGCAGGCTACTGACCAGGTCTAAATCATTTTGTTTTATTTCATCCTCCATTTTCATTAAAATGAGTATGATATAAAATTCAAAAGCGGGGGGCTGGAGAGATAGCCTAGCGGTTAAGAGCACTGACGCTCTTGCAGAGGACCCGGGTTCGATCCCCAGCACCCACATGGCGGCTAAGAACCGTCTATAACTCCAATTCCAGGAGAACGTCCAGTTCCCAGGGGAATCCGAGACCCTCCTTCTGACCTCCGCGGCACTTCAAGACACGGGTGCACAGACCTTCAATATGCAGACGCCATTCATACACATACAAAAATAAATAAAAAAAAATTCAAAAGCAAAACGGAAAACAAAAAGAAACTGTAATATGGAAAAAATCTGAGCTTGCTCATATAATTGTTTCACTTAAATATTTTAATATTTAAATATCTGGTTTATGTAATGCAGAGTTGTTCATCTAATTATGGGTATGCGTACTCTGTGTGGTTTCTGAAAGTGGCCTTTGGACACAAAACAGAAAGAAGGCCTCTGGTAATTGTCCTTACTTCAGTCACTCGGCTGGGCACTGAGCACTTATTTATTTATTTTCTGCCAATCCCTCTCAAGACAGTGGAGATAGCGCAGCAGATAGAAAAGAGGAGACCAGAATTTTCTGTCTTCCTTGACCTTATTCTTTAAAGAAGGAAGATAGCGACCAACAGATATCGAAGAGAAAACACATAGGGAAAACAGAGGTACGAAGGCTTCATTTAAGGAGGGGTTTTAACCTGGGCACTACAGAAACACCAGGGACTGGCTGGAATAGACTGGACATGGAAGGGAAGATGGAGTGAGGGAAAAGTGGGACTGGGTTGTTGAAGGCTTTAAAGCATCTGAAAGGATGGTTTTGAGTGGAGCACTGGTGCATATTACAATGTGGAGAGAAGACTGAGTGGGAAGAGGAGTGGGAAGGGGAAGACCGAACCCAGGACAGTAGCCATCAACCTCGTCTTTCTACTTAATGTTGCATCAATAGATATTGGGGTAAATATAAACATATGGCTAGCTCTGACAGGATCTTCCGAAGGACTGGGACTGGGCATGGAGTGTTTGAGCTGGAAATACCAGAGTTGGCTCCCAGTTTTGCTTATGTGCCTAGAAGCCTCCTTACCTTTTTTTTTTTTTTTTTTTTTTTTTTTTGGTCTTTTCGAGACAGGGTCTTCCTGTAGCCCCAGCTGTCCTGGAACTTGCTCTGCAGACCAGGCTGGCCTTGAACTCACAAAGATCCGCCTGCCTCTGCCTCCCGAGTGCTAGGATTAAAGGCGTTGCTTACCTTTAACTGTGATGATAATCCTGAAAGACTTGGAAAGGATAGAGAGATTGGTTTTGGATTTGCTGAAGAGTCCAGGAGTCAGTGAAGTCTAGATTAGACGGGTATGGTTTGGAGTCACCTGTGTATAGATATGGCATTTTAAGTCAAGAGATTGGCTGACCTGATTTCAAGGAAATGAAGAAGCACGGTGATAGCCAAATTTGTCTACTCGGATTCCGCAGCAGGGAGTGAGTCAGAGGAGGAGGGAATGCCTCTTTAGCACACACTTTTGCAGCGACTTTGCCCTGATATTTTGTGTTACCCTAATCCCACCTTGCTCCTTAATGCATCTAGGAGAATTTTATGGGGTCATTGAAGAGAAAATAGATAGGAATGAAGAGATTGTTCTAGGTCAGCTTCCCATGAAAGTACCAGTTTTAATGCTTCTAGACCAGGAGATAGGCAGACAGACCACAGGGCAGGCTCTTAGAGAATAAATTGGTTAGAAGCTCTTGAAATTGGAGGGTATGAAGGACATGCCTGTAACTTAGTTCCTACAGAAACTACTATGCAAGCTGTGTAAATCTCCTGAGAAATAGTACTAAGTCATACTTCCATCAGGGTGGCAAGGGACCCAGGGGCGCTGTGCATGTGCGTGTGTGTGTGGGGGGGGGTAATAGGTGTTTTTTTTTTTTTTTTAATTCCCAAGAGCGAAATTCCAGCATGATACCTTTTAATAAATTAGCATCAGGAAATGTGATGGTGCTGGAATGTGCGTTCTCAGCTACTTCGCTGACTTGTCCTTAGAGGACTCACTGATGAGGAGCTGTGTGAAGTGGCCATTGCTGGACTGTCTCAGAGGTTCTTCCCAAAGTCACATTCTAAATATGTGTATTAGGAAGGGTAGATGCTGTTTTCACAGGGAAGCCCTGTGAATCTGAGAATGTCGTGCTGATTTTTAAGATCATACAATTGTA
This sequence comes from Rhizomys pruinosus, assembly GCA_009823505.1. Lineage (NCBI taxonomy): Eukaryota > Metazoa > Chordata > Mammalia > Rodentia > Spalacidae > Rhizomys > Rhizomys pruinosus. Next base: position 241,912 of record VZQC01005897.1, read on the forward strand.
TTTCTTCTCATTATAGACACTGCTTAATGAAAAACCTTTTTGTGTACCATGTGTTGAGTTTGTTTACTGTAGATTATGATAGCTAGAGAACAAGACCTTAGATTTTAGCCATTCAGAAGTTTATGGTGTTCTTGTGTATGGTAGTAAAACCTCACTGGCTCCAGCTGGATGCCTCTTTTGTTTGACTGTTATGTCATTCTACATCCAAAGAAGGGACAGGGGTTTTGTTTTTCTTTTTATGTTTATTCTTCCCTTGTGTTGTCCCCCTTTCCCCACAACCTTCCCAGGATCCATCATCTGTCTTTTCTCTCTGCTAAGCCCTTGAGGGGACAGCACAGAGAAAATAGAATTGGAAAAGTACTTATCAGGAGAGTGTGTTCAGTGCTTCAGAATGGTGACATGCATGATTTCAGTTGATAGTATAAAGAGTTTAGATCTGTGTGAGGACTGATTTGTATTTTCTGGTAAGGTAGACTATCATACTAGGTGAGTCAGGGCATGGTAATCTCAGCACTTGTGATGTTTTGGACATTTAGAATAGTTAATTTTGATTGACGAAAGGCTCTCTGATGCATTGCACCCCTAGCCTCTCTCCACTAGAGGCCATTCGCACCCCTCTGCAACAGAAAGCACACAAAATTGTTTGTAGACATTGCTAATATATCCATTGGTTGGTGGGGGTGGGGAGATGATGTGTTGCCCCTGGTTGAAATCACTGGATTGGAGGAGGCTGAATTTGTGAGACTTATTTATACAGAGATAGAACAGTTATTTTGAGATCCTAGCCATCATCTTGGCTTAAAAAAGCAAGCTCCCTTAACTCTGTCCAATGAGAACCTCTCCTACTTCCTCACCCTTACCAGTGACCTTGGCTATGACCTTTGCAACCTCTGAGCAAGAAATCCAGTTGGAGACTTGTAAATCTGCTTCCAGTATCTTTTTGACACCGAGATTTCATTTTCATAGGAAGTACTGACATAACCAGAGGCTTGGCTCCATGTCCTGGAAGAATGGCTATGTCTAGAATGTCTAGAATTACCCTTTATACTTGTTGTTGTGCTGGGGATTGAACTCAACATGTGTTGGAGAGTGATTTTATCACAGTTTCAGTCCCTTTTGGATGGGGAAGCTTCTGGGGTAGAAATAGTACAATTCTTTAAAGTCAGCTTTATATTCATAGGTGAGAATAATACTTATCAGTGATCAGCTTTCTATCTATCTATCTATCTATCTATCTATCTATCTATCTATCTATCTATCTATCTATTTAATGTGTATGAATGTACTGCCTGCATGTAGGTTTGTGCACCCGTGTCATGCAATGCCGGTCAGAAGAGGGTGTTGGATTCCTCTGGAACTGGAGTTTTCCTGGAATTGGAGTTACAGACGATTCTCAGCTGCCATGTGGGTGCTGGGGATCAAACCCAGGTCCTCTGCAAGAGCAGTCGGTGCTCTTAACCACTAGGCCATCTCTCCAGCCCCAGCTTTTTTTTTTTAATTTTATTTATTTTTGTATGTGTATGAATGTACTGTCTGCATGCAAGTCTGTGCACCCATGTCGTGCAGTGCCGCGGAGGTCAGAAGAGGGTCTCGGATTCCCCTGGAACTGGAGTTCTCCTGGAATTGGAGTTACAGATGGTTCTTAGCCGCCATGTGAGTGCTGGGGATCAAACCCGGGTCCTCTGCAAGAGCAGTCGGTGCTCTTAATCACTAGGCCATCTCTCCAGCCCCAGCCCAATTTCCATGAAATTATGGTTTCATTGGGAAATCATAATTTCATGGAAATGTGAAGAACTTAGAGGTCCAAGTTTAAAGGTTTCCTGTATCTATGGACTTCTGGTTCTGGAAAGTGAAATACTTAGTTCACAATTCCTTCTGTCTTAGCCCACAGAAAGGTACTTTTGGTGCCCACAGTTGTGTGTTCATTAATAGCAAAGGGTCTTCCTTCTATAGAAAAGTCAAGAAATGCTTGCGAACTATGGCTTTGTGAGGGCTAGCAGTGTTTGCAAAATTACACTTAAAAAAAGAAAAGCCTGACTGTAAGCAATTTAAAAGCAAACAGTTCTCTGGATCATGATCAGGAAGAGTAGGTATAATTATTGGTAGTTACGTGTATTACCCTTGAAAAATAATTTTCAACTTCAGTGGTTGTTTAGCTAACTTGCTTCCCACAGGAGACACCAGTTAAGACCGGATTTAGAGATACTTAGTACAGAAAGACTAGTGGCAGCAATGGCCATTGACAAATGAAAACAGCTTTATATGGTTTATACACAATAATAAAATCCCACCGTGCCCATGACAGATGAGAATTAAGTGGGAACAGCTGTATTGGGACCTTTGCTTTGGACCCCAGAGAATAAAAGAGTTTTCATGGTCTGAGACAGACTTCAGGGAAGCTGAACTCTGCCCAAGATAATGACATCTTCCATTTATTAAATCAAGTTTACAAAGCACTGTCCCACCTGCACAATGGTGGCATTCTCACAGTAGTCCCTTCAGTTACAGAGGTGGTGGGTAGTATTCATTTTCATTTTAAAATGCAAAAACAGCTCATGGGATTTTATTCCTAAGTTTAATAGCTAGTAAGTACTGGACTGTGAACCAGGACCCAGGGTTGTCATAGTCTTTAACCAGTGTATTTTCCAACCCATCTCCTATGAAGTTAGTTACTGTGAGGCAGGTGTACCTCAGTCTATGCTGTGCTGTTTTTGGCTTCCTCATTCTAGCTGTTTCCTTCATCCCGCCAGGCCTACTATATTGCACAGATTTGGGGGGGGGCATTTATTTAAATTCCAACTGGTGGTGTACAACTAGAGAGTCACACAGGGGACACCATGTAACACAGACTGCATGGCACTCCACCCTTAAGGGGTAGGGGCAGTCTCTTCCCCAGTGCTGTGAGTAACATGGCTCTCTATGCTGGAGACTCACAAGAATCAGCCCCACCTCCATACTGTACAACTCAAAACACATATAACTTTACAGTAGTACTTGTAAAAATAGCCACTTGAGTGTTCCACTAGTCTTATCCCTTTGGGTGAAGAAGGACCTGAGCATTTGACAGAGAGCCATTTCCTCTTGTTTAGAATGATGAGTTTATGTGCTTTTGAATTTGGTTAACCTAGAAAAGTTCTTGGAGAAAAACATTTCATAACTTTAAATTGTATAACCCAAGAGTGTTAGAGGTGAGGGTTTTTTGGGGGGGGGTTGTTTGGGGTTTTTTTGTTTGTTTGTTTTGGTTTATTGTTGTTGTTGTTGTTGTTGTTTTTGAGACAGGGTCTCCCTGTAGCCCCAGCTGGCCTGGAACCCACTCTGTAGACCAGGCTGGCCTTGAACTCATGGACATTTGCCTGCCTCTGCCTCCCGAGTGCTAGGATTAAAGGCGTATGCTACCACGTCCAGCCTTAGAGGTGAGTTTTTAAATACCCCAGTAATGCATGTTACTTAAAAAAATTCTTTCCGTTGTACACTCCCATTAAAATCCAAAATAAAACAAAACAAAATTTGCTAATATACTCTCATATTTTCCAGAAAACCTTTTGCCTTCTTGTCATGGGTGATCAGTTTCGTGGGAGCAGAATGCATGTGAGAAGATGAGGTAGGGACAGGGATAGTGTGTGAGGATTAGCGTTTCAGCCTGTTGGGAAACAGGGCGATTAAACTGAAATAGGAATGACTCCCCACTGTAAGGCCTGCCTGCTCACATCACCCCATCTGCTCTGTTCCTGTAGCAGAAACTCTATGCAAGTATGTATCAGAAAGAAAGCTAGGTAAGAGAGTACCAGGACTTCTCCTTCTCCCATCACTTTACCCCTTCACAGCATTCTCCTGACATGCATCATTTTATTGTTGCTATGGAAGGCATCTAATTGTTTCTGGTTTCTAGAATGGAAAACTGAGGCTTGGAGAAGTTCTATGAAGGAAATTATGTGAGAGTCTTTATATCAGGCTATACATTTCATCATTTTGCCTAAAATATTAAGAATTTAAAGATGAAATCAAATTTCAAACAATTTAATCTCTCTGTGAAATAGATGAGCTATATTTACAAACTCCATTGTGCACATATTTTTGTTAATATGAACACAGAATAGTTGTTGTCCTGCAAAATAGAAACCAATAGCAATTAGATTTGGAAAGGACTTATAAACTCAAAGTCTGTTTTTGAATGGGATTTTGTTATAAGTTGAACTGTGTCTCCCCCTGAAAGATTTGTTGAAGTCATCACTCCCACAGCACCTCAAAATGTCACACTAGGAACAGGCTCTTCAAAAGTGGAAGCAGGTTGAGTGAGTTCATCAAGGTAGCCCTTAACCCAATGTAACAGGTGTCTTCATGAAAGATGGACAGTTGGATGCAGAGATAAGTACACATCCTGGTAACAGTGTGAAGAGATAAAGAATGTATAGGTGAGTGGAAGGGAAGGCAGAGAGACATCTGTCCATCAAAGATTGCCTGAAGTCACTGGAAGAAAGAGGCACAGAACAAACTCTAGCATCCACATCTCTGGCTCTTCAGAACTGTAACATAGTAAATTTCTCTTATTTTAAGCTCTCTCACTAGGAAACTAATGCAGTATTTTCTCCTCATTCCCAAGAAATATATTCTAAGCCACCCAGTGATTGCCTGGGCTGTTGACATTGCTAAGCCTCTGGGTTTTTCCATATACATATGCCTAGGATAAATTTTAATTTATATGTTAGATATGTTAAGAGATTAATAATAATAAAACAGAACAGTTGAAAAACTAGTATATCAAAGGTTATATGAGTGTTCTCTGTCTCTCTCAAAATACTTTATTATATTGTGCTCATCCTTCCTCTTGTGATGATGTGAAATGACACAATGTCTGTGTGATTAGATGAAATGAAGTGAATAACAGGTAATGTGACATCATTTTAGACTTTTGTTAACACTTCTAATAAGAAGGAGCATTTCTGAGCCATGATGACCCCAACTCGTTAGGGTTACCTGGGATAGGAGACGATGGGACGTGGAGACTTCGGGCCCAGCTTCCTCCATAGCAGCCTCCTGGCCCCTCACAAACTGATTCAGGTGATTTGCTTTCTGTCTCATCCTTTTAACTACAGAAGTCATGCTACAGGGCCCTGCACTTAGTCCTGAGGGTAGAGGAAGCCAATGAGATGTCTCAGAGGAGAAGGGAGAGATCAAAGCTGTTTAAAATAGCCTGGCTATTGTGTGGCAATGGATCTGGCAACCACAGTGAGAGCAAAACCAGGATCCAATAGGAAGATTTTGTACTGTTCTAGGTGAGAGATGATGAGGGCCTTACATAGGGCTTGGGGCCCTGAAGCCTCATCCATCCCGTCAGCTCTTAGTTGTCAGTCAGTACACCCTCATCTGTGGACACTCTCTTAGCCTGTGGGTTAGAGAGATGTGGACTAGTTATCTCTCAGGGACACATTTTGGTCTGCTGAGCATTAGGGTCTTACAGTGTGTGTGTTCTGGAAAGTGGATTCTTGGGATGTTGAGATTTGTCGCATTCTGACCTGGACATGCATAGCCCTCATGTTGAGCTCCACATGTGAGTTTGTTTAATGCCTCAGAAATATAGGGGTGCTAATTTGGGGGACATGAGTGAGTTACTAAGGAAAATAATGCATGAGGACATTTAAATTTAAGTCAGGATCCTTGGAATTTTGTGTCCCAACTTTGCTCATAACTTTTAACAATAAAAAGAAAGTAAACAGATGAAATATGATATTACAGGACAGACTATTTCAGTAAATATAGGAAGCAGTTCAGGTTAGAGCTGCACCCAGAGATCTAAGGCATAGTTATTGTACCATGTATGGTTGGGGAGAAAGAGATACTATAGAGGCCTTAGTTCATATCCAATTAATCTCCCAGGGCAATTTGTTTACTGGGTTCTGCTGCCAACCTGTGGGTCACTTTCTTCAGAGGTGAGGGTTAGTTGCTGCAGTGATTTGTTATGTTTCTGTTACATAGCATATCAATCTTGCTTGTGGAAAATGTTAGCTGTGCCCCTTCAGTGTCATTCATCTTCCATTCCCCCATTCATTATTCTAAGCCCCTGTTAGTAATTCTTGTGTCACAAAAGGACAGCTCATTAGGAATATCCCAAGGTCAGTGAATGGCATGGCTTAGTGTTGCTGCAGGAATTTTTTTGTAAGGCAATCTCAACATAGACTTTCAAAAAGGGATTGACATCTGAGTAAGAGTTACCATGTCTGGCTGAGAACCGTCTTTAATTCCAGTTCCAGGGGAATCCGACGCCCTCTTCTGACCTCTGTGACATAGCACGACATGGGTGCACCAACCTACATGCAGACAGCACATAAAAAATAAATAAAAATTTAAAAAAGAGTTATCATGTCTTAAAATTGGGTTCTCCCACAGTTACAATGAGAAAGTGACTTCCGAGAGATTGAAATTTGTTTTGATTTTCCATCTCTCAGCTGCTATGGCTCTTCCTTCTTTAATCATTCAGAGGCCTGCTGGGTAGAAGTATCTATGGACCTTTCAAGTATGGTGCTGAGACTTTGATTTTGAAAAGTTATGAACTATTTCTGACTTACATAAGCAAGTGAGGTTGATATAGCAAATGCCCAGAGAAGCCATGAAGCTTCCAGAGACCCACAATGACTGATAGATAATAATAGTAAACCTCCTAAAAAAGCATGTGTGTGTGTGTGTGTGTGTGTGTGTGTGTGTGTGTGTTTTCCTTTAACTGAGAAGAGCCAGGATTTCTGTGATTGTTGGATTCTGTAGAGCAGGCTCCATTGAGTTCTTGGGTTGTGATGGTGGTAAGTGTTGACCACAGTCAGCACATAGTGAGAAGGTAGTATTCACATGATCATTATGCTTCCGTTCAACAGCAGTGGCACAGCACACATGGATGGCATAATGCTTTGGTCCAAAAGTCCCAGAAGAGTGGAGGTGGTCAAAGAACATACCTTTCCCTCCCCTGCCTTCACCCAGAGGGTAAGCAGGTGACTTCAGCAGACGAGGGCAAGAGCCCACATTTAGCCCCAGTTGGACCCAGGGTTTCCCACATTCTTTCTTCTAGGGTAAACATCCCATTGGCATGCAGACCTTCACCCAAGCTGAACACCACTCACCTGTTTACTCTCAATCTTGGAAGAATGCTTCCTTTTTTTCTCTTAGTTTTCAGAAGAGGTACCCTTGAATTTAAGAAGTTTTAAGTGGTAGGAAATTCAAAGATTTGGAAATTCTTGCCCCAAATGATTGGAGAGGTGTAGCTTTTCAGACTTGGAGGGCCTATTGTGAGAAAGTGTTTACAAATGGAAGTCTTCCCGCCGTGCTGGGGAGGGTCTTCTGCAGCGCATTGTACTAATTTCTTACTCGGTCATCAGCTCTCTTGCTGCCTCTTCTCTGCTGTCTCTTCCCTCCTTCCCCATTAGCTATGTTTCAAAGACTGTATTATATCACAGATAATTTTCCTAAACTCAGAAGAAAAGTGATTTTTAGGTTAGTCTTCACCCACTAACTTTAAATAAGACTCCATTTCCTGAGCCCCAGCCCTACTTTTGAAAAATTATAAATGGTCACTGAATTAAAGAAAGGGCCATTGAGAACTTCGAGTTCTGGAATTATTCATAGGATGAATGTGTTACTTTTGTGTTTAATATGAGTTAACAATGCAAATGGCCTTTCAGTTAAACTATTTCTGACTGTGTGAGAGTGATTCAGTCTCTGTCTATAACACAACCGGTAGGGGAGAAGGAACCAAACAGTGTATTTACCTTAGTCTAAATAGAGTCAATTAACAACAAATCATCTGGTTATTTTAGTACTAGACAAAAACACAAGTTTTAAGTTACTTTTGATGATTCAGAGAAAGTGTTAAAAATGATTTCATAGGGGCTGGAGAGGTGGCTCAGTGGTTGAGAGCACTGGCTGCTCTTGCAGAGGACTCGGATTCGGTGCCCAGGACCCACATGGCAGCTAACAACTGTCTATAACTCCCGTTCCAGGGATGCAATGCCTGCTTTTGACTTCCATGGGCATTGCGTGACACAAGTGCACTTACATGCAGGCAATACACTTATGCACACACATAAATAATAAATAAAATATATTTTTAAAAATCTATCTAATCCTTTAAGTTGACAAACTTATCTTTGTTGTTCTGTATTTCTTAAAATGTTTCATTCTCTGCTTTGCATTCAGATATATTCTTGTTATGACAGACTATTTGATACAGAATTTTCAAAAGTCTAGGTTCCTTAGACTATAAAATAAATAGAGAAAAAAACAGATTTAGATTTAGTTGTGTTTGATTTCTTCCCCTGTCATTCTCTGGCTTTGACACCAGGAAAGCTACTTAACTCCTCCAAAGGTCAGGTTTCTACCTGAAAAAAGGAGATAATACCATCTTGAGTTGTTGGCAGGGTTAAGAGAGCTAATCGAGTACTACAATGGGAAACAGTGAGTAGGAACTTACTCAAGTATTACTCTTCTTTTGTGTCGGCAGGTTGAGGGTCAGCTCAAGTTAGCTGTAGTGTAGATGGATCATTAATTGTTCATCATCTGCGAATGAGGGAAATCAGAGGAGTGAAATCAGGGAGCAGAATTACTGTTAGAGAAAGATTAGATCCCTTAAATCTTTTTTATAAGCCCTGACCTTCCCCTTTACAATATAGTGTGACCCATGATCCAATAATCCTCACTCTTGAATCCCATAAAACATAGTAGCCTCTTCTAAAACCTGAAGTTGGATCTGGATAGGTGGACACATATTTCCAGAACTGGAGTTAAAGACGGTTCTCAGCCGGACATGGTAACTCTTACTCAGATGTCAATCCCTTTTTGAAAGTCTGTGTTGAGATTGCCTTACAAAAAATTCCTGCAGTAACACTAAGCCATGCCATTCACTGACCTTGGGATATGGATATGGATTAAGACAGAGTTGGAGAACATGTAACTTGTAGGTTCTATGGTTGTTATAAAACCTTTTCATTCGTATCTTCCTGAAATTTAGGAATACTCAGAATCTGGGTATTTTTGTGGTATATCATGAGATAGCCCCTGTGCAAGCTTGATGCTCAGAAGTAGAATGACTTGTTTCAAAGCACATGTGCATTTAAAGCTTAATAAATTGTTGGCAGGACTTCCCTTCATGAGGGGAGTTTACTAGAATGCCATATTCTCCCATGTTCCTCCAGCCCAGTAGATTAGTAGATGTTTTCATGTGGTAGATAATGTGGTGTTCAACTTTTAAAGCATCTGATAATCTATCTATCTTAGTTTTCTCTGTGTCACCGTGACAAAATGCCAGAGAAAATGAACTTACAAAAAGAGAAGACTCGTTCTAGTTTTAGAAGTTTCAGTCATCTATGGTCAGTTGGCTACACTGACATTGGACCTATTCAGTGGTTGACAACATGGTGGGAGATATGGCAGAGGACACCACTAACCTCATTGTGGCCATGAAACAGTGAGAAAAAGACCACCATGCTATTATCCCTTTCAAGAGCACATTCCCAGTGGCCAAACTTCCTTCCAACAGGCTCTGCCTGCTACAAGTTCCATCCTCTTCTAACAGCGCCACAGGCTGACCCCAAGCCCTCAGCATATGGACCTTTGGGAGACATTAAGATCAAACCATGTCAATACCTTTAATCCCAGTGCTAGGGAGTCAGACGTAGGTGAATCTCTGTGAGTTCAAGGCCAGCCTGGTCTACATAGTGAGTTCAAGGCCAGCTGGGGCTACAGGGAGACCCTGTGTCAAAAAGACAAACAAATAAACAAACAAAACAAAAAGACCAAACCAGCACTTGTTACTTAGACATCTCTTCCCCCTGCTACATTCCCTCTTCATCTTTCTGTCTTTGATTTGATGCTTTAGTTGAGAATTTAGGTTGCTTAAAGTTGTTTGTTGGAGTGATTACACCCAACCATAAGTCCAGACATCAGGAGATATGAAGGATGAAATTCTACACGGAGAATTTAGTCAATAGCAAACCATTGATTCAACACCATTGGCCTAAAATTCCAGTTCGGGGGAGTGGACTTTATGAGGTAAAGTCAGAGGCATGGTGAGAAGGAAGACAATCTAGTCAGCTTAACCTGACATAGTGAAGGAATGCATCTTTGAATTTAAGTGGACTAAAATCCAAGTAGAAAATGTTTCACAAGCCCAGGTGTGGCATACCCTGCTGCACTATAGATACCATGTTGGCATACCAGTCAGCCTTAGTGCTGGGTCAGGACAGGAGCTACGGATGTCTTGGCCCAGAGTGACCTTTCTCATAATGTATTTTCAGCCTGTTTACAGCTTCTTGTGAAACTATGGCGAACACAGGGATGAGCATTTACTTAAACTTACAGTTTTCTTTCTTTCTTTCTTTTTATTGATGCTTTGTGTATTTCATACATCATTTTCCAATTCAGTTCAGGCATATTTCCCTTTCCCTTCCCCCCACCCCACCCCATCCCAGATCATGCATTCTGCCATAACTATCCTGCATCTTTCTCTGTTTTTTTTTTCATTTTTTGGCAATAAATGATAATTTATGAGTACAAGCATCCTTCATGTAAAACCAATTTGCAGGCAGTTGTGCCCAAACCCACACAGCCCATGGGTCCCACCATCCAGCGGGGGGGGGGGGGGGCTTGTATGTTCAGTCAAGTTGGTCAAATGAGTGTCCAGTCTATATTGCTGTAGTTTCACCATTCACCCCACATCGCAGCCCTTATATTCTACAACCCCCTCTTCTGCAGTTGTTCCCTAGGCTTAGAAAAGGGCACAAGTGGATGAGAGCAAAACAGTCCACTTTCTCTGGAGCCTGTGTCTTGGACTCTGGTCAATTCTGGCTGTTTCCTTTCATGGGCTGACAGTTTGTTAGGAAGATAACCTTTCGATCCTACAATGAAGCACAAGCAATTAGATATATAGGTATTTAAACAGTACAATAGTTATGGTAGGTTACTTTGGTATAGACACAGATAGTTTGATGGTATGTTAATCCATGAATTTTCATTTTTTTCTGTAAATATGACAGGGTCTTACTGTGGCTTATAACATCTCCTAACCATTAGAGGATGTAAGCTTGTGGCATCAGCCATGGGTTATTCCTCCAAGGAGAGAGCCAATAGCCAATTAGATTTGGGATATACAGGCATATGGCTGCCTCTGCTGCACAATATTTCCAGGCAGGTGAGGTGTAGCTGGTGCTGACGGAGGAGTCTTGCTTGATTCAAGGAGACCCATATTTGCTTTATCGGTTTAGTGGCCTTTGGTAACACTCTCTGGTATTCCAGAGGCCATCTGTACACTTGCATGTGTGGTCTCAATACATCTTTCCCATGTTAACATCAGGTTACAGTTTTCAAAGGTGCTAGGAAACCAAGTGTCTTTGGAGTCAGGGCCAAACGTTCTAGGTGGTTTCAGATCACTTTCCTGTTTTGAAAGCCCCTGCTGGGTCTGAAGGAAGGAGCTGCTTCCCCAGGCTTCCACACACGGCCACCATCCCCACTGGGGTGTTTCCCAAGATCATCCATCCTTGGGAGAAAACATCTAGCAAGGTGATTGCCTTTTTAAAGTATTTTTCCTGCAAGAACATCCATTCATGATAATAGCTTTTTTTGTTTTAGGTAACATAGTAAATTCATGAAGAACATGAATTTTAAGGCCAGATGGCTTGGGCTAACATGGTGCATCTTCCATTTGCAGGCTATGAGGCCAAATGTCACATCCTCTGCATCCTTTAGTTTTACTGTGAATGGTAGTTTTATCATTCATTCGTGAATGAGTAGAAATAACTATAGATGCATACATATATAGTGTAGGTATATGCCGGGCTTAGAGTAAGTTTATCATTATTATTATTATTAGCAGTATTAATATTTTACGTATTGTACTTAAGTAGAAAATGGCAAGGTGCCACTCACAGATATACACAGTAACTTCACATAATAAATTAACGTGTATTACCACTTCCTTTTATATATGAAAACCAAGGTACAAAGATATGGTAAATTGTTGGAAGAACCTCCTAAGTTAGCCACGTCTGACCTGGTTTGCAGCTGGACTCTAGAGCTGCGGTTGCAACTGCTCTGGTCCACTGGAGCTTCTCCTGGGCCTTACAGCCATCCTGATAATCTCATCCCACCCCCTCATGGCAGTAACAGTCATCATAGTTCTGACCCATGGTTTATGGTTGCAGTTGCTCTGGTGATCTCTCTCCTCCTCTGGCCATAGGAGGAAGCATCTGTTTGTATTCCTGCAGCTGAGCAAGCTGAGGATTACATAAGGCCACACTACCAAATGGAAAGAGCTATTATTGGAGCCTAAACCAGTGCCTTTGTCCTTATGATCAGCCACTGTACACGCCCCCAGCCAGTCTTTGTCTTAGACCAAGTGCTGTGGGTCTGTGAGGCAGGACATCAGATTGGGTGCAGAGAACGTGGTAGCACCCTTTTTGTCCCTCCGCCCTGAGCTCTCACTGGATTCTGCCCAGTGAGATGCATTGTTTGCTTGTTTGTTTGTCTTCTTATTCCCAGTGAAGGCTAACATGCAAATTCTGATGTGATCTACTGAGGCCCTCTAAGCATGCCCTACTTTATTTTGTGTGACTCAGATTTAGATCCTCACCAGAAATGCATTCAAGGGCCTTTTTTAAATTGAAATCAAACAGTGACTATGTCAAGAGCACAGGGTTGAGTCTGTGGGGCATCACAGACCAGAAGGCAGCCCTGACAGGAAGTCTGGTGTTTTCTGGATGATGACGAGGACACTGGGCACCCATGAAGTAATGGCGTAGCGCAGGTCTGCTCTGTCCCAGCACTACCTACTAACAGGGCTTTAGGGATCGCAGAGTATTTCTGGGACAATCACTTTGATCTAGGTGGGGCAGGATAGAAAATATCCTCAGGTTACTATGAGCCCATGAAGTTCAAAACTCACTGACACCAGTCAGAAGAGACCAATTGAGGAGCAGAGGTCTTGACACCTTAACCTTTATGCCAAGAACGTTGTATAAAGAGGAAGGAACCATTTTGTTGGAATGAAAAGAAATATTCTCTTTGCAATGACCTCAAATTAGAGCTTTTGTTTTCTTCTTTTTCCATGCGTTCTAGCGAAGGCCCTCGAGACTTACATTTTAGTGCTTTTATTCTTTTATATTCTGGAGATAATTGCATAGTTGGTGGCGCTGTTTTGGGAGATCTTAGAGCTGTCTCCATGCTGGAGGAAGGATGTCACTGGGGCGGGCTTAGGGGGGATTACCGGTCACCCTGTGCTTCCTGTGCCTGCTTGAAGATGTGAGCCTCTGCCTTCTGCTCCTGCTGCAGCACCTCCTGCCACCATTTCTCCCCACCATGATGGACTCTGATCCCCCTGGAACTGTAAGCTCAAATAAACTCATCCTTTTATAAGTTCCCTTGGTCATGGTGTTCCTGTCAACAGAAAAGTAACTAATACAGTAATCTTCATCAATAATTTTGAAATAGTTGTATAATTTCTTCTCTCATGCTCATATTTTTCAATGTTCAAGACAGTGTGTAAATACATAATTTCTTTATAAATAAAAATAATCCTTGATTTTTCTTGGAGAGTTTTCTTATGTTATACCTACCTTAATTTTTTTTAATTAAACACATAAATATGGAGTCCTTGGCTGGGTATATTTTGAGGGTTTTTTTCCAGCTGGAAAAATTTTATTTATTTTTATTTATTTACTTATTTATTTATACTTTTGAGAACTGTACACATGAGTATTCTAGTTGCATTATGCCCATCCCTCCCAGTCCCCCTCCAGTCCTCTCTGTCCACCTCACTCTCTGTCAGTTTTCCTCTTCTTTCACTATAGTTACATATCCATATACATTTATTTGTATCTAATACACTGAGCTTATTTGGGGGTGTCATGTGTACCTGTGTTTAAGGCTACTGACCTGGCCTTAGATAACCTCTCAGAGAGCTAGTCTCTGGGTGGGGGGGAGAGGAACAATAACAACAGCAACAACAAAAAACCCTTATTCTCCCTCTCAGCATCCATTGATTGCCTGTAGCTCTTCATTTTGAGATGGGTCCTTATAAAATTTTCCCTATCCTCCTGTCTTATCAGCTGATTCTGTCATTATGTAGACCTTGCTAGACTACTATACTGTGGAGATTCCATTGGTGCAACTTCCCTCTCATGTCTAGACTTCATTAAGTAGCAGGAGGTGTTTTGTCCCTGGGGCTTTTTAATTCTTTCTGCTTTTTCTTCTGCCATGTTTACTGAGGCTGCAGTGGTTGTAGGGGTTGCATTATGAATGTGGCACTTAGGGCTGCGTACCTCACAGTCACTTAATCTCTGGTTTGACTAGTTGTGGATCTTTGCAAAACTGTTGTAAAAAGTAGCTTGTTCAATGAGTGGTGAGAAGTACACTCATCTATAAATATGGGGATACATATTTAGAATATAGGAAGAAATTACATCATTATAGGAAAGTGACAGAAGTAGGTTCTTCTCTAGGTCCAGCCATGTGTACCATGTATATTTACAATGCCACGCATGAATTCGTTCCTACAGTTTCTTGTTAAACATACACACATTTCCTCTTACATTTTTTTGTAAAGGAAAAAAAAATGCTATCTGCTCTTCAAGGTTAGAATTTCCAAGCATTTTCATTTTCGAGGTAAATTAGCAGTGAACTCAGGAATTTTATAGGTGATTCCTTGTCATCCTTGTTCTGTCCTCATCATTACATTGGAGTCACATTATCTCCATAAAATCTGACCTTCAAGGTCCTCACTACAGTTGGGATGGACACAAATACGTGGCTGATTAAGAGCCATGAGAAAGTAGCCTAGGTCAAAATACCTTGGGATAGTTAATAAAATATAAAAAAAAGCCAAGTTACCCTTTGTTTGAAGCATGTTGTGGTAGATAGGCTTTCCACTAGCTTTAACACAGACAATGGATATAGACGTTTCTGTCAAATTTGAGTCATTGATAACTCCATCTCAAGAACTGTCTCTTCCATTTTCTTCCTGTGGAATAAAGACAGGCCCCTTGGAGCCTTTGGACTGGCAAGCTGCCACGTGGGATCTGTCTTTGAAGTGACTGGACTCCTGAAAGGAAACATCAGGATATTCACTTTGGTCTTGGTTTTAAAACACAAGACTTCATGAATGTGAAACAACATAATTTTGAAAATTGTACTTGTAGGTACTGAAATTTACAAGGAATACTAACACCAGATTGGAGGACCTTTAAGGAAGGGGACACAGTCACATTTATCTCTTTCCTCCCTGGCCCTGGAAACACATACTACCTCTATGTAGCTGCTGCTCAATAAACTAATCAATAAGGGGACCCAGTCAGAAGTGTTGAGTAGCTTGTTTTAAGATGTAAGAAGGTAAATTGTCCGGTGAACTTTTCCTTGTAATCTTTCAGATGAGGATTGAGAGGCAGGTGTGCTATCAGGTCACGTGGGGAACCATATGGACAAGCAAAATTAATGGAAACGTGGTTCTCCTGTGATGACCTTCACTGGGCTCTTATAGAAGGGTTCTAACCAAGTGAGAACATTCCTCCTTTATACTGTCTCATTCCCTTTAAGTGTTTGATTCACTGAATAGCTTTTTGTTCCCTTATGTGTATTTTTAAATTTTTTTAGTATTTATTTATTATTTTATGTGTATGAGTGTACTGTGTACATGTAAGTAGGTACACTCTTGTTGTGCAATGCTTCAGCAATCAGAACCAAATCAGAACCACTGAGCCATATCTCCAGCCCCGCTTATGCATGTTTTATTCTTTTTTTAAATTATTTATTTATTTTTTATGTGTATGAATGTACTGTCTGCAGGTAGGTTTGTGCACCCGTGTCGTGCAGTGCCGCAGAAGTCAGAAGAGGGTGTCGGATTCCCCCGGAACTGGAGTTAAAGATGGTTCTCAGCCGCCATGTGGGTGCTGGGGATCGAACCTGGGTCCTCTGCAAGAGCAGTCGTCACTCTTAACCGCTAGGCCATCTCTCCAGCCCAGCATGTTTTATTCTTAAGCTTGAGCTAGGCTCATGGATTGCAAAAGTAGATAAAAATCCAATGTTTGTCCCCCCAAAGAGGAAGACAGGATTTGTACATTGTACTGACTTCTTCAACATCTGCTTTTCTCTTTTTCTTTTTTATTCTTTGTTCCCCTAAGCAGATGTCGTATAGGGTGTTTTAGGACCAACCCAGGGTCACTATGACTATGATCAAACACTGTCTAGGTCTAGCCAGTTAGCTGTGTTCGACTGTGCCAAATGCGTTGTCGTTCTGTTAATGAATGAGAGGTGGAGTCTGTCTGCAGCAGTCTTAAGGTCAGTGAGTGCCGTTCCAAGTGGACAAATAACCACAATGAGAAATGGACAACAGAGATAAGAATCTTGCGGCCTCAGCCTCCTGAGTGCTGTGATTACAGCTGTGGCTCACCATGCCTGGCTTTACTGTTTTGATGGTGGGTGTTGATACTAACAGATTTTAAACCTCTGTCTTCTTCTCGCTCTTACCTATAACAAGGATTTTAACAACTGTTTCTGGTACTTAAGGGTTGCTTCCACTAGAGGACTTCGGCTTCTGAAAAATTCATCTGAAAAATTCAAATTGCTAATTGTTTACCTGTTTTGTTTCTTATGATAGCATTTCAGAATCCATTTTCCTCTTCGCCTTTCATCAGAGCATGTTTCATCTTAGCTCAGGAGTGGTTCTCCATGCTTTTGGATATGCGCATATTCAAGGCTTTCACTTGAAAGTATGTTTTTCCAATATAAGTGGAGAAGTAATAATATATACTCATCCATGACCTGAAACGAAGGGAGGAAAATACAGCTTTTGCATTTAGTCTTGCCAGAATAAATCTATTTACAACTTTTACCTACAAGTAGTATTTTAGATTTCCTTTTTCTTGCCTCCACTTAACCTGCTTTACTGACTCCGAACATGTAGAACTATTGATTTTCCTCATTTTAAACTTTGCCATTATTTTTAGGACTCAGTTAAACAGTTAGAAGCTTAGTGCCCCCTGTATGCAGAGCTCTATTCTAGGAGCCTGAGGAGGCCATGGAGATGAGCTGGGAGCCCCTGCCTTGTAACAGGTACCCATCATCCAGTGTAAAAGACTGCCTGTTAACCATCCCATTATTGGTTAGTTTGTGAAGAATCAAAGAAGAAGCAACTTCTGAGAGGAAAAATGTTTGTTTACACAGGCATGATAGAAGGTTATGAATTTCTTGATTAATGAAGGTATTCCATGATGCCTAAAACCCCACCGTGTAAAGCATCAGGCATTATATATATATATTTAATATATATATATATATATATATGTATGTAGCTGAGAGTCCTCTGCTTTATGGTGAAACACCACATACATGGGGGAAAGACATCTAAAACTATACAAAAGGACGTACAGTGAAAGCAGAACTCTTTGAACACTTCCTGTCATCCTTCCTCTCTAGAGTCAACTACTTTCCAAAAAAATCCTGTGTCTGATTGATTTTTAAAGATTTGTTTCTGGAAAATCCCTTTAAAATTTCATTTAATTCATCCAATGTAATAGACATTCTACATTTGTGCTGTGCTGGGTCTTAGTGATTTTATAACAGGATTAGGATTCTGACCTCTGAGAGCTCCCAATATAATACCTAACTTGAGACATTACATGTTCAGTGATATACTAGAGATATGGGGTATGTGTTCCGGTAACTAGAGGAGGGAAAAAATTTCTCTCTCTTAGAGTGAAGTTGGAAATATACCATAGAGATCACGATCTGGAAGCTGAGTTTTAGGCAATGAAAACTCCCTAAGGTCAAGGGTGGAAGCAGGCGGCAAGTCCTGAGCCCAAAGAATCATCTGTTCTAAGAACTAGAAAACTGAAAGTATATGTTCAAATAGGATCCGTTCAGTGATAGAACTGTCTTGGAGACTGTGACCAGACGGTTAAGGATAAAACTATGGATGCCATCTAAGAAAGGATGGAAGGAGATGGGTGAAGGTGTATACACACAGTAGGGATACGAGGAAACGCCATCTTCTGGAAGAACAGTTTTGAGGGTTGAAGAGGTGGCCTTAGCTATTAAGAGCAGTTCTTGTTCCTTCTGAGGACTGGCGTTGCATTCTCAGCACCTAGATCAAGTGACTCACATCACAGCCTCTTGTAACTGCAGCTCCTGGGAGTCTAGTCCCCTCCTCTGACCTCTGCTGGCCCCTGTGCGCATGTTCACGGGTACAGGCAGACCCAGATACAGACGCAGGCACCACACTACATTTACATAAACAGAAATAAAATAAACTTTAAAAACTAGAAGGGTGGGAACTGGAGACGGCTCAGCAGTTAAGAGCACTGACTGCTCTTCCAAGAGGACCTGGGATCAATTCTCAGCACCCACATGGCAGCTAACACTGTAACTCCAGTTTCAGGGGAAGCTGATGCCCTCTTCTGACCTCTAGATATTCCATGACACAGATGCACTTATATACATGCAGGCAATACACACAAAATAAAAAGAATAAAATATTTACCAAAAATAGAAAGGTAAAACTGATGACTGATGGTCTTTTGAGGGTTGGAATGGAGAAAGTGTCAGTGTGAAGATTTGTTCATTGCAGCTCTGGTTATTGCCTGGACAGGATACAGTGAGAAGGCAACAGTAAATATTGTAAGCTGTGAAGTCTGAGAGCTCATAGAAAGAAAAACAGCAGGTTTTAAAAATATTGGAAGGCTGCACCCTAGGACCCGGTGCAAACGGGACGTAGCTGAGGTTAGATAGACTCTCTAGACCTTAAGTAGTCAACTATCTAAAGAGAAACCAAGTTCTCCCAGACTGAAGAATAAGAAATGATCGAAAAGAAAACACTGAAGGAAGATTATCATTTAAACCGTGGCAGATTATAAAACCATCTGCAGGCAAAACGATTGAAGACAACTGGTGACAGTAGTCTGGAGGAGCACGTGGAGCAGGGAGTTCCTCAGTGTCTGACCACTGCTTTACTGCCATAGCTTTACTTGACTTGGTCAAGACTGAGAAATAGCTTTAGCAGCTAGAAAGTCAGTGTTGACATCGGAGAGGAAATGAGACTTATTTTGGCAAGAAAAGAAAGGTTATAATGGAGAGTCCCGAGGAGAGAGGTGATGCACTGCCCCCCAGTCTTGGACGTAAATCAAGATGATGAAAAGAAAGAGTTGGCATGCTCCTGTCACGTTTTCTACTCAGTGAATTTACCTGAGTGGTTGGTCTGTGTGATGCCAAATGTGGGACCAACTAGAGGGGGAGACATTGACTGTCTGAAGGATGAAAAGCGGTGGTCAAGGTAGGGAGAGGGGAGGGCCCAGCGGCGTCATCACCATGGATGTGTCTGGAACTCAACTTGGATTAAGTCCAACTGCCACCTTCACTGGCAAGCTGTCTTGTTATTGTTGAATATCTAACTTTATGTATAAACCTACACCAGATCATTTTCTGGTGGACATCCTCAATGTCCCATAAAGTTTTGCATCACTTTGCTTATAGAACGCGATGTGTCTTGTCACAGATGGCTCAACCCTGCTTGCATCTTCCGGTGTTGTGTCAATGAAAATGTGGGCTTCTTTGGAGGACATGGTGCCAAACATCATAGACAGTTCCTGTGTGTGGACAGAGATATACAGATTAATGGCCGCAGTCCTAACATGGTGTTCTAGAAACAGCGTCAGTCTGCAGAAGGAGGAAGCCAGAGAGCTTGTTAGGTCACTGGAGCCCAGAGCTTGCAGCACAGCTTTTCTGTACGGCATGCTTCTGTTGTTTATAACTTTCCGTAATGTGTGATAACAAAGAGCAGTGTGTGGTAACAAAGAACACTCTGTTACCACGAGTTATTTTAACCACCATCCTTTGCTGCTCAGCCTTTTTTCCCCTTCTTCCTCACAGCTCTGTTTCTGGCTGCATGTCTCTGTCACCCACTTCCACCTCCTCCCCAGCTGCTCCTGCTCGTCTCCCTTGTGTGAAGTCCTTTCCCGTGGCTCTCTCCTCCGCCACAGAGAACCTGCTGGAGGCTTCTGCATCAGAACATTAGTAATCTGCTCTTAATTTCCCAGCTCTTCACATACACAGTTTTACCAAGGGTTCTCCAAGTTTAGAGAACTCCCAAGATGAAAGAAATCCTAGGGGCCCTTTAAAACTGAGGGAAGTGTAGGAATTGTGTGTGTGTGTGTGTGTGTGTGTGTGTGTGAGAGAGAGAGAGAGAGAGAGAGAGAGAGAGAGAGAGAGAGAGAGAGAGAGAGAGAGAGACAGAGAGACAGAGACAGACAGAGACAGACAAAGAGAGAGAGAGACAGAGAGGCAGAGAGAACGAGAGACAGACAGAACAGGGCTGGCACCTGATTTTGAAGGCTTTGTAGTTATTTCTTCTCCTCAGAGGACTCTTGCTATTGTTTCATAATTGTTTGTCTATGATTCTGGGGATCGAACTCAAGGTCTTACATAGCAGAGGCAAGTGCTCTACCATTGGGCTACACTCTAGCCCTTTTTACTATCTTTTTATTTTTTTATTACCTAAGAACACTTAATAAGTTTTATTAAATTGGACATGGAATGGTTGCTGTATTTTGGACATGGCCACTTGAGCCCAGACCCTGAATGTTGACTGGTCCCAAAATAATTCTATATGAGTCCCCGGAGAGAGCTGTGAAGCCATCTTCAGTAGTAACGAACCCAGAATGGTTAGATATGGGCAATTTGATTCTCCAGAGCCGTTTTCACATGTATTGCTTTTCGTTGTTATTGTATGAAGTAGCAAGTAAAATCAGAAATGTTTGATATATAAGAAATGATACATGTGGTGATAATATTGTGAGCTTCTTGCACAGATTTAAAAACAGAGGATGATTTTTATATCTCTTCTTATACTACAGAGTTGTTTCTCCAAACTCCTTTCTTCTTAAACCTTATTATGTGTGTGCATGTGTGTGTGTGTGTTTGTGTGTGTGCGTGTGTGTGTGCATGTGTGTGTCTTTAGGTGCATAAATAATACTAAGAGAAATTCAAAAGAGTTCAAACAAAGATACCCTGAGGTTTGATTGTTTCTTCATCTCATTTAGATAACATAAACCCTAATGTCTTGTTCATTTCAAACATTCATTAGCAATGAGTCAAATTAAAATCTAGAAACAGGGCTTCCCCTAGCATTTTAAGTCCACATGTCTAGTAGCAGCTAGCAGGGTGTGACACCGATGATAGATCTCCAGGCTCAGGGACAAGAGCGGGGTGGCGCTTAGTGATGTCTGCTTTGAAGGTCACAGTGAGTGGTGGTGGAACAGTGCCTGTTTTTGCCATTCCTCCTCTAACCTCATTAAGTAACTATGGGGGCACTTACATTTCCAGAACACACACAAACACACGTGAGTTTGAGTCAAAAACATTGGGTTCTATTTCTTTTTTTAAAATGATTAATTTTCAGCTAATTCACATTTTTTGTTCTCTGATTCTTATGGTGTAAAGCCAGGGGCCATAGAGGAAAAGATTTGTGGATAACTATGTTTAAACCATCAGTTTTGACCGAAGTGTTTTACACTAAAATATTGGCATTTGCAGAGGATATAGGTATTAAATTATAGGCCATTATTTATCTGATATAGCACTGAATCCTAAAACTGAACTTTTTTTTATGACCATGGGCTTAGGAGCAAAAAAAGAGGTGTTGAGAAACACTTGGGAAATTATAGATATTCTAGCCTAAGTCTGTTTCAAAGTGAGTGCTAATATTGTTTTAATTGCTATAGGATGTGTCTGACAAAATCATGCTTTTAAAATATCCAGGGGAAGGGTGGGGAGCTACAAAATAATATTTTTGGACTGCTAGACAGGGATGGGTGATGTTAATCAGACTTCAAGGTTCATCTTGACCCACCGCCTTTTGGGACACTGATCAAAGTTTTGCGAATCCCTCTGATGCACAATTATTCATTAGAGTTCTCAGCACATAATTATGGACTGTCAGGAGATCTTGGTTTTGTATAATAAGTGAGTAGCATGCCTACAGCTTGCTGAAATATTAGCTTAATAACCTCGTAAGGTAGCTCGTTTGCCTTCTCCTCCAAGACCCGAGCCGGCTTGTGTTCTGCCCACCTCACCTTGAACAAAGATGTAAAGTTTAGGATTTTGATTTCCTTAAATACTTTATTTCCAAGGGGAAGAAGCACAGCTTTCTGATTTATTCTCTTTCCGTTATTCTACTGGAATTGGAAGTGTGGCAGACTTTGTTTCTATCCCTGAATCTTGGTGAGAACATCTATAAGTTTTCTCCCGCCACACATGGTTCTATACAGTAAGATGTTAGTAAATTGGTGCTGATGAGCAGCGCCACGTTGAAATTGCTGCCTGCATGATACTCTCACTCAGGGATGCAATTATTTCCCTTGGTTTTGACAAGATGTCAACTGTGATATGCACAGAGCACAAACATATCTGAAGACACCAGCATGCACTAGAAATGTTTGCAGAGGAGAATGCGAGTATGTGTCTGGGGCACCCTCTTTCTCTGGATGCTTGTTTATGTTTAGGTTATTAGCTGATAATGTACATGAAGTGGCATCAAAGAATCGTGAATCATTCCATTTACCAATCATAATTAACAGCGGTTTCTAGGAATATTTTGCCTTCATTTTCAAGTTTGAGGGTTTAAGAGAAGGAGAACAGTTCATTATTGGTCATTTTGTTGGTAGCCATGGTAGAAGCACTTCTACAATGAGCTCCACATGGGCAGTCATGGTGGGTAATTTATGAAAGCTTTTTGTTAACACACCTATGTGCATGTCCCTGTTGAGACTACAGAGATGCAGCAGACATAGAGCCTGTCAGGGAAGAACTCATGGTTTAGTTGGGAAAGTATATTTGTTACAATAGGTTAGTTGCTATTTTACACACACACAGACACACACACACACACACACACACACAATGGCTTAACAGAATCAACATATATAATTCTAGCTTGTTTCAGGGCTTTCCACAGTTTATCCAGGGTCCCAGGTTCCATCCACCTTAGGCCCCACTATTTCTGAGGTCTGCCTTGTTTTTGCTGTTTATCCAGACTAGAAGCAAAGAAGGGGTCACTCACAGGAGGATTGAGAATAGGTAAGCCCTTCTCTTCACAGACAATTGGCTAGAACTCAAGAACATAGCCAAAGGTAGAAGCACAGGAGGCTGGGACATGTAGTCTGATTTACTGCATGGCCTGCCATTAGCTGCAAGTCTGTAAAGCAGAGCAGTAAGGAGGAATGGAGTGGGAAAAAACTAGGGAGACCTGGGAGACAGAAGATAGATGCTTAATATTTTAGTGCTAACCCTGCATGAAATATGACACTCACTATGTAATTCAGGAATAGCCAAGGATTCATGGTGGCCAGTGTTCTGCAACAGACTAACTACCCTCTCCTGCCGGGACCACGGCAGTGTGGAAAAACTCTGCTTCTGAGAAACAGTTATTCTGACAGCCACATATGTGTAGGGCAGCAAATGACATTGGGAGCCACTTCTGGAATTGGTTTCTTAAACAGTGAAAGAGAGATAGAGCTTGTATTAATGGAACATATAGAAAATCTCAGAGACCCAGTGTGGTGGTTTGAGTGAGAAAAGACCCTCATAGGCTCAAATATTTGAAAGCTCTTTCCCTATTTGGTGACACTGAGACATCATGGAATTTTTAGGAGGTAGAGCCTTGCTGGAGGAAGTCTTTCACAGGGGCTAGGCTTTGAGAATTCATAGCCTGGACCCAGTTCCAATGGTTATTTCTGTTTCATGTTTGCAGTTGAAGACGTGAGGGCTTAGCTTTCAACGCCTACCACCATGCCTGCATTTATCTCCACCATGATAGATTCTTTTCTCTCTGAAAGCATAAGCCAAAATTAACCTCTTCCTTCTATAAGTTGCCTACTGGTCACAGTGTTTTATCACAACACCAGAAAGTAACTAATGCACCTGATTTTAGGTATTGTTGCTAAATAACCTTGTGATATTTGCCCCCCCCCCCCGCTCAGCTTTGATATCTGTCATGTGGCTTTAATGTCCTTAGATTTCTTCCGTTCAGCAACTCTGAAGGACTAAAGTTACTTGATATTCAGGACCAGGATCAGGGTGCTAAAAATTCATTCATCAAACTAAATAATATTTGAATGCAACATTTGAAATAATTATTATTGGCAAAAACCACTCATGATGAACAAAATATCAACATTTTAAGTAGAATAGGATCAGGTCTAGTGATTTGCCCTCCACTTCGACTTATCTCTATTTAAAATGATATTTTGTTCATTAAATATTTCTGTACTAGTGTTGATTACTTTAAATGCTGCATATGATTTTTCATCATTCTGATTACTGAATTTTTGGAGCTCATCTAAATGGTCCACCTGCGAGAAGGCCCCTTGTCTTTTCTAACCATCTGAATCTGGTGTCTTAGTGCTCAGCCCAGTGCCTGTGACATGACTAGTGCTCTAGAAATGCTCATGAACATAAAAATCCTGGGCAAAGAGAATGTAAGCTAGCAGGTGAGCTTCCAGTACATGGAAGAAAGGGTGGCTTGTGAGCCATACCAAGTAGGCTCCCAGTCAGTCAGAAGACCACATGTTTTACAAACAGGCAGATTTCTGCACAGACAATTCTGTGATGGATCCTTCTATGCAAACCTCTTAAGGCCTGTATGTGTTTTCCATCTTTTGGGGATGTCTTCATAGTGTCTTCTCTGTTTACAGTATCTTTTAGTGCTTACCTGTCTCTTCTCTCTTTTTTAGTCTTTTGTCTGTTTTGATTTCTTTGCATTTGCTTATTGACAGCTATGTTTCATTGACTTTCTCTAGGTGGGGACTTTGAGTGATCACAGTAGCATTGTGAGATAGTTTGTTATAAATGTCTTTCCAAAGGTAGAAAATGAGACTCTCTTCATTTCGAATGGTAAGGTTTAAGATGTCAAAAGAAGATTTATTTTTATTTATGTGTATGTGCGTGCCTGTGTCTGTGTGTCTGCCCCATGTGTGCAGTTGCCCAAGGAGGCCAGAAGAGGGCATTTGATATACTGGAACTGGAGTTACACTTGGTTATGAATCATGTAATGATATTGGTGCTGGGACCCAAACTCAGGTCCTCTGGAAGAGCAGCAGGTTGTTGCTGAGCCATCTCTCCAGCCATGAAGCTAAGACTTTAATCCAGGTTCCCCTGGCTGCATGGTTTGTGCTCTTGAGAGACATGCTTGAGGATAAGTCATCCATGACTTTGTTTGCCATTTTCCTACCATGATTTTTACAGGGTCTTAAAGGTAGAGGAAGAGGGTGAGGACTTTGAAACTGCCCTGACCACCACCGAGGTGAGGCATATTGCCAAACAGGCAGATGAGAAAATTCCCATCCATGGAGCAGTTGTGCCTGACTCGCAGACATTTCCAGATTGCGTGGCCTCCTTTTTTGCTTTCTTTGCTATTTGCAGATGCTGTAGGAGTTTAGGAAGAGTGCTTCTCTGTTAGAGCAAGTACAAGTGTCATATCAAGGCAATCTTTTTCCTAATTTGGCTTTGATCAGGATTATTAAGCAAGTCAAATTCTACTTTTCTTCTGTGATGAGAGAATAATTCTAATAATTTCCACTCACCACCTTTGTTGGCAGTTATTGAGATGGTTCAAAGAAAAAAGTATATGCGGGGCTGGAGAGATAGCCTAGCAGTTAAGAGCACCGATGCTCTTGCAGAGGACCCGGGTTCGATCCCTAGCACCCACATGGCGGCTAAGAACCGTCTGTAACTCCAATTCCAGGAGAACTCCAGTTCCAGGGGAATCCAAGACCCTCTTCTGACCTCCGCGGCATTGCATGACACGGGTGCACAGACCTGCATGCAGACAGTACATTCATACATATACAAAAATAAATAAGTAAATAATAATAAAAAAAATTTAAAAAAAAAAAAAAAGAAAAAAGTATATGCAAGCTATGTCATCTATATAAGTTTACATGTCAGGAATTTGCTCAAAAATCAATATGACCCTGTTTCAGGGGACTAGAGAAGGTAAATACAAGCTGGAACCAAACCACAATGGAATGAGTTTGGAAGAACCTTCCTGAGTGTAAACCAACCGCCTCATTGTGTGACACTGTTTTTTTTGGAGAGTTTGACCCTTGGTTCTGTTGAACTTGTTTCTTGAAGAAATAAGGTTACATTTTTCATAAAATGATAGGAAAGAACTATTTTTAAAGACTTTAAAAAATGTGTGTGTGTGTATGTGTATGTGTCTCTGTCTGTATCTATGTGTGTTTATGAAAGGGTATGCGTGTGTGTGTGTGTGTATTTGTGTGTGTATGTGCATGTGTGTGTGTATGTTTATGTGTGTGTGTATGTGTGTGTGTGTGTATATGTGTCTCTGTCTGTATCTATGTGTGACTATGAAAGGGTATGCGTGTGTGTGTGTGTGTGTGTGTGTGTGTGTGTGTGTGCCCTCGAAGGCCAGAAGAGGGCATTGGATTCCCTGGAGCTGCACATATGGGCAGCTGTGAGCAACCTGATTTGGGGGCTTGGTGGCGAGCTTGATGCTCCCCAAGAGCTGCAAGCTCTCAACTGCTAAGCCATGTCTCTAGCCACAAGGATTTTTTTTTAAGAAAAAGAAATTTGATAGTTTTTCTAGGGAAAAGGTGGGTGGGACACATTTCAAAGTGAAGCTTCTCTTCTGTCTGAGCCCCCTCTCAGTTTTAAAGTAAGTAGCTCAGCCCATTCTTAGTAGCTTCAATGAAACTAAGGATGGCCTGGGGCCAAAACTTCTATGTCAAACTTCAAGCTTAAGGAGCTTTTTGTAGCCAAACTAGAGGCTTCTGCAAGAAGGGGGATTAGCTGCAGGTGTGGTGGACCAGAGTGATAATGGCGTCTGTGCCTCAGCCTGGCTTCCTTGGGTGGCCGGATGTGTAGGTGGATGTCTAGGGTTACACATGACCCTTGCTGGCAGGTGACTTCTGTTTTCCTCAAGCTGTTTAGTTTCCACACAGTCCTCAGAGACCCTGGGGGCATGCCACAAGAATTAGCAATCTATAGATTTGGAAGGAAACTTGAGTTCCCAGATCTGCAATTGTCCCCTGGATTCCACAGAATGACAGACAGAGAGAAGAAGGCTGTGCAGCAGGATCTGAGGTAGGCTTTGCCTGGACATTCAATCGCCCCATTTTAGCCAGCATTGGTGCTTTTAAATTCTTTGCATGTAAAGTTGGATATGCAGTTGTATTTTCTAAAAGGACTCCATTGCTTAATGTATTTTTCAGACCACTGATAAGTTTCAAGTTTCCTTCATTTTAGGAATGTTTCTCTACAATATCTTGAGCCAGAGATAATTCATCCTCAGTTTACCAAGCTCCAGTGACTATACCAGTCATGGCCCTTGAAGAGACAGCATCACAGCAGTCATCTTAACAAAATTAACTATGAAAATGTTAACTAGCCATCGGGAATTTAAAAGGTGAAAAGAAAAGGAAGTAACTTAGAACTTCAGGAAGGTGCTATCACCTTTTGACAGAAACAAAGAAAATAAATTGTAATTTAGGATTCACTGTGGCACATGTGCTGATGAGGTTAATTCTGAGAGTGTGGAAAGTCACAGAGTAGCGTCCACTCTTGCCACTGTGAAGAGCCTTCATTGGGGCAAAGCTGGCAGGAGCAGAGCCCTGGGAGGAGTTACAGATCTCTTAAATTCTCCTCCAGTACCCCATTTCTCTCCTTCATTTCCTTCTAGCACAGCTGTGAGTAGAGGTTGATAGGGAACCCATTAGATATATAGAAATATTTGTAGCTTCCCAGAGTCACGCCCACAGCACAGAAGGATACTGGTGTTGAGATGCAGGAATATCCAGCTCAGGAGCTAGCCTCTTCCCAAGGTGTCTTCTATTGTTGAATCAGATTTAAATGAGAGGCAAAGCAGTCAAGAGGACAGAATTCTTTCCATTCCTTGGAGGGGGTCTCCTCGCTTTCTTTCACCAGGCCAAGCATACTGAGTCCCTTCAACCTGCCTCAAGGATATGAGTGGACATTTTAGTTGCCAGCCACTGCACCCCTGCCTGCTTGTCAGCATCTCTTTTATATCCAGTTCTTAGTTTGTCAGTGTCTACTGAAAGCCTTAAGAATATGCATACTTTCTGTCGTAGCAATTACACTTCGAGGAATTTATCCTTATAAATTTTTCATGATTTGCATAGAGATTTAGTTATACGATTATTAATTTCAGAGTTTCTGATGGTTTCTTTTTAAACATGGAAATGTTCAAGAAGAGGGGATTGGTTTAGACTGTGGACCACTCAGGAGATATTATAAATAATGGTGAAGACAATTTAAAAATATGAAAAAAAGCCACATTCTATTTTTAGGTTAAGAAGGCAGGTTATAAAATGGCAGGCACTGCATGGTTCAGCTCTGTGGCACATACCTCCATCCACATTTTAAAATAAAGACTGGAAGGAGATATGTGTCCGACATACAGTGACTATTTCGAAGTGGAGATATTTTAGGCAGCTTCAGTTTTTTTTCTGTGTACTTTCAACATAATTTAAAATTTCCTTGACTATAAAATGAATTTCTTCTATAGTGGAAAAAAAATAATGTGTTTCTCAGAGCAGTATGGTGTGGTCACAGGAGCAGAGGGCTGCCTGTAAATTCAGTGATGGATGCATAATGAGATTTTAATTTACCTTCATTGCAAAAATATAGTTTGAACAACCCACCTAACATGGCATTCTTATCTTTCTTTTTCTGGTTCAATTGTGTTGCTCATAGTAAATTTATAATCATTTAAAATTCGGTATAATTTTTCCTGTGGGGACCGTGACAGTTCTCATGGGTTCTGATACTAAGATTTATCCTATCCTCTACCAATTTAAAATAAATTATTAAATCAACTTTATTGGCTTATAACTTATATTCAGTAGAAGATACCCATTTTAAGTATAAAGTTCAATAATCTCTCTCTCTCTCTCTCTCTCTCTCTCTCTCTCTCTCTGCCTCTCTCTCTCTCTGCATGCATGTGTTTCATCTCAGTCTTTTAAATGCCTGGTTCTTTCATTCAGCATATCTATCATCATTGTTCCTACTAAGGACCCACTTATTTGAAGAGTAAGTTTGAAGTCTTTTGTATCTTCACTATGAAGTAGGTACTGGTGGAATGATTGCTAAAGCAGCTGTGAAACTGTATACTGCCCCTAACTCTATACCAACAAACTAGTCTTTTATATGGGAACCTTTATTTCTATATGTAAAATATGTAGAATATCAGGGCTGGAGAGATGGTTCAGTGGTTAAGAGTGCATATTGCTCTTGCAGAGTGTCTGAGTTGGTTCCCAGCACCCATATCTGATGGCTCATGAGCCTGTAACTTCATCCTCAGGGAGCCTGACAAGCTCTTCTGGGCTTGCACTCACTCCTGGGCTCCTATATGCCTGCACACAGGCCACCCTCCTCCCCAAACTCACATCACTAAAATATAAAATAAATCGTTCAGAAAGAATCCAGAATACTGCTAAAATTGGTCCTCTTAGGTTGGCTTCAGCTCTAGAAGGCTGTATTTAGGGGACATGTTTATTGATCAAGTGAGAAAAAGACCCCATTTACCAAAATTTCAGTGGTTTTGTAGGTAACCTGCTGGGAGGTTGAAATGTAACCAAGTCCTCTGTTGTTGCTTCAAAAGAATGCCATCTAAGGTTTCCTGGTGCAGGGTAGGAGCCAGCATCTGACTTCATGGTAGAATTTTCAAATCACTGGACTAGTGAGAGTCATAAAATATAGAGCCATAGAAAATATAGTTAGTCGTGGAACCTCCATATCTGACAAGAGGCAGCCAGAGCCCATACAGAAGGAATCGAGATATGTCTGAATGTATTAAGATGGTAGGGCGTGGGAGCTGGAGAGGTGGCTCAGTGGTTAAGAGCACTGGCTGCTCCTGGGGAGGACCCCAGTTTGATTGCCAGCACCCACACAATGTCAATAACTGTCTATAACTTCAGTTCCCGGAGATCCTGACACCCTCTTCTGATGTTTGTAGGCATTGTATGCATGAGTGCACTTGCATGTGGGCAAGACAGTCATACATAGAAAATAAAAAGAAATAAATCAAAAAAATTTGTAAAAAGATCGTAAAGTTTGAAGATAGCAGTCTTGTAGAGATTGTTAGCGGGAGTACTGTGTTTAGGTATCTGAACCACAGAAGGCTTAAAAAACAAGTCAGAGAAGAAAAGAATTACATTCCTGGAATTTCTGTGGTAAACCCTGGATACAAAATCATGGTTTAGATGGGGTGCTCTTTAGGCCCACAGCCTGTCCTGGTTGGGGACGCACACCAAAATGACCCAGCTCCTCTGTCGATTTCTGCTTTATGACGTTGAGGGTACCAGGCTTAGAGTCAGCTCAACGATAAGTTAATGAGAAAGCTAGGTTCCTTTAAGTTAATTGGGGAGGGCCCAGCAGCTGGCAGGGTGGTGGAGAACCAGAAATGCTAGTGAGTGTGTGGAATGCTTGGAGTGAGCACTTAGTGCAGTGGCAATAAAGCTCTCAGACCTGCCCTTTGGCGCTCCGTCTATGTACTGGCACTCTGCAGGCTGCCTCTTATTCTTTTGTGTTCCGTATTGGAAGCAGGCACCTGAGTACAAACATCAGATACACATAGAACAGTGTACCAGATGCTACTCATGTACCTTACATGTACCAAATTACTTATATAACATTAACATTCACCAATAACCAATCGTTACTCCCTTATTGGAGATAAATACATTGGGAGGAAAGAAATCAAATCCCTGTTAGAAGCTGAGGTCTAATTCCAGCTCATGTGAGTCTAGAATTTATACTGTGAGCCCCCGTGGTAGAAGGAATTTATAACATGAGCCCCCTAGTAACTGCAATGTTCAGGTCAGGGTTAGGGAAGAGTGTTTTGAGAGAGAAGCCAATGTGATGTGACAATAACATATTCCCCTATAAAGCATAACCCAGAAGGGGCCCTCTGAGGTTTAGTTTTGAAGCTGTGCAGTGACTATTCACTGGCATTTTAAGTTTGAAGTATGGAGTGCTTTAGAAGGAATGCTGATTCAAAAATCTGCTTCCTCCAAGATTTTCTGAATCTGAAAGTTACATGGAGACCTGGAGGTTGGAATATGTAAAAAAGCCCCCGGGTGATTAGGATGTGCACAGAGGCTTGCGAAGGGCTCTCTGAAGCACCCTGCCTCCATCCCGTGTTAGGATGAATGTCCCGTCACTGGTCTGTGCCAGCCCATCCATAGTGGTAGTAATCATGTTTCATCATGGCAGATGAATGGTTCTCGGTTTCTACTGTGTGATGGGAATCAGTTGGTGGGCACTTGAACAGGTGTGCAGTGGTTGCAAGTTACCAAATTGGTTTCCAATTTGTGATTGGCAGCTTTTCCCCTTAAAGGGAGAAACATACTTCCTTATGGGACCAGTCTTTTAAAAAACAAAGTAATAAACCCAGTGGAAAAGGATTATAAGCACACACATCATGCTCTATGGCTAAACATATGCTTTTATTTAAGAGATGTTTTACTACTAATTTGGGCTTTCAGTTCTATTTGGGGCTGTAAATGAACTATAAAATGATGACTGTGGCTTTGTTCAGCTGCTCATGCATATCACAAGGTTCTGTTTTTCTAATTCATTGTACTTATATAGAAAAAAAATGCAACCAAACCACCACTACCATGGCACAATGATAGAACAACAAAGCACAGTCCCCTAGAAAGCTAGTTCTCCATAATGTGTAGAAATCTCTGCAATGAGCAGGATGTCATAAAAAAGGAGTTCATGCTTGGCTAGACTTTTCAGCAAATTGTAAAGAGGGAAAAATGTCATGTTTTATTTACAGTGAATGCATTTCATACATGAGAACCAAATCCTGAAAGCTAAGTAACATCTATTTACAATGGCCCTGGAACTTTTATAGGAGACCCTCTCCAAAAATTAACTCATTATTCCTCAAATTTTATTGATGGACTGAATACATGCCGTCTCTTCTGTCATGGGAAAATGGGACCTGTCATGAAACCGTTCCAGCCTACCAAGTGGGAACATGGGATGCTGGTCCTTGAGCAATTGTCTACTCAGTTTAATAGCCTGGCTTTCTGTTCAAACCTTGCAATGACTGTAAATAACAGGGGAAGATCCTCTTCACGGGACTGGCATATGGTCCTGTTTTGAGAAAATGGTCAAGGCTAGATATAATCATCAAGATGAACTCTGACAGAAAAGATGTGTAACCTGATGCAAGCCTTCTATGTCACAAGAAGAAAGAGCCCTAAAACAGTGTGGGAGCTAGAAAGGAGAGTGCTTTTCCATTTAAGCAGGCTGTCCTTCTGGCTTTGCCCCATCCTTCTTAGTGCTGGATGGTGGGAGGATCTGGCAAGTGGGTGTTGCAGAACTTTGTCTCTGATGTGGCCCAAAGGGACACTCCCAAGGTGCGTCTTCTTCATTTCTTGATATTGCTTGGTTTTTGCTATATTATGGGTGAGTTTTTGTGGCCTTCTTGAAGCTTTCATGTTGACTTTTAAAAATATATAAGAACATACTCTAAAATGAAAGCTCACTTGGGTAATTTTTGTCCCAAAGAATAAAGATGATAAATTAGGAATTGTGGGTTTCAGGGAGAATAAAAATAGAAAACCGTGTGGTTGTTGTGGCCTAGGCCTTTAATTCCAGCCCTTGGGAGACATAAGCAGGTGGATCTCTGTGAGATCCAAGCTAGCCTGGTCCACATAGTGACTTCCAGATGAAAATTGTATTTTCCTGTTCTCTTTGATGCTCTCCATCCCAGAAGCAGTATCAGAGCTCCTAAGAGATGTGGAGAGCGCAGTTGTCACTTAACTCCTCATAGTATTCTGCTCTTTAACCTCTTAAAAGATACAGCATAGTAGGATGAACATTGTTGGAGATTCAAGGACACCAGTGAATTAGGAATAGTTCCAACTGCACCTCGTTCTAGTCCAGTGATACCTCATTGCAAAGCTCGCAGTGAGTTTGGATTTAGATAATTAATTGACAATACTTCCTGCTTTCAGAGAATCATTTTGGATTACTTAAGTAAATTCCTCTTTATCTTGGAAATGCATGACAGAGGGGGAGAGAATAACACATGTATCTGTAAGCTGTTAAGGAATGAGTGTCTCTACTCACATTGACGTGGTCTGGTGGTTACCTACCCAGATACATACCATTGATGATCCTCTCCCAGCTTTTTTTTTTTTTTTTGAGAAGGGGTCTCCCTATAGCCCCAGCTGGCCTGGAACTCACTCTGTAGACCAGGCTGGCCTTGAGCTCACAGAGATCTGCCTCCACAGCGCTAGGATGAAAGGCGTGTGCCACCACATCCAGCTTAAAGACGGTTCTTAGCCGCCATGTGAGTGCTGGGAATGGAACCTGGGTCCTCTGTAAGAGCAGTCGGTGCTCTTAACCACTGAACCATCTCTCCAGCAACCCCCCCCCATCTTAACATACCTTTGAAACCTGTCTGAAGAACCTGAAGCCATGCCTTCCAATATTGCATTGTCTCCTTATTAAAATTCAAGGTGTCCTTTGCAACAATTGTGAATTCCCGAGCAAGAGGTTTTGGTGTATTAGCATGCTTTGAAATTGAAAGTGCTTACAGGTCTCTTTGCCTAATATTGGCCAAAGCATAATAAGCCATAAGTGAATTTTAAAGGAAGAAAAAGATCCCAGGTGTAAAAGGCAAGAATAATGACTTAAGGCCATGTTTTCCTGTTGCATGTCTGTGTGCATGCTTCTGAATGCAAACTTGCAGACACATACAGCAACATGTCTTAGCTTTGGCATTGTATTGGGAAGCCTGTTTCTGTTTTTTGACAGACTCCTCTGGCAATCTCAAGAAAGACCCACACACAGAAAGGTTTTTGTTAATAATTAGAGACTCACTGGCAACAGGTGGCATAATTGATTGCTTATTTACTTAGATATTCAAGTGCTGATTACTATCTCTGGGGTATGAGTGTGAGTATCTGGAGGAAAGTACGAATTCCACCAATAGTCTTTTACCTAGGTTGCATGCACAATACATTCCCCCCTTACACATAAACTACTTCACTACCCCTGGGGTCTTTTAGTGGTTGAGTATATGGAGAGACAGTACTGTGTGGAGGGATATAGATACCTGAAAGCTTTTATTTATTTTTATTATATATATTTTTTGTACAAGATGTTACGAATAAAATCTAGACCTGTGTCCCCCACCCTATCCCCCCCCCCCACCCCACCAGAGCTCATGCATTCTGCCAAACATGGAAAGCTTTTATTTAACAAACAAAATCTCTTAGCAAATATTCCTTATTTATTCATTGGTCTTCCCTTGTGCAAAGCTAAACTTACCTGGAGTCATTAGAAATTGGATTATTTAAGTAGATTCCCCTTTGACTAGGAAAGTGTGTGTGCACATGTGTGTGTGTGTGTGTGTGTGAGAGAGAGAGAGAGAGAGAGAGAGAGAGAGAGAGAGAGAGAGAGAGAGAGTTCATTATGTCCAAGAGAGAAAAATTTAGTACAGGATAGATCCTACAGGGAGGGGGTTGGCTAATTGAAGAATCTGAAGTGCTTTTCTATAAAATTGTTTCACCCATCAAATCTCATCTTCAGGATCTGGTGAGGCAAGCTCAGCAGGTGAAAAAAGCATTTGTTACCTGAGGACCTGAGTTGGAGCCGTGGAACCCATGGTGGAAAGAAAGAACTGACCCATGAAAGTTGTCCTCTGGTCACATGGGCACATACATGTGCACACACCTAACAGTAAATAAATCTTTTAAAAAGCTAATCTCCAGCTGGGTATGGTGTTGCATGCCTTTAATCCCAGTAACGCAGAGGGCAGAGGAAGTGGATCTCTGTGAGATCAAGGCCAGCCTGGTCTATAGTGAGCTCCAGGCCAGCTGAGGCTACAAGGGAACCTTCTCACAAAAAGACAAAAAAAAAAAAAAAAAAAAGAAAAAAAAAAAAAAAAAAAAAAAAAAGCTCATCTCCATCCAGGAAAGATACTGTGCAGATCTAGATGTCTAGAGTTACTTAAATATTTTGATATTCAAGCTGGGCCAAGTGTACTGTGGGCAAAATGGCCACCTTGAGACTGGTTCTATCTTAGATCCTGACAGTGATGTGGAAGAAGACAGTCACAGACTTCCACTTCAGATGGAAATTTCTAGAGGTACACTTCAAGCTGGAGAAAGTATAGTGTCCTTGGGGTTGAATTTTTTCCTTTAAAATATACAGTGCTATTTTAGAATGATTCCCAAATCTTTCATAAAAGAGCTTTGCAAAATAGCAAAACACTGTAAAGAGTCTCTTGACAAAATTTAATGGCTTAATTTCCCTGTAAGTATGTACTATAAGAAAAAAAGCACCCTCCACATGTATTTTCATTTTAAGGTGCTTTCCACATAATCTGGAGTAGGCATACAGTGAGAAACCAAACCAAACTGCAGAAAGCCGAACCCTCTTGATGCTCTGGAAAAAAAGGAAATTCAAAGTCTAGTAGTTGCCAGATAGCTTGACTTCAAAAAGTAAGTATATGTGAAAATGGTTGTTCCAGACCCCAAAACCTCCCTCCAGTGTATGTGCAGTCTTGTGCTTTTAAGTCTATGGGTGATTGTACATGTAGATATCTTATCTCTAGTCCTGCTCTTTTCTGAGCCTATAGTTTTTGTTGGCTGAGTGGCTGATCCAAAAGCCACCAGTGAGGCGAGCACTGGTTTCAGGCCTAGAGGCTGAACGGACCCTAAGGAGCAACCTGTGAGTCTCAGGCTCAGGAAGACAAAGTGGCCAATTAATCCCTCCAACCGTAAAGTTTTAGAGCTGGCTGGTATCTTAGAAATCTACTTTGCTCAGCAGGTTCTTACATATTCAAAAGTGTATTATTTTTATTGAGCCTTATCCAAAGCCCTCAAGGCTTCATAAAACTATGGGTTTTATAGTATTTCTGCTAATCTTGTACATTTGTTGAACTAACTCTATTGGCTGGGCATGAATGAGCCAGCTGTCTCTCTGGGCCTTAGTTCTCCAAGTCCCTAAGACAAGGGCATTACATCATAAGTGGATCTATGAAACAGGGGGGGGGGGGGGGGGGGAAAAAGAAAAAAAGAGAGGGAGAAAAAAGAAAGAAGAAAGAGGAAAAAGAAAAAGGAGAAGAAAAAGAGAAGAANACTGAAACTGAGGCAGCACCTTCACCAATGGTCTCTTCTGACCTCTCCTGGTGCAAAGCCTCAGCTTCTCTCCATGACCCCTGCAATCCTGGGGTCTTCACTGCAACCGAGGTGCACTTCCACCAATGGTCTTTCCTGACCTCTCACAGTGCCAAGCCTCGGCTGCTCTCTGTGACCCCCTCAAATTTCAACACCAGAACCATATAGGAGACTCTTACACACTACCAAGTCCTGCTTCTGGCTTGAGATGGAGGCTCAGGCCCCTTCTGGATCACAGCTTCTGTGTGCTGACCCTGAAGAAATTCTTCCCAGAAGATTTCACCACAGTGATGCTGGTCTCTTGTTACTTACAGCTGATTTTTCAGCCCCAGCTAACCAGCATCAATTGTCCCAGTACAACAAAGATTTCACTTCAGGTTCTGGTCTCTTGTTACTTACAGCTGATTCTTCAGCCCCAGCTGACCAGAACCCACAGATTACACAGTCCTGATGATCTCTGCTCCCCTTTGAAACTAGAAACTTCACAAGCCAGGCCTCCATCTTCTACAACTCCTTCAGCAAAACTGCTCCAAGCTCCACAGCAACGATCTTTAGGCATTCAATGATCTTCCCAGCCCAAAGTTCCAAACGCCTCCACAATCCTTCCCCAAAACACCAAGGTCAGGTCTGTCACAGCAATACCCCACTCTTCTGGTACCAATTTCTGTTCTAGTTTGTCTTCCATTGCTGTGACAAAACACGCTGACCAACACCAACTTGGGGAGGAAAGGGTTTATTCAGCTTACATCTCCTGGGTCACAGTTCATCACTTAGGGAGGCCAAGGCAGGAACTCAGGGCCGGAACCTGGAGGCAGTAGTTGAAGCACAGGCCATGGAGGAATGCTGTCCACTGACTTGCTCCCTGGCTCATGCCCAGCCTGCCTTCTTATACAGTACACAACAACCTGCCCAGGGTGGCACCACTCTTGTGGGCTGGGCCCTCCCACACTGCTCGACCATCAAGACAGTACTCCACAGATGTGGCCACAGGCCAATCCAATGGAGCCAATTCCCCAACTAAGGCTCCCTCGTGTCAAGTTGACACTAAAGCTATCCAGCACATAAATCTTTTAAAAAGCTCATCTCCAGCTGGGTATAGTGTTGCATGCCTTTAATCCCAGCACTCAAGAGGCAGAGTAAGGTGGATCTCTGAGATCAAGGCCAGCCTGGTCTATAGTGAGCTCCAGGCCAGCTGAGGCTACAAGGAAACCTTGTCCCAAAAAGACAAAAAAAAAAAGGCTCATCTCCATCCAGGAAAGATACTGTGCAGATCTAGACGTCTAGAGTTACTTAAATATTTTGATATTCAAGCTGGGCCAAGTGTACTGTGGGCAAAATGGCCACCTTGAGCCTTGGTGCCATGTGACTGGTTCTGTCTTAGATCCTGACAGTGATGTGGAAGAAGATAGTCACAGATTTCCATTTCAGATGGAAATTTCTAGAGGTACACTTCAAGCTGGAGAAAGTATAGTGTCCTTGGGGTTGAATTTTTTCCTTTAAAATCTACAGTGCTATTTTAGAATGATTCCCAAATCTTTCATAAAAGAGCTTTGCAAAATAGCAAAACACTGTAAAGAGTCTCTTGACAAAATTTAATGGCTTAATTTCCCTGTAAGTATGTACTATAAGAAAAAAAGCACCCTCCACATGTATTTTCATTTTAAGGTGCTTTCCACATAATCTGGAGGTAGGCATACAGTGAGAAACCAAACCAAACTGCAGAAAGCCGAACCCTCTTGATGCTCTGGAAAAAAAGGAAATTCAAAAGTCTAGTAGTTGCCAGATAGCTTGACTTCAAAAAGTAAGTATATGTGAAAATGGTTGTTCCAGACTCCCAAACCTCCCTCCAGTGTATGTGCAGTCTTGTGCTTTTAAGTCTATGGGTGATTGTACATGTAGATATCTTATCTCTAGTCCTGCTCTTTTCTGAGCCTATAGTTTTTGTTGGCTGAGTGGCTGATCCAAAAGCCACCAGTGAGGCGAGCACTGGTTTCAGGCCTAGAGGCTGAACGGACCCTAAGGAGCAACCTGTGAGTCTCAGGCTCAGGAAGACAAAGTGGCCAATTAATCCCTCCAACCGTAAAGTTTTAGAGCTGGCTGGTATCTTAGAAATCTACTTTGCTCAGCAGGTTCTTACATATTCAAAAGGGTATTTTTTTTTTTTTTTATTGAGCCTTATCCAAGGCCCTCAAGGCTTCATAAAACTATGGGTTTTATAGTATTTCTGCTAATCTTGTACATTTGTTGAATTAACTCTATTGGCTGGGCATGAATGAGCCAGCTGCCTCTCTGGGCCTTAGTTCTCCAAGTCCCTAAAACAAGGGCATTACATCATAAGTGGCTTTTGAAATCCTTCATTTTCCTGATATTTCACCAATGATCAGACCTGGATTTATTGTTGAAGTCTGCATTGTGGGGAGAAGTTGTATAGGCATAATATACATGTGTGCTCACACACATCAAAATAACAATACTGTGTCTCTACAGTGTAGGCTGCATTGAATGACATGCACACGTGTGTGTGTGTGTGTGTGTGTGTGTGTGTGTGTGTGTGTGTGTCTCCTTGGATACCTGTGCTTTATTATTTTAAAAATATTTTTCATTATTTTTTATTTTATGCGTATGAGTGTATTACCTGTATGTATGTAGGTGCACCCATGTCCTGCAGTGCCCGTGAAGGACAGAAGAGGGCATCAGAGCTCCTGGAACTGGAGTGACAGATGGTTGTTAGCTGCCAAGTGGCTGGTGGGATTTGAACCCATGTCCTTTGCAAAGGCAGCCAGTGTGTTCTTAACCTCTGAGCCATCTCTCTGGCCCTGATGCCTTTGCTTTTTGAGCTCCAAGATTTT
The DNA here is from genome assembly GCA_009823505.1 of Rhizomys pruinosus. Classification (NCBI taxonomy): domain Eukaryota; kingdom Metazoa; phylum Chordata; class Mammalia; order Rodentia; family Spalacidae; genus Rhizomys; species Rhizomys pruinosus. The sequence goes on from VZQC01005897.1 coordinate 280,961, forward strand.
TCTCCAATATTATGGTTTTGCTTCTGATTTTATAGATTATATTTGGTCATTTGGAAAAGGGAGAAAAATATAGTAAGCTCACTGTTCAAATACTTAACTTTTTTTATCTTCTGAACCTTTTTTTTTTTTTTCTCCATCTACTATTTATTTATGCACTTCCTCTTTTCTGACTTGGAAGGAAAACATCTTGATTTTATGTTATGATTAATTTTGCAATTAAATAAAAATGTTTGATTTATTTTTATTTTGTGTGTATGAGTGTTTTACTTGTGGGCATGAAATGCATATAGAGGTCAGAAGGAGATGTCAGATCTCCTGGAACTGGGATTATGGATGGTTGTTAGCCACCATGTGGGTGCCAGGAACTGAATCCAGATCCTTCAGAACAACTGCTGAGCCACCTCTACAGCCCCTGAAATTAAGTATTTTACAGCTTGTTTTTGTCAACGTATGAAAATCCCCAATGGAATGCTCTTGATTCTCTATAATGTAAAATGAGAAAGACAGCGTAATTTCTACAACTTCATCTCAGAACTTTAGGAATCCATTTTTAGTTATGAAATTATAAGTTTTGTTATGTTGATTTTTAATTAAAAGCAATTTTAAACTTTTGTTTAAGGTTTCATAATCTTATTAATGACATTAAATTTTAATTAGAACATTTCAATTTCTGAATTCATGCTTACTATCGGTCCTTTTATTCTCACATTTTATTTTTTTGCTCTAATTCTTAGTTTTGAAACCTTTCTACACTAGTTAGTTGGTAGGTTTTTGAGTAGTTTTTTGTTTTTTTTTTCAAGAAAGATAGCCAGTTGTGTTGTGCACAGTGGTAGGATATGCTGAGCAGACAGAGGCAGGAGGATTACAGATTTGAGGCCAGCCAGACTATACCTTGTTTCCTGTCAACAAATAACCCCACCATGCTCAAGCAAGCAACCCTAATTAAATGCGATGGGACCCCCACACACACACGCACACAAGTAGGAGGGGGCACAGATGAAGGGATTTATGGAAGAAGGAAGGGGATAAAACAGGAAATGTGGGCACACTTTGATCAAAGAACAAACTTTCTGAGGACTTTTTCTGTTATCTTTAATCAAGAATGATGACTCCACTGAATATTAAACAATTGCCTAATAATCTCTTTCTCTTAAAGCTTGGTGGTTGTTACTTTATTTTATCTCTACTGATGTTGTGGATGAGAAGTCTAGGATCAGACTGTTCTTTTCTGCTAATTTTTTTTTTTCTTGTCTGAGACTTTTGTTTCCTCAGTGAGATATAGTTTGTTTTCTCCTTAGAATTCGCTCTGCTAACCTTATCTCTATCGTGTTACTGTTTTAAAATTTGGAGGTCTCTTTTTACCATCTTTAGGGATTTACCTAAAGTGGCCACTTTAATTTTTTTGGGCTGGGGGAGGTCTGGTTGCATCTCCGTGGCAGAGCTCATCGGAGGCTTGTGGGGCCGAGCTGCTGAACAGAAAAGAGCCCGCCTGGGAGCCCACAGGCTGGCACTCCTCCGCAGGAAGGTGCCTGCTGGGTTTCTTTAGAAACTCCCTAGAGAGCAAGGGCTCCAGGGATTTGGCCTCGCTACCCCCGCAGTGCAGAAGAAAAGCACTCTCCTCGCTCTACCTCACCACGTCTCCAGCACCCTCTCTCGGTAAATCTGCTGTTTCCGCGGCTGCTGTTGGAGAAGTGTTTACAGGGGTAGCTCATGGCTATCTCCCAGCATGACAAAGAAGGGTGGGTTGAAACTGACAGTAATTTGATAGCTGGCACAGATGCTCTCTGAGGCCTGGTTGAAAGAAGGAAGAGTAATTTCAAACCAGTTTGGCAGCCTGCACTAGCAGGAATAGAGCTGAAGCAGTTCTTTCTTGTTGGACATCAGGGAAGTGGCTAGGTAAACGCTCTTCCTGAGCAGAGGGTGCAGGCAAGATCATGTGATCAGGAGCAGTGACCTAGGAATACACTCTCTGGGGGTTCCCACCTTGAAGCCTTCTAGCCTAGATGCTTCTAGAAACTTTAGGGGGTTCACATATGTTTTAACTGTCCCACAATAATGTTAGTGATGTGGATCTCTTCCATTTACATCTATGCCAGGAAGTTGCTGGTAGAATAAACCTTACCTACAAACAGCTCTCGATTAAACAGAAATAACTTGTCATGTGTGGTGTATGAATTTTCTCTAAGTTCCTTCAAGGATCTGTGTTGGGGGCAGTATTTTCCAAGGTTTGGTTATTTTAATGAGATTCTGGAAGAAGGCAGAATTACAAGAGCCTTTATACTACTATTTCCCCCTCAGGAAGTTGTATAGTTTTAAATGTGCCATAAATGTTTCCTGATACTTGTTTTAATCTTATCTTTTTAAAGTCTAGTTTTTTAAAGCTTTGTTTCCTATATTCTTTCTAATTGAAATTAGAACTCTCTGACATCAACTCCCAGCTAAAATCTACTGCATGTACAAATTTTAATGGGTGTTATATATGCATTCAGTGTAGATAAACCTGGTCATCTTTTATAGACCTTTCCACCAGAATATTCTATGCTTGTCAGTTTAGTTAATTAATATCACACTGATTTGTAGTTTTAGAAACATTTGGATTTTTTTTTACTTGATTATTTTTTCTGGCCTGAAGGAACCATACATGGTTAGTACAGAAAGTTCTATTTTAGTAAGTCTGTTTAATAATTGGTGAAACATGACATGTGTGCTACTTAATAAATTAAGACAGAAGAGCTAGGAATCTGTATAAAACAAACAATTTTGCTATTAATTTTGAAAAATGCCAGAAATTTTCTCATTTTGGCGGTTTTAATGTTGGCATAAAAAACTCAAAATAGGTAAAATAAAAAGTGAAAGATTTATGCAGTGTGTGAAACTAAAACAAATACCATAGTTTTAAAAAAATAACCTAAGACCCTGTCTCAAAAAAAGACAAAAAAAAAACAAACAAACAAATAAAAAAATAACCCATTCCACCTGCCCTTCAATCAACCTTTGCTCAGCATCTCTGGGCTCTGTTGGTGGCATGGTGGGAACCTGGGTAGGGGCAAGTAAGGGAAGACCTGAAAAGGGACACAGAGATGGCTTGGCACCCAAGAAGCGCTGGTTTATGTACTCTGTGGCCTCAGGGAAGTTCTGGGTTAAAAAAGGAAAAAGACAAGTGAAACTCCAGGATTGTGACCTTCAGTGGGATTGAATTTGTCACTTTTTGCAATTCCCAGAATCCAACTCTTTCTTTTCTGAAATTTCAGGAGACATTCTTGCTTCATCTTTAGGCTTTTATCTTCAGCCCCAGTGTTTGCTCACATCTGTCATATCTACAAACACTTGATGTTTCACATCTGGGCCAGAATTCTAGGACTCAAAATACGGTCCCTTGCTAGTTTGTCCTTCCAAGTTAGTTCTCACTTTGAAGCCCATTTCCTTAGATGAGAAAATGGAACTGAGATAGGATTTAAGTAGTTTTTCTTCTGAATTTTGTGAACTTGGTATGTCTTTCCTGAGCAGAAGGTCCAGAATTGAGTACTGGTAATGTGAGACTGAACTAAACAGGAACTAGTAGTGAGAAAATTGAAGAGTTGAGAAAGCCTTGAACTAATGTACAGGCTTTTGGAGGGTGGTATTTCTGTACTTTTTTGTGTAAAAGCTTTAAATTTTTGGTAGTCATGTCCATCAATCATTTCTTATTATTTGTGGATTTTTATTTTATTTTAGAAAGATTTCTTTATTTTAATATCAAAAGAAATGTTCTATGGTTTATTCTTCTCATAGTTTTAGAATTTTTTCCTGACCTTTATCTCTCCCTTCCAGAATTTATTTGTATGGATAATGCCTGCTATGAATCTAGGGTTTTTTTTCTCTTCAATAAATGTCAGTTTTCTTAGCATCACTAAACAAGATGTATTCTTTTCCTGCTGAGATATTATATGGCCATATTAGCATAAACCGCATTCTAATTTTGCCTTGTTACATTTTCCATTTCTTTTTTGTGATCACATTGTCAAATGATCAAGTCTCCATATTTCAGAATTTTTTTAAAAAGTCTTATAACTTCAAAATATGTTTGCCGCTTGGCTAAGGACATTTCCTGTTCCATGAAAGTTCCTATTGTATGATTCCTTCATTATGTGTGAATATTGCTTATTAGTAAAGAAGGAATTCTGTTTGTCCCTTCTTTCCAACTGTGTTTCTCTCTCTCTCTCTCTCTCTCTCTCTCTCTCTCTCTCTCTCTCTCTCTTTCTCTGTCTCTCGGCTGAGATCCAATTTTACTTTAACATTAATTAGCTGTGAAGAAAAGCTTTTAGCTATGATGATCTTGTGTCTGAATAACCTGTTGAACGCCATGTGCCCTAAATTTTTTCCAATTGGTTGTCCTAGATTTTCCAGGTTATTCCTTTCTAAAATTTAAATCTTCGTAGTTTGCTTACTTGATAATTTAGGACCTTCAACCCATTGTTGTGTTGAAGTGATAGTAAACATGCTTATCTTGGTTATGATTTCAAGAAAAAAAATACATATATTGGTCTTTTCGAGAAAGGGTCTCCCTGTAGCCCCAGCTGGCCTGGAACTCACTCTGTAGACCAGGCCTTGAACTCACAAAGATCCACCTGCCTCTGCCTCCCAAGTGCTAGGATTAAAGGTGTGCGCCACCACGCCCAGCTGTCAAGAAATATATTTTAATACATCATATTTAGGAGTTTGAGTTCTAAAGTTATGAATTAGAGTTGAGAGTTAACACAAGTTTAAAATTTTCTATTTATTGTTTTTATTTTATGTGTCTGAGTGTGTTGTCTACATGTAGATAGGTGCACCAGTGTCATGCACTGCTCTCAGAGATCAGAAGAGGGCATCAGATTCCCTGGAACTGGAGTTATGGATGGTTGTTCGTGGCCATCTGGCTGCTGGAAATCAAACCAGGGACCTCTGCAACAGTAACCAGTGCTCTCAGTGGCTGAGCCATTCTCTCCAGCCCCTTAACAAGATTTTTTTTGGGCTGACACAGTGAGAGTTCTTTAATGATCAGAATAAGAAAAAAAAATGCACATTAAAAAGCCTACCAGTGTCATGGACTATAGCACTGATCACTATTGGCAGGCAACAGAAGATGGTGGTTTACACTACATTATACTGTTTGTACTTCCAAGGCCCCAAGAAACACAATGGCCACCAACACTGTCAACTTGTACTTTCTACCAAATGCTAGGCAAATTCTTAAAAAGTGGAAAGGGGCAGGAGGAAAGGGCCACGGGCCTCAGACACAGGATGCGGATGCCATTCAGCCCCGTGGTCCTGCTCCTTGGCAGGTGGAGGGTGCGAAAAGGAGTCAACACGCAAGTTCCGTGGGCTCCTTGTGGGCTGCTCAGCATCAAAGACCCTTAAGAACCTTCTTCATCTAGACAAGATGGGAGAGTAGTCTATAAAAGGCCATCCAGGGGGATCTTTTAAGGCCTCCCACAAGCTGGGCAATTGAAGGTCAGCCCCACATACAAAACACCTTGGAGCTGACTGCTTAGGACCAAGTGGTCCATTCCCATGAGACTCAGAGCATTTAGCAGCCTGTCTGCCTATCTGCCTCTCAACACCATCCACAAAGTTTCAACTCACAGATCTCATGGGGATTATTCTTGCTTCCATTTTTCTACACTTGAGTTCAGTAAAAGGTGGAGAAGTGATTGCTTTCTTTTTCTTTTTTTCTTTTTTTTTTTTTTCCCTGAAGGTAACTTAACAAGATTTTTAAATAAAAACATTATTTTAAAATTTGTAGTTCACACATAATGATTGTACTTTTTCATGGGGCATAGTACAGTATTTTGAGGTAAATATGTACTGTGCAATGATTAAAATGGGATTTCTAGCCAGGCGTGGTGGCACATGCCTTTAATCCTAGCACTTGGGAGGCAGAGGCAGGTGGATCTTTGTGAGTTCAAGGCCAGCCTGGTCTACAAAGCGAGTTCCAGGACACCTGGGGCTCCAGGGAGACCCTGTCTCAATAAAAAGACCCCCCCCCAAAAAACGGGATTTCTAGCTTGTCGGTTATCTTCAGCCTTTATCATTTCTCTGTGGTTAGAACATTTGGAATACTTTCTTCTAGCTATTTTGAAATATAGGCTGCAATATTAACTGTAATCATCCATCTCTGTAGTAGAACACTTCCTGTAATAGAACAACTCCTCCTGTCTAGCAGTGACTTTGATAAGCCAGCGCCTATCCCCCTTTCCCTACTCAAATGCTCCAGCGTCTGCTGACCACCGCCCCCCAACTTCTATGAAATCAGCTGTTTTGGATTCCGTGTGAATGAGGTCATGTGCTTGTCTTCCTGGGCCTGACTTGCTTTATTTACATTCTGTCCTCAGGTTCATCTATACTGTCAGGAATGGCAGGAATTCATTTCTCATTATTGTTCAAGAGTCTTCCATTTTGTATATAAAGCACATTTTCTTTATCCATTCATCTGTGCGTGGCCACATTGATCCTGTATTCTGGCTGTTATGAATAGTGCTTCAGTAGACATGGGAGTGCACGTATTGAAGACCTTTTTAAACATCTGTTGACACTCATGCGATTTTTTTCCCCTCTTAGATCAAAATACATGAACAGATTGCCAGGTCTTTAAAAATATTTTAGTTTTTATGCCTATGAGTGTATTGCCTGCACACATGTAAGTGCACCTATGACATACAAAGCCCAGGGAGTCAAAAGAGGCATTGGATCCCTTGGAACTGGAGTTACAGACTGTTGTTAGCCACTATGTGAGTGCTGAGAATTAAAAGGCAAAGGATGCTTAGGACCCTTATATTCCCTTTAACCCTTCTCCTGGTTCTACAAATATCTGCAGTATGAAGAAATTAGCAGCGGATCCTCAAAGACTACCTTATACAACACTGATTTCCATTTTGAAATGTATTGTTTTCTCCCCTAAATTAGTCACTGAGTCACAAGAACAATGCATCAGTTATTAAGACCATGCATTTGTTGAACTCTTCTGTGTCAGAGAACTCATAATTGTTTACAGATGTTAACTTTCACAGCCTGGCTACTTAGTGTGGATAGACATGAAGTGTCCAGTCTTCATAGAGTGGTAATCACATTGTGTCAGGGGAGGTGCTGGGGAAGCCTAGACTTGAGGAGAGCAATGAGGATGAAGGCCGTGTGGACTCCTGCAGCACCCCAGGACCTCCTGATGCTTTCTTTTGCCACCTGATGAAAAGAAATTCAGTGTTTCACACAGAGGACATTGTCCTGCGACACCTCATGAGCACTGATGAAGTAGGAAAAAAACATGAAACACGCAGTGACAGTCCTTATTTATTTTCAAGGTGGCATTTGAGTAGAAATCTTCTTGGAGCATGTGCAGCCCAAGCTCAGGGAAGAACATGATGCTTTTTTCTTTAGACACATTCAGGTTTTCATGATGTTGGCCTTCCTGATGCTTTTGATGATTCAAGTATTTGTTTGGCTGGTCTTGTATTCCAGAGACTAAAAAAGAACTGACATTTCATTTTTTTAAAAAAGAAGTCTTCAAGAAGAACCAATATCTCATTTTCACACTAAACTGTATTATTATAAACCCAGTGTAATTCAGTCTTCACAAGAATCCAATTATACCATTTTGTATCTGTTCACATGGCATTCCAAGGCTTGAATAGTAAGACCTCCATCTCAGTTTCTTTGTCTTACATTGCAAGGTGATGTTAATTTAGTAGCATGGTGATAAAGCAGTGTTATGTGTGGGACTAAGGGAGCCAGAAGAATGCATCCAAAACTTCATCTAAGGTGCCAGGAAGGTGTTTTCAAAGGGTCTAGTGCAAACACGAGTACCTGAGGTCAGATCTCAGAACCTGTGTGAAGTTGGACAAGGCACCAAATGCCTGTAACCCTAGTACTGGGAGGGACATAGATAGGTGAACACCGGGAACTTACTGGCCGGCCAGCTTAGCTGAAACAGACTGCAGATTTGGTGAGAGATCTTGTCCAAAAAATATAAGGGTAAAGGGGCTGGAGAGATGGCTCGGCAGTTAATAGCACTGGCTGCTCTTTTAAAGGATCCAGGTTCAGTTCCCAGCACCCACATGGTGGCTAACCATCTGTAACTCCATTTTCAAGGGTTCTGATACCCTCTTCTGGCCTCCACAAGCATTGCATGCACGACACAGATATATTTACATATGTGCAAGCCTAATATTCATTGACATAACATAAAAATAAGTTATTTAATAAACAAATGTGGTTGAAAGTGATAGAAGAAGACACCCAAGGTTGAGCTGTTGCCTCCACACATGTATGTGTGGGTGAGGGCACCCTTGAATCTAAGTTCACATATGTGAAGAGAAACATCAAACGCATTAATAAGAAACTAACTTTGTCCGAAACATGCAGGGGAGAGATGCCCCCAAAAAGGATTTAGAAGTCAGGTCCTGAGTGTAGACGATCCAGACGATCCAGAAGTGGGTGGTGGGGCAGGAGAGTGAGGCCTGTGAGGAGGATCGAACCTTTCGATCTTGTGTGGAGGCTGAGTGACTAACAAGTAGAGCAAAAAGGAATACATTTTGGATGAGACCTATTAATGAGATGGGAGACCCCAGGTAGAAGACATCAAGAGTTAGATTTGAAAAGGACCATCAAGTTGAAGTGAGGAGAGCAGAGGAGAGCTGGCTGATGGTTAAGAGGACTGGCTACTTGGGTGGAGGATCCAGGTTTGGTTCTCAGCATCCACATGGTGGTTAACAACTGTCTATAACTCCAGTTCCAAGGCATCAGACTCCCTCTCTGGCCACGATGAGCATTGCATGCATGTGGTACACTTACATACATGCAGGCAAAACGCCTCATACACATAAAATAGAAAATAGCAATTTTTTTTAAGTTGAAGTGAGCACAGGAAGACTCATCACAGTCTGTTAATCTTGAAAGACTGAGGTCACAATAAAGTGTGGCTTGAAGTGTCTAGGGTGTGAGGGGCTTAGGAGAAGCTGAGATACACAATCTAGATGTTCGAGTGCGACATCTTGCAGTGAAGCATCTGGTTTATGCTATGGGAGCTGGCAGATGGGGTCAAGTGAGCTGTATGTTGGCTTTGGGTTCTAGGAGGTTCATTGGAGCTAGAATTCAAGATGGCCTTAAAAGTAGGGTAGAATTCTGATTCACATGGAGAAAGCTGAAATTACTGCCTATCACAGTGATGAAAGTAGCATCAAAATCATGGATGCTTTTGAATCAGTGAGAACGCTCGAGACATAAGGAAATAAGAATACGCCACATTTCAGGGAGTGCTAAGGCTAGAATAGAGAAGAAGCCAGGGCTGCTTTTGTTCTTGGCAGCTTGAGAGTAAGAGGAGGGATCTAATAGCAATGGGACGAAGAGGATTCAGTCTGATTCAACTGACAGGGAAAGGTCTCTTGGTGGCTGGCCTGACTGCTTAGAATCCTGAAGACCTTCAGCAAGGACGCCTCTGTGTCGTCGCCACTGCTCTTCCCCTGGTGTGTGAGGGCAGGTAGAAAAGCTGATAGAGTCTTCTAGGAAGGAGCACGTGACATTTCTCAAGAGCAAGGCAGTGTTCTGAAGACTCTGCTGACAGAGAACAACAGGAAGTCCTGTCATGGTACTGCATGAGTGTTCTGATGTCACACTCAAAGGTCAAGGACAGGATACAGACAGCTATCCTGAGGTGTGGACAAGCAGGAGCTGAAATGGAGAACAAGGAGAAATTCTTATGGACTCCAAAGCAGCCTTCCAGGTTTTAAAATGGAAAGGTATCTCTCGGTTTAAAAAAGTGAAAAATACAGAGAAAGCTCTGGAATGCTCCCAGTACTCAGATCCCCAGACTGGGAAATGGGGAAGCCCTGATAGCATCCTCAGAATGCTAAATCTAGTGGTGAATTTATTTATTTATTTATTTATTTATTTATTTATTTATTTATTTATTTATTTTTGGTCTTTTCGAGACAGGGTCTCCTTGAAGCCCCAGCTGTCCTGGAACTCACTCTGTAGACCAGGCTGGCCTTGAACTCACAAAGATCCGCCTGCCTCTGCCTCCCAAGTGCTAGGATTAAAGGCATGCGCCACCACGCCCGGCTTTTTTTTTTTTTTAATGTGACATAGTTGCAGGTAGCCAAAGCTTGCCTCAAACTCACTCTGTAGCGCAGGACGCCTTTGCAATCCTGATTCTTCTGCGTCTGCCTCCCAAATACTCAGATTACAGGCATGCACCACCACACAAACTCACTCTGTAGCGCAGGACGCCTTTGCAATCCTGATTCTTCTGCGTCTGCCTCCCAAATACTCAGATTACAGGCATGTACCACCACACCCAGGTTTTAATGCTTAAAACTTCAGGAAAGCTCAGGCCCAGCTAAAGTAGCAGCTCTTCACCCAGTGGCCTGACAAAATGGTGAATCCTTTTTGTGGATAAATCTTGTCAGCTCCATCTGCATCATAGCTTTATGCAAAATTTTAAAACAAAGAAAGGCATACAAAATACGACAAAGCAAACCAATGTGACTGTTAGCCAAGAGATGAAATGGGCAGAATAGACATAGGGGGCCTGCTTTAGGGATTATCAAGCAGGGCCTTAAAGACTTATGCTAAGTATAATTAAAGATCTAGTGGAAAAAAAAAAAAAAACAGAGGACAATGTGAAAGAATAGATGGCAAATTTCAACAAGATATGGAAACTTAAAAAAATATAGGGGCTGAGAAATATATCTTGGGATTCTTAGAAAGCCCAAGAGATACGTAAACAAAGAAAGTCAGTATTGAATAGGAACCTGGCTTCTGGACCCAGAGCAGGTTGTGCCCTGCTTTTGTACCCACCGTTTTGTGTGTGTGTGTGTATGTGTGTGTGTGTGTGTGTGTGTGTGTTTCATGGTTATTAATTATAGAATAATAAAAACAAACGAAAATAAAACAGAAGAATCAAAGGCTGGTGGACAGTGCCGGCTGGAAAAACCAGAGGCCTGAGGATCCAGCCTCCTAGCTCAGTCCTGGGGTCACTGCCTTTTCACTGGAAGGAAGTTTAGGTGCCTGTGACATTTATGGTTTTGTCAGTGGATGTCTGCATCAAGTGGTGTTCTGTTTGCCTCTCATCCCCGCCTGTGTTTGGAGACATCACTCCTCTGAAAGGGCGGGTGGACCATAAGAACCGTCTGTGTGCCAAGTGCAGAATAGAGATACACCTATGCACCTATGCGTATTGTTAGAATATTGTCTTTTCTTTACAGTTAGGGCTTTGCCTCTTATTTTTCCTTTCACATGGGAAGAAGATCAAGGTTCACAGCCAGGGCTGTGTGGTTTTTGCATAAGCCCATCGTCAAGGTCTCTTTTCTGAAGTTTTCTCAAACAAGACCATTTTTCTCTTGTAGCATTAAAACTATTGTCAGTCTTTGCCAAGGAGCATCAAAAGGTCCTTTTGGTATCATTGAAAAGTTGAGTAAACTATTTTTTTCTGGACTGCATTCTGTTGTTCCCCAGGAAGTCGGTTTGACCTTTCTTACTTTTTTATTTATTTTTCAATTTCCTTTCATTTGAAGAGGAGTGAACTAGTTCACACAAAATGTGACTTTACATCGTACCTTTCAGTCAAGGACAGATGAGTCTGAAACAGGCCCCAAAAGCCTGCTGAACTCAAGCCTTTTCCAGGAGGGGAACAGAGTGCTGCCTTTATGTGTGTGATTATCCATTCTAAAATTGCTCATTGTTACGTCTGTTTCTGTGCTTTCCTATTCAGCTCCTTAGAATAAAAGTGCTATGATATCTTTATTGTGTGCATTTTTTTAGATATGGGCCCAACCAGAGAAAATCCAGCTTGAAATTAGACGCGACCTGCTTCAGATTTAGAGGCCAGCACAAAAGCAGCAGCGGGCTGCTTGTTGAGAAGTCGTGAAGAGTTTTAATGCAGCTTATGTGGAGCCCTTCTCTGGGGAGGCTTCCGTGCAGCTACATGGGTTGATCTCCCCTGAAGCCAGCTCTGGAAGTAGGATTATCTTGGTTTATGGTTCATTAGGGCAGTGTTGAATTTTTGTGAAACTGTTGGGTATTCTAGAATTATAGTCCTAAATGAGATAAAATTCAAGATCCCAGTTATAGTGGGGGATGCCTTCCCAAGTTGTAAGGCCAAGCAGGTAACAAACTGCATAGTTCTAGGGAGTTCAGTTCACAGTCTTAGTCATCAAAGATCTGGGTGATTACTGGGACCATTTTTCCTGACAGATGGAAGAATATTGTCTTGAAGAAGAGTAGCTTTTGCTGATACGCAGAGTTGCTCTTGGGCAATCAGTTGGCTTTACCCAACTCTCTTCTGAGCCATTGTCCCGTTCTCTTTCCTTTTAGGTCCTCAGCTACCTATGAGTGACAAGTGATGTCACAGTCCCTGTGAGTCTCTCTGTGTACCTGCATGCGTGTGTTGCATATCTTTCTTTTCTCCTTCTTTCTTCTCTGGTTTCTTCTCTTTGTTTCTCTTTTCTCTCCAACTTCCCCCAACGTCCATGCTGGGCTTCATAGGAAGTCCCCTGAGGAAGCTGGCATCTGAGTCTCGGATGGAATTCCCTTTCATTTGTCCCTTTTCCCAGGAGTATTTTATTTGAAAACTTCAATTACAGATGGTAAGAGGGAGATTTTTAACAACTGCAAAGCGACCTGTCAATGGCTGGTGCTATCTCAGTCACCCTTAAAACTACTTGCTTAAGTCCTGACATACATGGAAAATTCCACCAATGACAGTGAAGGGAGAATAAAATTCCCAAGAGGACAGACTAATTCCCTGACCTTCCTGGTCAGCCCTCAGACTCAGTTTCTCTGAGCTAAAGGAGGTTATAGGCCTAAGTCAATAGCTCCGCTTTGCAGGGCTCCTGCTGTGGGAAGTGCTTAGGACCTTGTTAATGATATCCTTGTTTTCTAGGCCAAGCCCTACAGAGGCCCGTGGAGGGTCCATAGAGCCAGGGCCAAGCTTCTTGCTGGATGGAAAGGGTGGCAGAGAAACAGGACCCAGCATTAACTGCACATAGCCACCCTGCCTTCTGCTCACAGGGCTCCAAATCCTCTTGACAGAGGAGAAAGTTCATTTTCTTGCTTGACAATTCAGACTGAAGACTTTGTTCTTTCCTTGGCTCTGCCCATGCTGCTCATTTTAACCCTTATTTACCTGTTAAATGTTTATAAGGAAAGAAAAATCCATGTTATGAAATTTAGATTATTTTAGGGTTCCTAAAGGGAAGGGTCAAGTTGGCTATTAGTGACTATGATAGTGTTAGGAATCTAGAGTAAGAAAAGGTAGCTGCAGCTAGAAATGCATTTCCTCTGGAGGCTTCTAACTATGCCACCTAACACTACATCTGTCTTAATTTTCTAGCTGATTCTTCTGCAGGAAGGTTCTGCAAGTTTTCACATGAGGTTTGCTAGCGTGCATTCTCTATCATGTAATGTTACCTTTTCAAGTTCTTTGTGGCTCGGGAATTTAAACCCCTGAGAGGTAGCTCTCCTGTCTTGGTCACCTTTGGAACCTCCATTTTCTGCCTGTGAATGTGGCATCTGGGAAGTCAGTAAAGGATTCTGATGGTAATGGTGAGAGACACAGGACAACAGCATCAGGAGTGGGGTGCACAGAGGATTGGGTGCATCAGGAGCGGGGTGCTTAGAGGCACCCTTGGCTTAATTGTACCTGGAATTTAGAGCAATCTGAGGCCAGATTCTGCTTAGTCAGAGCCGACATCTGTAGCTACATTCATTTCTCAGAATAGCCTAGGAAAGAGAAAACAGGAGACTCTTGGCAAGTCTGTGGATGTCACGGATGACAACTCCATATGCTAAGGAACAGGAAACCCCAGTTTCACTGCTCATCCCTAGTCTAGACTGCAGCAGTAATGGAAGAGAGAGGGAGCGAGAGAGAAGGATGAATCCTCCCTGGCATTGCCCTCTCTCTTGTTCTTCCATTTTGTAGCAAACCAGGAAAAGAAGAAAACAGGATTTAAAAAATAAAGTCATGCCGGGCGTGGTGGCGCACGCCTTTAATCCTAGCACTTGGGAGGCAGAGGCAGGCGGATCTCAAGGCCAGCCTGGTCTACAGAGTGAGTTCCAGGATAGCTGGGGCTACAGGGAGACCCTGTCTCAAAAAGACAAAAATAAATAAATAAATAAATAAATAAATAAATAAAGTCATATATAATAATGATTTTTAAAAACTGTAGATGTAAACATTAGCAGATTCTTGTGAAGTCCCAGAAAGGAGTATTTATAGCTCTTGGGGTAGAATCTCTTGAGACTATTATTTGGAACAATATTTTCATTTTGAATAATAGAATGTTCTAAGAATTGAAATCCCATCATGACACAATTAATCTCATGTGGAATATTGCTGATTTTTCAGATAGTTTAGTCATAAAACAAATAAACAAAAGCACGCAAGCAAACAGAAACAAATGTAAAAATCAGTTCTGGTTTCGTAATGTCCTAGTTGGAGCTTCCGTGGTGATGTTCTCGTTCTCTCTCTCTTTCTCTCCCTACCCGCTTCTCACCTTCCTTCTTTTTTGGTTGAGGAAAATGCTGGAGTTCTAGTAAGAATCATCTTCAAGTCGCCGGTAGCTCTGTGAGCAGATCTGTGAAGTCAAGCTAGTGTTCACCTTTTCTCTGTCACAAGTAGCTGTATCCGTGGCTGCAGACCCCATGAGCCCTAACTTCAGTGCAGAGTAAGTCTCTGGAGACGGGACTCACTAACATATTTATTATCAACCTTTCAGTCCAGGGTGTTCTTCAGAACTTGACCACCTCTGCGTTTCTTCCCTAGAGGAGCTGGCGTCCTAGTGGGGAGTTCGGACTGCTTCCTGGTGGGCCTTTAGAGAGCCCTGGGACTTTGGGCAAGCTGATTCACCTCAGCCATAACATACTCTGCTTTCAAGGAGTTAGACCTTTTGAAGACTTCTGCTCAACTCCAATGTTTTCTCTTTGTTCCTCTTTTCTCATGCAAATGGTGAGAGTCTGATTGTTGTGTAAGAGGCTGGAGGGAAAGTATGCTCTTGAAGGATCTGCTGGAGGAACTTGACTTTTGCTATGACCTTAGTGTAAGTACTTTGAGCCTTTTATTTGATAAACAAAACAGAACAAAAGAGAATCAAAGGGTGAACCAAACTTACCTAAGACCTTTAGTAACCCTCCTTTATCTTTACCTCAGGAACAAAAACAAGCCACTGCAATGTTTGATGGTCTGTGCAGCTAAAGAAAGACCGAGCTTTTAGAAGTACATTTGAAATCTTAGCAGTTGGTCAAGCATGTCATTAATTCTGGGGCACCTGGGGTTGTGTTCCCCTCTCCTCTTGGGCCTTTAGAGCCAGTTGCTATCCAGATTTCTTTGAAAACAGATAGGCAGAGAACCTGGCTCTATCTAGCCTTATACACCATGAAGCTGTCTATCCATTAAAGAAATAACTGGTATGTGTCTGGTCCACTGGAGAGATGTGGGGAACTAGAGCAATTCTGTTCTCAGGGAGGTAGAGTTTACTTCCTTAAAAGGGAGTTGAGGTAGACCATTAACAATTAAACAAATAGGATGTGATTTCTTAAAAGTGGTGTGTGTGTGTGTGTGTGTGTGTGTGTGTGTGTGTGTGTGTGTTGGAGTCTCAGTATGACACTCAGGTAGTCATGTTTACAGGGCAAGTGCTTTACCTATTGAGCCATCTCTCTGGTCCCCAGAAGTAATTTTGGAGAATCTTAAGGTTCTGTAAAAAGAATGAAAAAGCATGATGTCAGAGAAGTGCAGAGGCTGCTGTCAGCTCTTGGGTGGCCTAAACATTCTGACTGAGGAGGGATTCCCTGTCCTAGTCCAGGCGATTCAGAAAAACCAGTGCTTGATCCTACACTGGGCACTCAGGTTGTTTAAAACTAGTTACAGTAATTACACACAAAGCCAGGAGTGGGGTGTAGACCTCTAATCCCAGAACCTGCATTAAATCTAATATTGATAGCAGATAACTTTAAATTTTTTGATACAGTTACCCAATTGGCAATACTCAGAGGTGTTTTGGGTCAAATTGTATAACATTATAGCTTTCTATATTTCAGTATGCCTTAATGTGGTTGGTATATTGCTGTAATAAAACAAACATGTTTAAAAGCTAAAAACATACATTTGAAGCTGGGTTATCATATTATTTTTATTAAAGTATTCTCACCCAGTGAGGTAGCATGTACTTTTAATCCCAGCACCTGTGAGGCAGAGGCAGGTAGATCTCTGTGAGTCTAAGACCAGCCTGGTCTACATAGCCAGCCAGGGCTGCATAGTGAGACCCTGTCTCAAAAATCAAAACAAAACAAAAACGAAAAGCAAAACAGGTTTCTTACATATTTGCTTAAAATGTTGCTTTTTAGGGGAATGATAATAAAGCTGGGAAGTTTTTCTTTGAAAAAGTAAGGTTCTAAAGCTGTATTCATTTGTCGGCTCGGGTTTTTACGCCCATCATTTCTCCCAGTGATGTGAGTTAAGTGCCTCTGATTTTTCTTCCAACTTCTCAAATCCATATACCAGTTAGGAAGTGAAAGTATGCTTAGATATATGTTTAGGGAGTGCCTTTTCATAAATTTTGGCTGAGATATAAAGAACTCTACTAGACAGGCTTAGAACATGTTGTAACCATTTCCAGTAGCCTAGAATGTTCCACATAGGCTTTTTCCACATAATGGCTTATAAGCTGTGCCCTCTCCTTCTTTCTCTCCTCCTACAGACACCTTCTTTTTTCTGGTCTTCTTTTATCACACTTCATTTTAGAAATAAGCAATCTTGTGTCCTGCTTGTGAAGCATTTGAATTTTTTTTTGATAAACACCCTTATGAGACAAGAGAGGATCGGTCTCTTCTGTTTGGGAGCACTGCCTCCAGTACTTCTGACCCAGTAGCTCTGTGGGCAGGGAGAAGGAGAGCTTTAGGTCTTACAGATTATCAGTGGATGCTTTCCAGCAGTTCCCTAAAACTCCTGCCTCCCTTTTAATTACTCGCCTAGGCTCCTTTATTCACCAGAAGGAGTTTATTGTTCTTTGACTTGAGGAAATAAATCTCTGTAGTTTCTTGTGAAACGTTCTGCTTCCTTCAACTGCAAAGCCCAAGACTGCGGGTGTTGCATTTCATCTGCAGGTGTGAGGGCTTACCCTTTTTTATCTCTTGCTTGGAAGCCCAACTCTGATAAGAGTGGCTAGAGCTTAGCCTGGCTGGTGAAGGTGGGGCTAGTGATTTCCAGTGAACTCTAGTGTTTTCAGATAGAAAAAAGGGAAACACCAAAGATTTAGATCCTACAAAAGAAATATGAAAACGATACAGACTCCTAATATGACACAGCTTGTTCTATGTGGAAACATAATCTCTAGAACAGACCTTCCTCAGAAGATTCCTATTCAGTAAGCTCCTTCCTATGTGTATATATGTGTGCTGTGGGTGGGCTATGTACGTGAAAGAAAAACAGTCACACAGTACGAATGAATTTATCACAGAGGACTATATCAGAATCCCTGGTGTGTAGACTTGGGTGATATCATCGTTTTAAGAGCTGTCCTGACTGGAGTCATAATGGGCACTGACTGATGGGGGGGGCCCTAGGCAGCCTCTTTTGTTCTAGACTTTTATCCTTTAGCAGTCATGCTGTGGGCAGAGATGGAGATGGCCAGTGGGGGCGGAATTTTAAGTATCCGGGCAGGAGTTATTGGCCGTATGAATATTTTTGCAACCAATACACCAACTGCACCTCTGGGGATCTTTGCATCTGACTTAGATTCTTCCTTCCTTCCTGTCAGGATGGAATGTACTTAATGTCCAAGACAGCTGCTGTTGGTTGGTGGCGGTGATTAGAGGTATGTTTTCTTTCTTGGATGGTATATGCTTGTGTGCTGACTTGCTCAGGTCTCAGTGATGGCCATCTGAATTCTTAGCTAGCTAGACCCTACCCTTTTGTGTCCCCTGTGACCTAGATGTCTGTGGTGTTCAGTGCATATTAAGTCAAAGCCTACTGACTCTGTGATACTCAAAAGGATGTTGAGTTCCTGCTCCATATTTGCGGCTACTTCAAAGGGAAAAGACATAGCAATACCATCGACACTCGCACTCCAGAGATGGTTTCTAGGAGCTCTGTGTTGCCTGTTCCCAGCAAAGGGCTAAGATGTTAGAAGTAATAGTATACTGGTTGCTGAGATACCTGGGCAGAGATCCTTATGAATGCCCAGGCAAGGGCCTGGCTGCCAGTGGGTGTCTGGGAATACAGCACTCCAGAGGGCTAACATTACTGCAGAGTTTGCAGCCTCTGAAAGGACTTAGACTGTGGTCTTAGAAAATATTTCTGTGCTTTTTGTCTTCATCAGGTCATTGCCTCCAGGGTGACTTAGTGCAATTTAATACTAAGCACACCGTTAAATACCATAATGTGGTTAAGCAAGCTGTTTCTTACTGTGAATGCTAACTTTTTTTTCTATTTATGCTCATGACTTATGTAATGCACGTACTGAGCCATGATGTGACTGTGTGGTGGCCCCAGGTAATATCAGCATTTAAAGTGGGCTGTTTAAATAGATCTGCAGGATGGAAAGTTTTCAGCAGGATCTCTTATAGTGCATGAGCCATCTCACAGCTAGGTTTGTACCCTTACATATTCTGCTAAACATATTTTCTTCTCTTGATCCTCACACATATCATTGTGAATTAAAAAAAAAATGCTGTTTGCTCTCTATGACTGGTTTAAATGTGAGGTTATATTTTACTCTAGCTTTCTTATCATGAGAGTTTGCTGGAAGGTCACAGTGGGGTTTTATTTCTGATAGGATCATTCCTTTTGTGCGGGGGCTGGTTGAACTCAGCATGAACATACAAATTGTAGTGAGTGGACAGCGCAGCAGTTTCATTTAGGGCTCTGATTATGGGTTACACTGGGGGACATTGAGAGCCTCCTTCCCTCACTGTGTGAATTTGAGGCTTATCCACACTTGTCATCCAGAAATTGTAGGGAAGTTGGAAGTAGAGATCAAAATCTCCATGGGCCGACCAGTTCGAAGTTAGCTGGGGAGGATGGAGGTATCCCTGCCTGGATTAGCTGGGTCAAGGGCTAGCAAGTCTCTCTTCTCTAGGAAAGGGCAGGAGGAGCAGAGACCTTATACAATATAGCTGCCTCCTAAGGAGGGGCTTGGAAGCCTTTCCTGGATAAGTCATGGTGAAGCAGGGTTGTGTGCAACCTCTCCCAACAGTTCATTTGGCAACAGTTCACTGGCCTTGTCTAATGTTATATGGAGTGACTTAGTGCAACAGAAGGTGTGTATAGAAAGGTCCTAAATGCTGACCTGGGTCTACAACACCCAGATTCAAGCTTTCCTTGGGTCTGTGAGATCCGCACTAAGCACACTAGGTCAAACTAGATGCAAACATCAGTATATAAAAATTCTCTCTCTCTAGATTGAGTTCTGTGAGGTCAGAGTCTGTACACGAGTCACTTCTGTGCTTCTAATTCACAACATGTTGCCCAGGTCATCACAGGTAAACCAATAAATGTTTGGAAAATAAAACAATAAGCCAATGAACAAGCTGGTAGGGTTATTCAGAATGCTAGATCAAAGATAACAGATCTAAAGCCTTCAATTGGAAGTAGTCACAGGGCTTTTAGATAGCTGATGTGATAAGACTAGGGCAAGAATATCAAACTAAAATCAGATGATCAGAGGCATAGTCTTAACATTGAAAGGGACCTCAAAGGATCATCCAAGACCTTGTATAAAGTCTGCATTCTTCAGTTATTTTCACATTAGTGATAGTTGGACCTTTGGACACTTGCCAAGGCCCATTCTATTTTCACAGTGAGGTAAAATATTCCATATAGCTTTCATCTCTAATTTTGTCTCTTGGAGATGCATAGATGAAGTATGAAGTATGAGTCGTCCCATTTATTCCCCCAGTGTTTCATGTAGAAAACATGCACGGGAAAGCACAGTGAGGCATCCAAATAGAGAGAGAGCCTTTATTCAAAGATGGCTGGGTTTTGTAGCCAGTGTGACCACATTCCACTCCTTGGGTGTGGCCAGGGAGGTCCCTTGACTCCCACTTATGCACTAGGGGGCACTGGTTAGAACGCTAGCCCATTCTAACTTAACTGAATTTTCCCATAGTGAAGTATGGCCTTTTTTCATGTGACCATCTTCCACTCATTTCAGAAAGAATTGCTCCATCCCCCAACCTGCACAGTTCATTTGACTACTCTTTGTGTGATGCAGTAGCCTACTAAATGCACTCTAAAGGGCACAGTGAATGCATAGCCATTAAATGCATCACTAGAAGTGAAGGTGAGATCCAGACATGGGCTAGAGTCGAAAGGGCTTGTTCCACTCTTGTTCTGGAAGCCACATGTACATTAAATGTAGTTCATCCTATTTGTGGTTTCTCGGCTTGACTTTCTCTTTGAATCACAGACTGGTGTCTGCTGATGAAAACGGTGTTTTCCTATGCTGCTCTTACTTGGACTCATGAACATGATGTCCTGCTAGTTCTAACCCACTTCTCAGGACTGCCACATGTCCATGCCTTTCAGTCTTCCCCTAGTTGTACTAGGGGATGTCATTACTGCACCGAAATGCACGGAGAGAGTGCTGAGCTGCATAGACCAAGGATAGTTCCTGGGGCAAGCTACTAGAACCTTCTCTGGAAGATTGTCATGTGGATGTCAACTTTGAAATGGCTTATTTAGTAAGATTTTTAACCCCCCTCCTTCATACTGTGAGAATATCGTAAAAGAATCAGGAAAGTGCACTGTTGAAGCCTATATTTTGGTTAAACAGTATAATCAAATGGTGACATGAGCTGATAAGGTCAATTCTGAGTAAAATTTGCTGCCTCCTGGTGATTGTATTTTCTTTTTCTAGCTTCTCTAACAAATAGTCTAACAATCCATTTATTATTTTCTCCCAAGATCTCCCAAGGTGACCTCTATATGGTTTTTAGAATCTGCTCCTTCATCTTGAGAACTTGAATGACATTTGCCAGTCCCCTAGTTTTTGGCAAATCTTTATTTTTCCATGAGTTCTCAAAAGCGACTTGACGGATGAGTGTTAGTGCTCTCTTGGTAAGGACTCAGAATGCGAATGGTTATGATTCTGGGGCTATGTTTAATTTCACATTAAGCTCATCATCTGATTTCTTCCAGGCCTTGGCTGTTGGGGCCAGAATTCCCCCCTCCCTCACGCTCTAACATTCTGTTTGAAAAGGGGAAAATGCTTTCTGCAGCTCTAGTTCCAGAACATTTCTCTTCCCTCAGTTTTCTAGCTTTCCAGCTATGTGAAATGCACAAAGCCCTGTGCATATGTTAGTTTCCTTCATTTGCAAGAGAGCTTCTTAAGTAGTAGGATGTACAAAACAAAACCTACTCCCAAACTATTCCCCTGCAAACACAGAACTAAGTCAAGAAATGGTGAGGAGATGAAACTATAGGACCCAGGGCAATTCTGAGTCATTTGGCCACTAGCTAGCCGCAGAAATTCTCTAACCATCCCCACCCCAGACAGGAACAGGTTCTGTTCTTCTGTTTGCCTTGTTTGGAATCTCTATGCTACCAAGCAGCTTCTAGGCTTTTCTTCTACCTTGGAATTTACTCATACTTTTGGTGTGATCAAAAATGTTTGGTCCAGGCTGTTGAGATGGCTCAGCAGTTAAGAGCACAAGCTGGTCTTGAAGAGGACCAGGGTTTGAGTCCCAGTACCCACATGGTGACTAACTTCAATTCCAGGACATCCAATGCCATCTTTTGGCCCCAGTGGGCATTGCTGTAAGAGCCAGGGAGGTGGTGCATGACCATGTGGAAATAGAATCCTGCAAGCTCCTGGGACCTGCTCATATGAAGCTACAGCAGTGGTGTCAACATGCACTAGCTCAACCAGACAAAACACAGCATGGAACTGGGGAAATGGGCAGCAGACCCCAATCTTAGCTGAAGAAATATTGGCAGCAGATTACTGTTGAGTGAGGAAGAGCAGGTCTTCTTAAAGGGAGGGACTCTGGTTAGTTTGACCGGGTCTCAGTGCATGAATTTGCATTGAGGAAAATCCGGAGGCACTAATTTGACATAGTAGGCCTTAACATAAATGCAGAATGTATGAATTCCAGTGGTGGGGGGGCTGTGAGTGTGTGCCCGTGGAGAAGGGGACAGGAAGGTGGTTAAGACTGATTGAGAATTTCTGTATGAAATGTACAAAAATTCAATAAAAAGAATTGGGAAAAAAAAAGTAAAGAGTGATTCAGAATGATACCCAACTCCAACCTCTGGTCTACAAACACACACACACACACACACACACACACACACACACACGCACATGTCTTTTTTCCTTTTGTATTTGTGATCTATTTTGTATTCATTTTCTCATCCTTGAAGATTTAGGATGGTGTCTGGAATAATTTAGGAATGGATCTGCCCAAAGGACAAATGAAATTAATTTATTTAAGTTTTCTTTTCAAACAGATAAAAACTTGTGAATGTTTCTAACCTCTGTGTCATAGCTGTGAGCAGTCATCACATCATTCATACCCAGTCTTCCTGAAGGCAGTAGCTACTCATGTGGACCACTGTGTTTTACTCTAACCTACCCTGGACTATGTATGTACACCTGACCTGATGTCAACCAGTCAGTGCGCTGACAATCAAGAGCTCTTCTCATACTAGTATGAGAAGCACTAATCAAAGTCTTTCTCTCTGAACAATCTCAACTGAAACAAGACTAGGAACAGCATGGGCAGCAGGAGCAAGCAAAGGAGCAATGAAAGAACAAGCGAAGGCCATCAGAAAGCAGGGTAATGCATGTTCGTGGTTTGAAGGGCATTGGGAGTTTATTTAATATCTCCTGCAGGCTTTGGCCAGAGCCATACAGTGATACACACATATACTTTTTCTTGTTCTATAAAACTTGGCAGATAGAGAGTGAATAGTTTGTAGGTTAAGAGCCCCACACAGTTCCAAATACTGATTCTTACTCTGTTGTAAGGACTTCATTGTCCTTTTGAGTAAGCGTCCCACAGACCTCCTTGCTCATAGACATCCCAGGAGGTTTCCCAGCTTCTCTGGGATACAGATGGATATCTGTACTGGATCTTACCAGTGACTGCTAGTGTTTGAATCCAGAATGTCTCCCATATCTTCATATGGCAAATGCTTGGTCATCAGCCTGTGGCTCTGTTGGGAGGTGTTACAATTAGGTCATTACTGGTGTATCTTTGAAAGAGAGTTGGTATTGTGCCCCTCCCTCCCGTTTGCTTCCTGTTGTGATGAGATGAGCAGTCACTTCTATCACATGATTCCCCTGGGGTAGACTGTGTTACCCCAGGTTCAAAGCAACATGGCATGGACTAAAATCTCTAAGGAAGCCTTTCTTTCTTTTGAGTTGTTTACTTCAGTTTTTGTCATAGTACTGGAAAGCTAACTAACAACACGATACATTCCTATTCTGTGTGCTCTGCCCTTCCCTGTGTTTTTGATGGTGCCCAGTGTCCAGCCTTCCACTGTTGATGACCACAGCTCTGGGGATGTCTGGAGCTCCATGGGCTGGACTTTGCTGTTCCTGCAATTGCTGGACTTGAGAGCTGTGCTTGTATATTATCTTCCTGAACCACAAATGAACTTCATCTCATTCTTGTCTTAAAAAAGACTCTCCTCACAACAGCCTGCGGATTGGTTTTGCACGAAGGATGCTTGTACTCATGGATTATCACTTATAGCTAAAAAATGAAAAAAAAAAAAAGAGAGAAAGATGCAGGATAGTTATGACAGAATGCATGATCTGGGATGGGGTGGGGGTGGGGGGGAAGGGAAAGGGAAATAAGCCTGAACTGAATTGGAAAAAATGTATGAAATGCACAAAGCATCAATAAAAATTAAATTAAAAAAAAAAAGACTCTCCTCTCCCTTCTGTGTTACTTTGTCATGAGCAACTCTGTCAGTTACTAGGAGGTTAAAGGTGATTCAGAAACAGATCTTTCAGATACTTCTTCAGGCTTTGTTTACAAGTCCAGGACTGGTAGGATCTGTGGGAGAAGGCTTTCTTGGAAGCAATCTGGGTCATAGGCGGAATAGCATCCTCAAAACACGTCTTCTGAGTCCCTGCCAACCTGAAGCGTTGTTTGGGAGCAAGCTTGTGGACCTGACCTTCCCCCACCTCCTCGCTTCTTCCTGCACAGAGCCTGTGGCCTGTCAGTTAACTTCAGACTAGCCATATCTGAATGCCATCCCGGAAACCGATTCTCAGCTGTTCCTCGTACCTCATTTAGAAAAACACTTGAAGAGCTCCGTGTACCTGGCTGGTTCCCTCACCTCAGAACTAAGAAAACTGGATTTCTTTCCTAACACTACAGTTCATACCTTTTAAAAAATTAATTCTGTCAGAACTCTACTTCTGGCCCCTTTCCAAAGACATGAAGTTTTGCTAAAAGTGATAGGAAAGAAAGGAACAAATGGGTGTTTAAAAGGATTAAAATTCAGGAGTTAAACTGGGCCCTTGGGCAGGGCTGTGGGAAGGGGCGGGGGCTGGAAAGCTGTAGAGCAACAAGAACTGTGCTGAGAGCATTGTGGCTCCAAAACTGGGGGAGAAAAGCCATTTGGGGTTCTCAATAGAAAAATGGCCATTTCTTTTGATATTTCCCAAATTGCCACTCCTGGGGGTTCACACTGCTTCTGCACTGTACCTTTTCTTCTTTTCAAGCAAGTGCTAACGATTCAGCATCCTGGCACAGAGCTGAATTCTGTATAAATACATATACTTTCAAGTCTCTGCTTCAACTCAATAAAATTCCTTTTAGAAAAAAAATGTTTTTAAAGAACACTGTATTAATTCAAGAGAGCCCTTGTTGCTTTTATTGTCACCAAAATCATATATTGTTTTCCACAGAATATTGCCATTTGTTTATATTTCCCCACAGTTTTTGTTTGGGGGAGTTTTGTTTTGTTCTAGCAGCAGCTGAAGTGATTTTGAGTGTTTGCAGCATGATGTTAATTAACCAAATGTTTCAACCTGGGACTCGGAACACCTGGGCTGACTCAAATTGCTCAGAATCAGTGTGGGAATCTTTGCAACAGTGGAGGGGAAGAATTTGAGGTGAAATAGACAGAAGATGGAAAGGTTTTGTGTCTACCCATTCTCTAGGCACAATACAAACAGATGAGTCATTGTTCTGTTCCAGGGTACAGTCTGTTCTCAGCCATGGAAGGCTGTACGGAGTATGCACAGGTCAACCCCAAGTGTTTGAATGGAGATAGCTATGTTAATGTCTGTTTGGTTGATACTTGGCCTTAATCCCATTTCACTTTCTACACTTGGACTTTATGCTTTCTAAAACTGATACTTGGAAACTAACAATCATAGCTGCTGGTCATAGGAATCAAAGGGGTGACCTGGTGAGATTTGGGCACCCTAGCCCTTCCACTTAGCCTTTCTTCCCTTTGGGGCTCCTAACCAGTAAGTCCAAATATAAAAAGAACCACATTTGGCACCTTTTTGTTAATAACTGAGCACACCCCTGGTCAGCTCACACGACCCATTCAGAAGGCCCCCTCGGGCATTCTGGGTTGAAGCGGCCTTGCTGTGCAGCAGACCTTCTCATTCTTCCTTCCACCAAGGCTAAGGTGCAGGTTGGGAATGGCTGATCATTTGCCTAATGCAGTGTTTCTGCAAAGCAGCAATAATGACAGAGGGGCAGAGCGTTCTTGGTTTGAGGGCCAGTCCTGTGCAATTACAGGATGTTTGGCCTTTTTCCTGGCCTCTGTCCACTATGATTCCAGACAAAACTCCCTAGTCTCACCTTCTTTTGGTTTATTTGTTGGTTTGGGTTTTTTGGTTTTGTTTTTTAAGACGGTCTTCCTGTAGCCTGAGCTGCCCTAGAATTCACTAATAGACCAGACTGGCCTGATCTCAGAGAGATCCACTTGCCTCTGCTTCCCGAGTCATAGAATTAAAGATGTGTGGTACTACACCCAGGTCACTCTCACCTTCTTGACAACTACAACTGTTCTCAGATACTACCAAACACCTCATGAGGCGATGTCCCTTCCATAACTACTGCCATATATATGGTATATATCTAACCCGTAGACAGACATGGCCCTCATTGTCCTAAGTGTCCCAGTGAGACCCAGATTAAGTATAGACTTAAAATCTAGGAGCCACAAGGAGAGGATTCACAATTAGGACTTTTAAACTAAGGAATGTTTGAAATTCATTGAAACACTTACTTTCTAATTATCACACATGAGAATCATGTGGGGAGATGCCCGGATGGACCCAAATCAGTTCAATGAAAGTTTCCTTCAGGGGTTGGAGAGATGGCACAGAAGTTATGGGTGTGAACTTATTTGGGCAGAGGACGAGAACGTGGCTCCCAGTACCCATGTCAGGTACCTTACAACCACTGTAACTCAACACCAAGGGAGAGTCAGTGCCTGTCACCTTCACAGGCACCTGCGCTTGCTTGCACACACTCCATACATACACACAATAAAAAGTAAAACAAATCTGCCGGGCGTGGTGGCGCACGCCTTTAATCCTAGCATTTGGGAGGCAGAGTCAGGCGGATCTTTGTGAGTTCAAGGCCAGCCTGGTCTACAGAGTGAGTTCCAGGCCAGCTGGGGCTACAGGGAGACCCTGTCTCGAAAAGACAAAAAAAAAAAAGTAAAACTAATCTTTGAGAAAATTTTCTTGACAGTAGAACCAGAATGTCAAGATTTTTAAAAGCTTCCCAGGAGTTCCAGTGTCCAGCCAAATCTGAGGGCTAGTGCTTTAGCCCAGTCTCTGTGAGACATGAGAAACACAGGTGGCTCACATGTCAGTGAACAGCTTTTAACAACATTCATTCCAGAGACACTGCCAGACATCGTCAGACTTTGGCATGGAAGAGAGTCACCTGGAAGGTGAGTGGGTCTCCCGAGAAAGCTTTCTCCAACGTTGGTTCTGGGATGGGCCATCATGTTGTACATCTCTAGCAAGTCCTTACATGGCGCAGATGCTGTTGGACCAGGAAGCAGGAGATTCCTTGTTGGTGGGATGTTGATTATGCTAGCGACTCTTCCCAGAGTGATCCGCTTCTAAGTGGACAGCACTTCCGCAACCTGACAGAAAATACCCACCATGGAACCAAAAGATCTCCTTCCCGCATGCTTCCCTCCTTGCACAGCGCTTTCTTCTCTGCTTCATTTCCCCAGACTCACAGTCCACTGCGTTCTGTTAGCAGCACTCTCCTTGTCACTAACCCCAAAGAGAGCTCAGAAATGTCTGTTCATAGTCTTCACATTCATCCTTATCTGTATTCATTGAATCTTATTTCCTTCCTTTGGGGAATTCAAGATTTTTGGAAAAATCTTTTCAGTTTCATTATTTAGTTGTCCTTATTTAGTTATATACCATCAAGGCAGATTTCTTAAATTTTCATTGTAAACGTAGCATACTGAAATACTTTCTTATTGCTATAGGCTTTGGGGGGTAACTTGGAAATCTGACTATTTTTTTTTTAAGCAATGAGTTATTACTGACAGGAAATCTTGTAATTTATATGCAGCGCAGCTTTTTTGTTTTGTACTGTTTTGAATCTTATAAGGTATAATGATTCATAGTTTTAAACATATTCAAACCCAATTTTCATGCTTTAGAAATTTACAAACTCCTTGAAGACCAAGACTTTGACTAACATTTCCTTATTTAAAAATCACCATCCAACATAACAACATGGAAAAGGCCAATAGGTAACTAGTCGGGTAAGTTCTAAGACTATTTAGGGGCTTTTCTCCAGGATTACCAGAGGGTAGGGTTTCATTGGACAGATGGTCTCAGAAGCTCTCTTGTTGGAATCGGTCTAAGAAAGTTCCTAATCCTTTTAAAATGCAGATATTCCCAGTTTTGGCCTTGGACTTAGCATTCACCCTTTGACTTTAGTGAGCCTCCAGTTTTCACTGTGAACTTGAATCCTAAAATGAAGCTCGCCTTCCATCTACCTCTCTCTTGAGCATCTTAACTCATATCATTGTCCATCTTGACATTGCTCTGTGGAACCATTGAAAAGCAACTAAACAGCTCCCCAAAATGTAATGACTCTAACAGAACGCATGTTTCGTCACTTACCCTGCCTTCATCTTTTCAGTGTGACAGTGGAAGGGAGAGGAGGTTGCTTGTAGGGTCCTTCCGGAGCTGCTTTCTGCAACTCTGAAGCTGTATATCCCGTGTGAGAAGAACTGCTTCTGTGAGGATGGCTTTCCTTCCTTTTTTTTTTTTTTCCTCACAGGAACTTAGTTCCAAGAAAGACAAGTGTTTAGATTCCAGTAAAGAATGTTATTTGGGCTGGGCATGGTGGCGCACGCCTTTAGTCCTAGCACTTGGGAGGGAGAGGCAGGCGGATCTTTGTGAGTTCAAGGCCAGCCTGGTCTACAGAGTGAATTCCAGGACAGCTGGGGCTACAGGGAGACCCTGTCTTGAAAAGACCAAAAAAAATAAATGTTATTTGGGGCCGGGCGTGGTGGTGCAAGCCTTTAATCCTAGCACTTGGGAGGCAGAGGCAGGCGGATCTATGTGAGTTCAAGCCCAGCCTGGTCTACAGAGTGAGTTCCAGGTCAGCCAGAGCTACAGGGAGACCCTGTCTCAAAAAAAAAAAAAGAAGAGAATGTTATTTGGATTCATTTTTCTGTTCTTCCGTGTGGTTGAATAGCACAGCACTGGGCAGGTAGGTAGAAGGGGAAGAGTGGTGTGTGTGGTATGTGTGTGTGTGTGTGTGTGTGTGTGTGTGTGTGTGTGTGTGTTTCTCCTCAGTAAAATCCTTGAATTTTGGTCTTCAGAAACAATTTGGATATATAGAGAAATGCCTTTATGAATGTATCTGCTTGATGCCCTTCAAAGGATAGCTAGGAAGCCTATTAAGTTCTGTAGTAAATGAATAATTTTTGACTGCCTTAGCTGTGAAAAGGTGTGCTGAAGGTGCTCCATTATAAAAAAAGTCTGAGAGGATCCCTGAGAGGACAGAGGCAGGTCTAGTGCAGAGGTCTCTTGAGAAGACAGAGGCAGGTCTAGTGCAGAGGACTCCTGAGAGGACAGAGGCAGGTCTAGTGCGGAGGACTCCTGAGAGGACAGAGGCAGGTCTAGTGCCTGAGCTTGTCCCATTGGATTTCTCTCTTATTTCTCCTTGAATTTATAAGTGATAGATGGTCGCTGATGTGTCATAGATTGTCTATCCTCTCTCAGTGGCTTACAGTGACAGAGGGTATGGAGTGGCTTCCCAGGCAGTTCCTCAGCTATGGGACATGGGCTATCTTAGAGATGACTGGCCAAGAAAAGTTAAGTAGTGATCAGAGTCCTGTAGGGACCAGCTGTGCCACCTTCCTGACATGTTTCCAGACAGAGACACTGTGTGCACAACGTTTAATATACTCAAGGCTAGATCCACACGTTTAAGAAATCAGGATTGCCGCACTCTGGAGGCAGAGGCCTGTAGATCTCTATGAGTTCAAGGCCAGCCTGGTCTGAAATCAGGATTAAGGAAGTCATGCATCATGCAAATTTTAACTTTAAAAACACAATGCCAAAAGCCTATGGAAGAGTTAATTATATGTGACCAAATTATGTTACAACTGAAAGTCTTATCTGAGATATTAGCACTGTAGTTTAAGGGATGGATTATTTAAAGACATGTTATATTTATTATTTTTATGTGTATGGATGTATTGTCTGTATGTATGTAAGTGCACCTGTGTCATGTAGTGCCCAGAGAGGCCAGAACAGAGCATCACATTTCCCTAGACCTGGAGTTATAGACAATTGTTAGCCACCCTGTAAGTGTTGGAATTGAACCCAGGTCCTCTGCAAGAACAGTCAGCACTTTTAACTGCTGAGCTGTCTCTCCAACCCCCAGAATGGATTCTTATGTCCACTTTCTAGGATAAAAACATCAAAAAGACATGCACAGGAAATTCCCTTTCTGATCAGAAATAAAGCAGCTTAAAGGGACCTGGAAAAAACATCTTGGATTTCAGACTTCATCTCCCGGAAGTCAGTTCTTATAGCTAACTGGCTGTTTATCTAAGGGGTACACGTTGGGAGTGCTTTGGCATGGAGTTCCATAATGGCCTTTATCATCTGGATGACAGTTTTTCCAATTTAATTAACAATTTATTCAGTCATAAAACTACAGTGACTCATGTAATTAGAGGTTTCCTTCTGTGTCAACAGAGGATTTTTGGAGCTTGGTAACAAGTTGGACAACTTTTCTGCTGTGCTTCAAAAGAAGTAGTCAATCAAGGGTAATATTTTTAGAATTTCAAAAGTGGAGTATGGCTGGCCACTAATCATGTGAAAATAACTCTTGATTAATTACATTGAAAGTATCCAAGAGTGACACAATTTTCTTGGGACTCATTAAAGTTTTATCAAGTGACCTGTTCCAAGCCAGATGAACAGGAAGGTGAATGTTCTTAAACAAACAAGTAAGATTCCCCCAATATCTGAGTTCATAAGGACAAACAAGGCTATCATGTAAATACTTCACTTAATGAAGCAATTAAAAAAATTGACACTGCTGGATTTTATGTCTTCCTTGAACGTGGGTAACTGAAAGATATCCATAAAATAGTCTTCATGAAAATACCAAAGTGGAGTTTCTCCACAGTTGTCACAGTAGTTGCTCATTAACTCAATGGTGTGTTTACAAAACCACTTGAACATTTCATGAGCATAGACGAATCACAGCAGTGCTAAGATTCGGTACGTTAGTTGGGTGACTACCACAGCCAGGTTGTTATCAATTTTCCTGTTCCTGAGAGGTCCATCCTCTGATGCTGTAGTCACAGATGAAAATAATGCCTTATCGTATTCTGCTAGGAATAGGAAGTTGGGGAGGGGCAGGTGTATGGTGTGACATTATATGGCAAGGGAATTCTTCAGGTTAAACAGCCCTCATTTAATCTTTATTATAACCCTACCAGATTGAGAGTTTCCTGGAGCACAGAGTCCCCAACATGTTCATGGTTGCAAGGCTAGGAAGTGACAGAGTCTGAATTCACACCCTAGGCCATATGGTTTTAGAATCTGGTCTGTGCTATGATTCCTGTCTTGATACAAGCTCATGGAAATTGAGCTAATGATCTTCTCTATGTTGATTTTTTAAAAGAGCTCATATTTCATTTGATCATCCAAGTACCTAATAGGAAAAGTTTAGTTATTTTCATTTTAAGAGAGAGAAAACAAGAGAGCTGAGCGGGCAGTGGGTGGCGCGCTTTCCTGACAACACCACCTTGGCCTTCGGGCGCTGCCACAGAGCCGCGATGTCCCAGAGCAGGGCTTCTGGGCTGCAGGAGGAGAATCTGCAGATTTCCCTGGAAGTAACTCAGGACACAGATATTAAAAGAACAATCATAGACATAATCAAAGAAACCAAGGAACAAATGAGAGAACTAAAGGGAGAGAACTGCCAACTCTGGAAGGAAATGGAAAAGCTGAAGAGATCCTACAATGATGATAGGATGAAGAACAGAGACAAGCGAATCAAAGATC
The DNA here is from genome assembly GCA_009823505.1 of Rhizomys pruinosus. Classification (NCBI taxonomy): domain Eukaryota; kingdom Metazoa; phylum Chordata; class Mammalia; order Rodentia; family Spalacidae; genus Rhizomys; species Rhizomys pruinosus. Next base: position 312,463 of record VZQC01005897.1, read on the forward strand.
TAAAAGAAGAGAATGACAAACTCTGGAAGGAATTGGAAATACTAAGGAAATCTCAGGATGAAATGAAAAAGGGAAATCGAACACACATCCAGTCAACAGGAAAGGATGGGAAAGGATGAAGCAGAAAATAGACTATCAAGACCAGAAGATAACATGGAAGAACTGGAGAGCTCAAGCAAAGACTATGCAAAATTAAAAAAAAACATGAGTGGAATGAATAATCAGGAAATGTGGGACACCACAAAGAGACCAAACCTCCATATTGTAGGTATAGAGGAAAGAGAAGAATCCCAAGATAATGGCATGGACCAGATCTTCAACAGAATTATACAAGAAAATTTCAAAAACCTATACAATTTGAAAACCCAAGAGAAATGGATGAATATCTGAAATCATGGAATTCACCAAAACTTAACAAGGAAGAGATCAACAGCTTAAACAGACCAATAATAAAGGAGTTAATTGAAACCATGATTGAAAAAACCTCCCAACTTATGCATGAGCTCTGGCAGGGTGGAGGGTGAGGAAGGGGGAGTGGGTCGAGATCTGATTAAGAAATGTGTGGAAAGCTTCAATAAAAAAGTAAAAAAAAATTCATCATAGGCAAGAGAAAGCTAGGAGGTGAGTTATTATGATGCAGCTTTAGGACTAGTTCTTAGAAAAATGGCGAAGTTGCAGAATTAGGATTTGATGGTATCTTTTTTTTTTTTCCGTCTTTTTCGAGACAGGGTCTCCCTGTAGCCCCAGCTGTCCTGGAACTCACTCTATAGACCAGGCTGGCCTTGAACTCACAAAGATCCGCCTGCCTCTGCCTCCTGAGTGGTGGGATTAAAGGCGTGCACCACCACGCCCAGCTAGTCTCTCCTTTTTCATTGGTGCACATTTCATCAAAATATCCCATCACTAAAATGGTCATAATTATAATTTCCTGTTCTAGACTGTGTCCATGAGCTTCAGAAAACATTCCTTGCAGGAAAATATTAAAATATAAAACAAAGAAATGTGCAAAATACTAGGTAAGGGTTTGCTATCTTGGTGGCAGCGGGGATTACATTTGCCTCCCAATTTCTCCTTTGTGGATGTCATCCAGCTCTGCTTATAAATGCATAACCTTGTATGAAAATGTCATGGTGAAATAATTTTGTGCAGCTAATATATGATTATTAAAATGTCTAAAACAGACAAACATAAATTAATGACTTTTTGTATATGCACAGTATTAGATACATGTATAATTGCTTCTGTCATGCACCAGGTAGAAAAATAAAATGAAGTTTTAATGACAAAAAAAAAGAGAGAAAACAAGTGTGGCAGGGTGGTCAGTTTCCCCCTAAATCACCTAATTATTAAGTCACACGGCAAAACAAAGGAAACTGGACACCCTGTCTTCACTCTGGTTTGATTTCCTTCCTGCCGCAGTGGAGAGGGAGCTTGGGTCTGAGGAGGAATCCGGTGTTTTCTGGCCCCTCATTTCCAGTCCCCTCCATTGATTTTCATTTTACCTGGAGGTCAACGATGGAGACAGTGTAAGAAGTAGGGGGAGATTCGACGAGGAGGGCTTCTCACCACACCAGGTTTTCTGATTTCCTCTCGTGAAGTCACCATGGGTTTTCTTATCTTTTTGCCATGGGAACAACCACAGTCAACTGTGGTGGCAGTGAGATTGGGAAGGCAGAGTTCAAGGAGAAAATTCTCAGCTGATGCACCACCTTATCAGTCTCTGTTCTTAAGGCATCAGGTCTGTCAGATAGCTTTCTCCTGTTTTCTTCTCTAGCACACAGTGAGTTTCAGGGAGCAAGCTGCTTTCTTGTTTGAGTCTCATATCCTCCTTTTCTGGCTATTGATAGAAACTGGAACAAATTTGGTCTGAGTTCTCCCCTTCTNTTTTTTAGCTATAAGTGATAATCCATGAGTATAAGCATCCTTCGTGCAAAACCAATCTATAGACTGTTGTGCCCAAACCCCCACAGTCCCACCATTCAGTGGAGGTTGACAGGTTGTTTGTTCAATCAAGTTGATCAAATGAGTGTCCAGACTACATCGCTGTAGTTTCACCGTTCACCCCAATCGCAGCCTTTACATTCTACCATCTTAAGGCGTCAGGTCTGTCAGATAGCTTTCTCCTGTTTTCTTCTCTAGCACACAGTGAGTTTCAGGGAGCAAGCTGCTTTCTTGCTTGAGTCTCATATCCTCCTTTTTTGGCTATTGATAGAAACTGGAACAAATTTGGTCTGAGTTCTCCCCTTCTTTCCCAGTAGGAATCTTGCTTTCGATTCAACTTGTCAATCATTTCTCAAAAACCTACTCTTTATTTATATATCTGTTTATTTATATCCCATCTTGTTCTACAGAAGTTGAGGTAAATTAAAATCGTAAAAATACAAGTAGGAAGGGGGAAATAAAGATGGAAGAAGAAAGACATCAGAATAGAGCAAGACCCAAAGAGAAGAAAAGAGATTTGATTTCTAGTTTCCTGGCCAGGAAACAAAACAGAAACAACAAAAGCAAAATTGAAATGTAGTCAATCTTTGGATTTTTGTTGATGAGGAAGAGGAAACAAGCCTTCAAACTCTAAAATGAAAATTCTCATGCGGGCTCCTTTCAGATGGTAATTCCTTGTGAAAAGCTTATAGGTATTGCGATTATAAAGATGACCTTGGATCTTTCTACCCAGCAGGGAATCAGACAAATTAATACTTATAGAATACAATAAATGTAGCTCAAGGAATAAATGTAGCTCAAGGACAAGCCTTGTAGCATGAGAGGGGGGAAAATAGCCTGCCTTGTGACAGAGGAAACTGGGCAGGCCACGGGAGGGCGGATCCCAGGGAGCCTCAAAGAAAGGGATGGATTCTGATTAGAGGAGAATAGAGAAATGAGCGCTTGGTCCCAGGGAATGGCATGAGCAGTGGTCGAAGTCTGGGCTTGTGTTTGGGGTGGAGCAGACGGAGAGTCTTTCATATAACGCATAAGGGAGACTGTGATGGGGGTCGGTTAATGTGAAGCTGTAGCTTTCAGATAGTGTCTGAAGATGACCTGTGCTTTGGGAAACTCATTCTGATAGGAGGTCAAGGATGTGTGTGGCCCAAGTGAGGGGCTAGATGGAGAAGATCAGTTAGGACACCCTGGGCATTGTGATAACTGGAAAATCAAAGCAGAAAGTTGAATGGAGCCAGTGGAATTGATAAGTAGGAAATGGAGAGATAGCCTAGTGGTTGGGAGCATTGACTGCTCTTGCAGAGGACCCGGGTTCGAGCCCCAGCACCCACATGGCAGCTGAGAACCGTCTTTAACTCCAGTTCCAGGGGACTCTGACACCCTCTTCTGACCTCCGCAGCATTGCACCACACGGGTGCACAAACCTGCATGCAGACAGTACATTCATACACATACAAAATAAATAAAAAAAAAACTTGTATCACATAATCAGAAGCTTGTCCATCATTAATAAACACAATTACAGATTAATTATTAAACACACAGCTTTCTTATAAAAAAAAAGTAAAAACAAAATAGTAAGAAATGGAGACTCTCTGGGAGCTCTAATTAAAACGACCCAGCCACTTAACCAGACATAGAGGTAACTAGAAGACTGGTGAAAGGTAGAATAGGAGGCAGATAGGGCTTGGCTAGCGTAGTTTATCAAGCATTCAGGGATGGAACCTCTGAAGCCTTCTTGTTTTACTACTGGATAGTACACCAGTGAAGAATTTCAACTTCAGGCATGGCTATTCTTCTGGTAAGTGATCTAGGCCTTAATGTTTCCATCTCTGGAATGGTGATAAGGATTGAGAAGAGTAATTAAGAACATGGCAGTTTAGAAAGTGCTTAGTGAGCCGGGTGTCGTGGCAAACGCCTTTAATCCTAGCACTTGGGAGGCAGAGGCAGGCGGATCTTTGTGAGTTTAAGGCCAGCCTGGTGTACAGAGTAAGTTCCTGGACAGCTGGGGCTACAGGGAGACTCTATCTTGAAAAGACAAAAAAAAAAAAAAAAAAAAAAAGGTTGACTTAGTACACTGAACACTACTAGGAGTTTTTGGAGGGCTTTTTGTTTTTGTTAAGATTTATTTTATTTACTTGACTGTATCTTTTGTGTGTGTAGGCACATGTGTATAGATGTCTGCAAGGCCAGAAGAGGATCCCCTAGAGCTGGAGTTACGGGCTGTTGTGAGACTCCTAACATGGGTGTTGGGGCCTGAAACCAGGTCCTCTGGAAGAGCAGAAAGTGCTCTTAACTGCTGAACCATCTCAGCAGACTTGGGAGGTCATTGCTACTCCTAGTGCTTTTGGGCCAGTGTGGCTACTTCCCTTGTATTTTGCTTTATCAACTCAGCTGCAGTTGTGTCATAAGCAGTTTTCTAGGACTCTATTCAGAACTTGCCTCGTCTGGCTTGCCTGCCAGTAGTTATACTGTCAGCAGCAGGTGAAGTCAGTTACCATTTTGCCACTGCTAGAGTTCACGAACGATGGAAACCCACAGCCATGCTTTGGCCCCAGTCATCACTAAGTGAAGGGGAGACACAGTCTTGAACACCACGTTGTAGTGTGTAGGTTCTGAACACAAAATTCCATAATGTGTGCTGTGAGAGGTTGTATCACTTAACTTCTCAGCTAAGAAGTGGTCAGGCTGAGGGAAAAGGACCTCTAACTACAAATGAAAAGAAAGCACTGATGAGTCCCCCTGTTTCTGGAAGACTTGGTAATGTGATACTTTGCAAAAGCAGCAATAAATTGACAACTTGGAGAAATAGTGATGTGACTCTGGGAATCTCTGAGGACAACCAGCAGGACTGGGAGGTTGGTGAACTGTTACAAAATTCCCAATTATCAGCTGATATGGACTGAGTTTTTCATTGGGAAATTCCCTTTCTAATTAGCATAGCTCCACTCTGTATACACTCACAGGTCTGTGCTTATACTGAGTTCTGTTTTAATTGAGAGTAGTTTGCTGAATCCTGTTCTTAATTATGCAGCCAGATTTTTGTGTTTCTAACTTATTTTCTGGTGATACTATTCCCTCACAGTACTAATAAGGTTTCTGGGGATATGTTATAGTTTTTTTCAACTCTGTGGCTTAGTCTGAAGCTAGACATGTAAACAGGATTAATGCCACTCCAGGGCTCCTGAATCCTTTGTCCTTAATCATTGGGGATTTAAATGAGTCCTCATATTGGTGTATGCAAGAATGGAAGTTTATTTTATGTGAAATTTCTGGCACTCAGTTTTGAAGTTGGTTAAATAACAATGTCAAGGAATTGGCAATTATTGGACATACCCTGATCCTTTGATTTGGACCAATCAGGCCCTGTGCTTGAACATGCTAGAACCACCCTGAGGTTTTCACTTAGTGGCTGTAGAATGGACCTCACAGTCACTTTCCATTTCCCACAAGCTCCCAAATGGGTCCTGATCATGGAGTTTTCTTTGAGGGGGCTTAGTTTGGAAAGAAGTTCCCTCTGGGACAGTGATGACTTATTCCTTGAGGACTTATTCCTATCAACCACCTGTCACCAGTCTTAAATCTTGAACATTTTGGGATATAAACTCTTCTCCTGAATGGTCTGGATCTTCTGGGGACTTCTCTTGGTGGGTGGATTCTAGGTGTGAGGTGTAGGTAACTGATGTCTGTTGTCAGAATATCTCCTGAGTCTGTTTTTGATGTAGGATAGATCTTAGGATCAGTTAAAGTGTGAGTCTCTTAGCCTGAAGCTTCTAATACAGAACTTTGAGAAGCTGCCTCCTGAATTCACAATTCTACCTAGCATTTCAGCTTCAGATTCTATGAAGAACCTCGAAGGGGAATACCATTGACCAGTGATATCCAGCATCCTTTGGAGAAAAGTTAAATGGGCTCAGTAGAAACCCCCTGGCTTTTTTGTATGCTACCTTCAGTTTGAATTCCCATTCCTGATGCTGGAGAGATAGCCTAGAGGTTAAGAGCGCCGACTGCTCTTGCAGAGGACCCGGGTTCGATCCCTAGCACCCACATGATGGCTGAGAACCATCTGTAACTCCAGTTCCAGGGGAATCCGATACCCTCTTCTGACCTCTGCAGCATTGCACGACGTGGGCGCATAAACCTTCATGCAGACAGTACATTCATACACATAAAAAATAAAATAAAAATGTGAATTCCCATTCCTGCCCTACAAATGGCAGGGGAGGTCCAACTGGAAGACCTGATCTCATCAGACAAGTTCAAACTTTAGTTTCAAGGGCTAGTCTGCCATCTTTACATATATTTGCCAGCTGGTAGTCCTTGTAAACATAAAGACCATTGGAGAAATTTCTGAAGAAGGAAATAAGATGATGTCCATTAATATTTTGCCTTCATGAAGCTTGGTTCTCCCCCACACGTGCAGGAATGAGATTTCTTCTGCGCTGCAGGTTTTAAGACCAATTCTCTGAATCTTGTAAGAAGGACAAAGCGTCTCTTGCTCCATCCTGTGCCCGCCTGTGATTTGAAGCTTCTATCTGCAGTGAATTTCTGTGGCTTTCTGGTACCTGTGCCCACACAGCAAGCAGTGGGCACAGGACTGAGGAGCTCCTGGTTTGTCCAGTCGTAGCTGTCTTTACATATCCCCTGAGCCTACAGCTTCCCGAGCTGCCCTGTCTGGCTGCCTGCTTCCCTTCCTGCTGAGGTTGAGGACCCCTTATGTTCCTTTGAGTTTGCTAAACTTCACTTTCTGTCTGTTTGGACTTAATCTGTCAGGCTTTTTTTCTGGCTAGCTGGGATCTAGGCTTTGTGCTCCATAGATACTTATGGCATTAAAAAATGAGGGCTCAAAATAATTATTTAAAAAGCCTTATTGGAGAGAGAAAAAGTCAGAGAGAGAGAGAGAGAGAGAGATAGAGAGAGAGAGAGAGAGAGAGAGAGAGAGAGAGAGAGAGAGAGAAAATATGAGAGACTGAATATTGGAGATGTTTCCAACTGACTTACGGACGGAAGTGCCTGATGGTTCTACCAACATTTTTGGGGGGGGGGAGACTTTTCGAGACAGGGTCTCCCTGTAGCCCCAGCTGTCCTGGAACTCACTCTGTAGACCAGGCTGGACTTGAACTAACAAAGATCCGCCTGCCTCTGCCTCCTGAGTGCTAGGATTAAAGGCGTGTGCCACCACACCCGGCTTCTACCAGCATTTTTACAGCCACAGCAGGGACATCTGGGCACCTGTGAACAGTGTCTATTTTCATTTATTATTCTTTTTCCTTTTTCATTCTCTCTCTCTCTCTCTCTCTCTCTCTCTCTCTCTCTCTCTCTCATTTTTCAGACAGAGTCTTCCTGTAGCTCCAGCTGGCCTAAACCTCGCTATGTAAACCAGGCTGTCATGGTCTCAGTCTCACAGAGATCTGCCTGCCTATGCCTCTTGAGTGGTGGGATCATAGGTGTGTGCAGTACCATGCCCTACCACCTCCCTTCTCCATGTTCAAACTGGAATTGGAGTTCTGGACATAGAATTGTTTTTAAGTATTTAGCTCAGTAGTGTCTAGTTACCAGTTACAGGGTATCCAGTATATTAATGGTGTTCTGCAACCGTCTCTAACAGCAAGTTCATTATTCCTAAAAAAATCATAGCCCCCTTTTCCTTCTACCCCTTAATCCCAGACAACCACTGTCCTCCTTTCTGTTTTCATGTATTTGCTTACTTTGAATAATTTATATAAGTAGAGTGGCATGCTATGAATATTTTTCCTCTGACTTTTTTAAAAAATATTTTATTTATTTTTATGTGTATGAGTGTATTGCCTGCATGTATGTAAGTGCCCACAGAGGTCAGAAGAGGGTGCTGGATCCCTTGGAACTGGAGTTAGCTTCCATATGGGGGCTAGGATTTGAACCCAGATTCTCTGCCAGAGCAGGCAGTGCCCTTAATCATTGAGCCATCTCTCCAGCCCCCATGGCTTTTATGTAGCATAGTTTTTTGAGGTTAAGTGGTGGTAGAACATGCTTTAGTATTTTATGACTTCTTAATGGGTGAATAATACTCTATTGTGTGGTGTATCATGACATTTCTGGGGTCTGTTCATCTCTAAAGGGGAAGGAGCTGACAGACCATAGAATGACTTCATCAGTCCAGCTTAGCAAATTAAGTGTATTTGGGTAACTTGCAGGAGTGTGGATGATTCATGGGTAGCTACACCTTGGAAGAGACCCACCTCCCTTCAGTGTTTTACTTCTTATGGAATTTAGTATAATACACTGTTTGGAAAGAGGACATGGTGATTAGAATGGGGAGTAGTACCTCTTGAGGGTCTCATGAGGGTCTGGTGGGCTTCTCCTCTTCCTCTAAGAAGGAATGTCAGTAGCTCTGTATCTCTTAGCACAGACCCTCTGAGTTCTACTTATTTCATTCCATTGACAATGAGCCAGTATCTCCTACAGGTCTCCCAGTTTCTGTGTTTCGAGATGGTGGTTCCAGAGGAACTTATGGATATAACACAGTTTGATTACTTGTTCTTTGGTTGATGGAGTTTGGATTGTTTCCAGCTTTTGCCCACCATAAATGTTACTGCTATGAACGTGTGGAACCCGAGTGCTCTTGAGTAGTGCTTCTAGCTTTGTGCATCTACCTGGGAATAGAATTGCTGGGTCATCTGGACATTCTGTTTTAACTTTTTGAGACACTGCCAGAATAATTTCCATGGCGACAGCATCCTCGTGCATTCCCACTGACAGTGCACATGTGTTTCAGGTTCCTCCTAATCCACATCACTGCTTGTTCTTTCCAGTTTGTTGGTGTCCATTCTGGAGGTGGTTAAAGTGGTCTCTCTCTGGGTGGGAATACATTTCCCTAAAGACTAATGATGTGAGCATCTTTATGAGCAGTTTCTTGATAGTGTCAGTACATGATACTGCTGCGATGTCAGTGACTACACACATTCTGTAGTGGGATATTTGAAAAACAGATGATCCAGCATGTCTGGCCTCATCCCAGCTTCCTGTACTCCCTGCTAATGTCATGGGGAGTGTGAGTTATGTGAGCTCTCAGTTGAGCAATCACAAGTGGTGAGAAGCACATGCGTGGCCTGGTAGGATGACAAGATCTGCTGGAGTTTCTTTTTTAATTTATTGCGTGCGTGCATGGTTGGGGCACATGGAGGTCAGAGATCAACTTGCAAGAGCCATGTTCTCTCCTCCTGTCGTGTATCTTGGAGATCCAGCTTAGGTCATCAGGCTTGGCAGCAAGTGCCACTGAGCCACATCAGGGGTCCAAGATCTATTGGAATGTCTAATCCAGAAGGCAGATGATTGGAGGTATTTTATAGTTTCTGTTCCAAATGTCTGGAGGATTACAAAGACTGTTTCTAAGGTAGTGAAGGAGGGTATCAGTAAAGACTTGATTTGCATTTTAGCTTTGAACAGAAATGATTAAACCTCCCATTCTTTTTTTTTCTACAAAGTATGCCTTTTCTTCATAATCTTGTAGCAACGTCTCCTTTTTCATCAAGTGCCATACTACGTAGCACACAGAGTCTTGCTGGCTGCGCACCCTTGCTCTCCAGTATTTGCAAGAAAAAGAAGACGCTTTTCAGTGGCTGCCACCAGCTTTCAGTAATTCACCAGTGCCAAACAGAAGGAAAGGGAGAGGCACCTGAGCGATGCTCTCTAAGCCATTTGGGAGTCAAGGAATTGTTCCTTTGGGCATTTATGGGGAATCTCCAAGAAGGGTGATACTGTGGACCACAAGGGAATGGGTGCTGTCCAGAAAGGAATGCCCATAAAAGTTACCCTGGCAAACCCAGAGTCTACAGCATCACCCAACATGCTGCTGGCATGGTTGTAAGCTAGCTAGCAAGGTAAGGATGGGATTCTTGACAAGGGAATTAATGTGTATTTTGAGCATATGAATAGCTCTAATAACTGAGCAGCTTCCTGAAACAGGTTAAGAAAGGTGATTAGAAAAAAAAGAAGCCAAAGAGATAGGTACCTGGGTCTAAGTGGAGCTCCAGGCTGCTCTACCCAGAGAAGCTCGTTTATGGGAACCAATGGAAAGGACTTCTGAGCTGCTGGAGGCTAGGCTGCTGAATTCACGGCTTAATAGAAAAGAAATAAAAGACCAAGGATGTAGAAAGAAAGAAAAACAGAGATGCTAACGCGGTTTTAGCTCCATCTGACAGCTCCATTGTTGGTCATACGCTCATTTACCTGATAACTTACTGTTCCTTTGACTTAGCTCATCCATGTCAAGTTCCTGTACTTATATTGGCCTTTGGCCTTTGTGTCCATAGCTATTATTAAAATATTGTTAGATTCAAAAGCAGGTGTTGATGCTGGGATTGCAGAGGAAAGCCATTTTGGGGAAACTGTGGCCATTGTTGGGCACATTCTGGAAGGCTACATAGATTCTTTCTCCACCTGATATATGTGTGTTGCTTTGAGAGAATTCAGTGAGTTTTACATTTGTGGTTTATTCTCTTTTCTGTAGATATGCTATCTTTCAGTATCTTTTTTAAAGTTTTATTTACTATTTCTATATGTATAAGTATATTGTCTGAATGTGTGTAAGTTGTGTCATGTTGTGCAGTGCCGTTGGAAGTCAGAACAGGGCATTGGGTTGAATTCCCTGAAACTGGAGTTAAGTATGGATGGTTAACTGCCATGTGGGTACTGGGAATCCAACCCAGGTCTTCTGCAAGAGCAGCCAGTGCTCTTAACCACTGATCTGTCTCTCTAGTCCCCTCTGTAAATATCTTATTAAAAAAGAAAACAAGAAAAAAAAAAAACCCTCTTGTTCTCAGTAGCTCATGTGGTCTCAGTTTTAATGTAAAAGCTGCCTGATGTGAGAAGACAAGGAAGTCCTTGGTCTTAGTAAAGAGAGAGGTTAGAAAGGAAATCCACTTACTTTTGAAAAGATATTTATTATTTTTATTTTTTAAGCACGTGAATGTTTTGCCTGTATGTCTGTAGAAACCCGAAGAGGGTGTTGAATCCTCTGGAACTGGACTTACAGAGATTTACTAGCTGCCATGTGGTTGCTGAGAACTGAACCCAGGTCCTCTGTAAGCTCAGCCAATTCTCTTAAGTGCTGAGCCATCTCTCCAGCCTAGAAATTGACTTTCAGTTGATTATCTTTTTTAACAAGTCAAATACTTTTTAATATATTTTATTTATTACTTTTATTTTGTGTCTATGGGTGTTTTGCCTGCATGCACCCATGCTGTTCAATGCCTGTGGAGTCAGAAGAAGGAACTGGAGTTATGGATGGTTTGTTAGATGCCATGGATGCTGGGAATTGAACCCATGTCCTCCGCAAGAGCAGCTGGTACTCTTAACCATTGAGCCATATCTGCAGCCCCAAAGTCAAGTATTTTTAATAATATTTTCTTTATTACTTTTATTTCCATTTGTATGGGTGTATTGCCTGCATCTATGTAAGTGTACCTACGTTGTACAGTGCCCGAGAAGATCAGAAGGTAATATCAGATTCCCTGCAACTGGAGTTATGAGTGGTTGTTAACTGCCATGTGGGTGCTGGGAACTGAACCCAGGCGCTCTGTAAGAGTAGCCTGTGCTCTCAACCACTGAGCCACCTCTCCAGCCCCACAAGTCAAGCACTTTGCTAAGACATTGTATAAACTACATTACCTTGTGGAGCGGTGTATCACTTCATTGTGCAGATGGAAAAACTGAGGCTGAGAAATTAAAAATACTTAGGCTCCTATCACCAGGAATAGTGTAGTCAGGAAATGACCCCTTGGAGTCTGCTGTGGTTCATGGTACATTTGTGACCCAGCTGATATCCACTGGCCATTTGTTAAATGGTGCGGGAGTTAATTAGAAGAGGCCAGGGGCCTTGCTGCTGCCCTGGTGGACCTGGGTTGCACTGCTTTTGCCTGGCTTTTGTTTGCAGATGGGGTTATTGAAGCAGAGGTGACAAAACCCTCGTCCTCTGGGTTTCCCCTTTCTGGGGGATGGAGCTGGCCTCAGTTGGACAAGGCTGAGGGATCTTAAGAGCTCCTGACAGATTGACGGCCTGTTAGCCGGAGTGTGCCTCTCCGAGGTTCCGCAAGGCTGTTCTCATTTAGAGCCGAGTGTCTGAATGCCTCCTTGGCCTGAAAACTGGCAGGAATAATGTACTGGTTGGGAGGCTGGGTTGAACAGGATTCTAGTGAGCTGTCAGATGTGATTGCTGAAATGATTCAGTATGAGCTTATCACACTGCCGGAGCGGAGAACAGCACGGTGCACGTTATTTATGGCATTCACGCTCATGCAGCTTGGAACAAAATATAGCATGTCCCAGGCTCAGATTCAAATTAGAATATTCTGGTGTGTATGCACAGATTAGCTGAACAATAGACTCAGGGACAAGACGATCCTCAAACCTGGATGAGAGAGGACGAATTGTCTGATTTACAGTGCATTTGAAAAATGTTTCAATCCCCAAAGGAACCCATTGTCCCTTACCAACCGGGGCTGTGAAGGGCGTTCTAGTGCATCCATTTGTGAAGCATTTTAGCAAAACTCCTGCTGTGACTACTGCCGAATTATACTGCTGCTGAATTATATTATTTTCTTGTGTCTTAAACACTTGGTTGGATAGATCTTTTGGAGATCTCTGGAGTCATTTGGGGGACTTGGAAATGTCGATGAGTTATGTCCTTCCCGCCAGGTTACTAAAATCTGAAGTCACTGGAGGAGAGGGGCTGAGCACAGTGCTGCAGATTGAGCATATATCTGTCCCAAAGATTTGGCTTACGTTTGTTTATTGCTTGGACATGGGGGCAGGGATGAAATCTGAAGGAGTCATTTCTCCTCCTTTCCTTCCCTTCTTTCACATGGGCATGTGGCTGCTAATCCTGAGAACCCACAAAGATGCTGATTTGAATCCAGCCCTCGCTCTTTCTAGCTGCATAACTTTTAATCTCTTTTTTATGAGTGATGGATGAGATTTATCCTGAAGAGATTGTGTGAGTATTAAATGAGATGATGTTTATAGTGCTTGGACAATAGATTCTCTTTCTGTCACTGGTGCCTTTACTTTCATAGGGAAAAAAAAACATTTTGGTGAAGGAGTTTTAGCACATACTTTGAGGATACTCTCTACTTTGGTTTCTGTACAGATTATATGAATATTTGGGCTTTAAAATATTCTTGGGGGCTGGAGAGATGGTTTAGTGGTTAAAAACACTTGCTGCACAAGCAAGAGGAAGGTAACTCAGATCCCCCAGACCTCACATAATTGCTGGATGGGTGGATATGGCAGCTCATCTGTAATTCCAGCTTCAGAAGGCTGAGGCAGGGGTCCCTAGGGAGACTAGCCAGATTGGCATTCTGTGGGTTTTATTGAGAGACCTTGCTTGAAAGAAAAGATGGAAGAGAGAGGAGGAGTATGATTCTCTGTATCAACCTCAGGTCTAAGCACACATGTGCATATGCCCCTCCCACCCCCACATGTGCGTCCCTACACACTGGCGCACATATACCCATACTTAGGCATACCATATGCACATATACTAAAAGAAGAAAAGAGGGCTGGAGAGATGGCCTAGCAGTTAAAAGCACCGACTGCTCTTGCAGAGGACCCGGGTTCGATTCCCAGCACCTACATGGCCGCTAAGAACCATCTTTAACTCCAGTTCCAGGGGCAATCTGATGCCCTCTTCTGACCTCCGTGGCATTTTGCACGACACGGGTGCATCAACCTACATGCAGACAGTACAGTCATACACATAAAAAATAATAATAGTACCACGGAGGTCAGAAGAGGGCGTCGGATTCCCCTGGAACTGGAATTCTCCTGGAACTGGAATTCTCCTGGAATTGGAGTTTCAGATGGTTCTCGGCCACCATGTGGGTGCTGGGGACTGAACCCGGGACCTGCATGCAGACAGTACATTCATACACATACAGAAATAAATAAAATTAATAAAAAAAATTAAAAAAAAATAATAAATTAAAAAAAGAAAAGACTGCCAGGCCTGGTGGCGCATGCCTTTAATCCTAGCACTCGGGAGGCAGAGGCAGGTGGATCTTTGTGAGTTCAAGGCCAGCCTGGTCTACAGAGTGAGTTCCAGGACAGCTGGGGCTACAGGGAGACCCTCTCTCAAAAAGACCAAAAAAAAAAAAAGAAAAAAAGAAACATATTCAAAAAAAGAGAATGTTATTTGGATTCATTTCTCTGTTCTTCCGTGTGGTTAAAAAAAAACAAAAAACAAAAACACAAGACCAAAATGTTTAATAAATAATCAAAAGTCAATGTTGCTGGGCATGGTGGAGCGTATGCCTTTAATCCCAGGACTCAGGAGGCAGAAGCTGCTGCTGAATCTTTGTGAGATGGAGGCCAGCCTGGCAAGTTCCAGAGCAGCTGAGACTACAGGGAGACCCTGTCTGAAAAAGACCCAAAACACAAAAACAAAATAAATCAAAGAAGATATTAAAGTAACTGCTGGTTGGTGAGGGGTCTTGACTTGGAAGTGTCCTATTCATTACAAAGCAACATATGTTAATTTTCTTCAATTGTCTACACAGTTACATGGGTTTCCTCTTATATTTCTCTCATTCATATATGTACATAATTATACATGACACATTTCTCTTTTTGAAGGACATTTTTTATTTGGGGCGGGGGATGGAAGACATTTGCCCTAGTTAGGTTTCTATTGCTGTGATAAACACCATGACCAAAACCAAGTCGGGGAGGAAAGGGTTTACTCTATCAACATCTCCCAGGTCACATTCATCACTGCAGGAGTCAGGGCAGGAACTCAGGGAAAGAACCTGGAGGCGCAGGAGCTGAAGCAGAGACCCTGGAGGAGCGCTGCCTCCCGCCTGGCTCCTGTTTCCTGTGCTTAGCCTGCTCTCTTGTATAATAACCAAGGGCCAACTGTCCCAGTGGGTTAGGGCCTCGCACATCATTCAGTAACTAAGGAAATGCCCCACAGACATGTCCACAGGTCAGTCCACTGGAGGAAATTCCCGTGTTGAGGTTCCCGCTACTCAGGTGGGTCACACTGTCAACTGAAGCCATCCAGCACACTGGAAATGTTGAGTACTTTTTAAACGATTTTCTTTCCTTAGGGGTCAGTAAGAAGACCTCCGTGGATAGGCCAGGAATGTAGCTTAGTGGTAGACCACTGCATGGTGAGGCCCTGGATTTGATTACCAGCACTTAGAAAAAAGTAACAAAAACTTTCATGGGTTCCCCTCTGTTCTAGTTTGTCTTCCATTGCTGTGACAAAACACTCTGACCAACACCAACTTGGGGAGGAAAGGGTTTACTCAGCTCACATCTCCTGGGTCACAGTTCATCACTCAGGGAGCCCAAGGCAGGAAT
The DNA here is from genome assembly GCA_009823505.1 of Rhizomys pruinosus. NCBI lineage: Eukaryota > Metazoa > Chordata > Mammalia > Rodentia > Spalacidae > Rhizomys > Rhizomys pruinosus. The sequence goes on from VZQC01005897.1 coordinate 327,739, forward strand.
TCAGGGCAGGAACCTGGAGGAAGGAGCTGAAGCACAGACCATGGAGGAATGCTGCTTACTGGCTTACTCCCCTGGGCCATGCCCAGCCTGCCCTCTTATATGGTGCACAACAGCCTGCCTGGGGTGGCACCACCCATAGTGGGCTGGTCCCTCCCAGATTGCCGAACAATCAAGACAATACTCCACAGATGTGGCCACAGGCCACTCCAATGGAGCCAATTCCCCAGTTGAGGCTCCCTCAACCCAGGTGTGTCAAGTTGACAATAAAACTAGCCAGCACACCCTCTCTTCTTATAACTAGCAATTATGCAAGAACTCATAATTAGTTCTGTCTTTTTAGCTAAATATTTGGGTCAAAGCATTGTCAAGAAGGTCTGGTACCCATAAACTTCTGTCCATCCATTTGTCCATCCATCCATCCATCCATCCATCCATCCATCCATCCATCCATCCTTTTATGTTCTTCCTGCAAATGTTTATTGAGCCTATCTTGTTGCTCATTCTTGGATCCAGTGATGAAGAATGCATGCCCAATTCCTGTCATGGAGTACACACTGAGTTATCACAGAGTGAAATTTATCCTGAGATAAACAGGAGGAAATATTTCAGTCAGAGATGCTGGGAAAGACTATGAAAATTGAGAAAAACTACAAAGGCAGAAAAACGTTAAGCAGACGACATTTTCTATCTCAAATTCTGCCCCCCCCCCATTTTTCCAGGCTTGAATCTACAGACTTCTAGGGTAATCTGATGGGCAGACTTCCTGTCCATCACACACTCTGAGTTCCTCACTACTTTATCCTTGTGAAAAATGGGAGACACAAAGAAACTGAGTTTCCTGGGCTTCATTTAGTTCTAATTAGACTCAGGCAGTGGCCACATGGAGCAGCCCCATCTGAATCTTCTAGCTTTGCTGCTCCCAAAACTAAGGCAGCTGATTCAAGAATAAGTGTGTTCCTATAGGGATGCAGGGAGGGGGGAAAGGAAGAAAAGAAAAGGAAAATTAATTAATTCTATCCACACAGTCTTTATCATGACCTTCATTTTGATTTTTGATGTGATGACAACCATATTTGCAGCTTGTACAGCCGTGATGCTAATTAGAATGGAAACATCGCACTTTTGATAAATTCCTTTTAGAGAAGGTTTATTTAATTCATTTTACAATCTCAGCCTGAACACCTGGAGACAGGCTGGGGGTGGCACAGGCTGGGGGATTTGACTAGATCATTGCACACGGCACTCACCATCATCACTTGGGGGAAAATTAACTTTAACTGAGTAAGCAGTGCTTTACAGTTATGCTTCTGGAACCGTCTGTGGAGGAGAGCCAGTTATTTTCCTTTTAAATTTTAATCCACTGTAAATGAAATGTGATCCTGCTCTACAGGAATCAACGTGCTGTGTGTGTTTGACAACACCGAATCTGGCCTGTACCTTGTTCACAGAGTCTGCCAAGGGCTGTAATATCAGAATGTTACCTGAGCTTCTAAACACTCCACTTCTGTTCTGTAATCCCAGTGAGGGTCGTTACAGGCAGGCTTGTGAACCAGTATTGGCAGCCACAGTGGTAATGACTCTGTTTCCTCTAGTTGGGGACACAGTTGAACTCTTGAGGGACAATGTCGTTACCTTATTTACTCAGATGACTATCTGGTAGAGAATGTGAAATAACAAGCATGGGATTGGCTTTGGCTTTCAGAAGCACACTCTCATGACCCCATATGGTCTAATGTTTTTCTCAATCAAAAAAGGTTCGAGAAGTTCTAAGATTTGCTTGTGGTAGTTCTTCTTCCCACATCCTGAATTTTAGGGCAGTTGTTTGTATTATTAGGAACAAAATCAAGTAATTCCTTGGTGATTCTTTCTTTAGGAACCAGAGTAACAGGGTACTTTCTATTCTGCTCCCAGAATTTCTTTGGAAAGCAAAGGAAAATAACAGAATGGAGTTTTATCGAGAGAAAAATCTGAATAGTTGCACTGCAGTGATGTTGTCTTGGTTACTAATAGGACTTCAGAGTTTGTTTTTGACTAATTAGGAACTTAGAATCTGAATAAATAATGTGGAAAGCTTAAACTGTGTGGCACAAAAAATACTGAGTACTTTCAGAACTTTTCAAGCATTAAAAAATGTGATAGAGTTCAAAACAGAAATAGTTTTCTTCATAAGTGTACATAATTAGCTTTTAAATTTGCTGCTGCGTCATCATGTATATTATAGGTTTTATCCCTTAGGGAATTCAGTGCATTTTTTTCAGCCTTGGACACCTGTGAGGTCGTTGCTTCAAGAAGTAACAGACCATATTTATTGCTTCTAGAAGTTTTGTCATATCTATTTGTGATCCCTTTTTCTCTCATCTCCATGGTCTCAAGGAACCACTCTCAATTACTTTTCAGGGGATGGCATCATACTGTGCAGATAGGGTAATGTGCAGTGTCCTCATCTGCTTTCGTAAGCAGCTTTCGGTTCACCTGTGTAGTCCATTCCTTGGCATGGCTGAATGGTGTTTCATTCTGTAGATACGCATCACAGTTTGTTTCTCCCCTTTCCTGAGATACCAGGTCAAGTTTTTGATTGTTGTGAACAAAATGACCATGGACATTTGTACAAGTTTCAGCATGGGCAGATGTTTGCATTTCTTGTGGGCAAATATCAAGGAAGGAGGTGAAAATCACATGACAGGTATATGTTTAACTTTTAAGGGAATCAGGACAGGGCAATTTTGCTAACTCTGGCCACTAATGCATATAATTGGAAAGCTTTTTAACATGCCAGGTGTGTGGGGTGGAGGGTAGATGAAGCTTTTATCTAAAAATGCATGTTAAAAAATGTGCCTTTATAAAAGAGCTCAGAATAGTGAAACCCCTGAGATATGAATGGTGCAAATCATAGCTAAATGCAGTACCTGAGACCGCCACTCTTCTGCTTGCTGGTTGGGCAATATGCACTGGTTGACCGATAGGCCTGTTTGGTCATCTGTGACATGGACATGATGGTAGTGAGGCAAGATTTTAGATTCCGTTTCATGCTCTTAGCACAGTGCCTGGACATAGTGATTCTGGGCATCAAGTTGTTGCCGTCTTTGTTGCACGTAGAGAGGTATCTTCTTAACATTATTTGTTCTGCTCTCTGTCTCTGTGTCTCTCAGTTTCTCTCTGCCCCCCTCCCATGTGTGCGCATGCATACCACAACGAGAAGGTGGAGGTTAGAAGACAGCTTGTGTGAGTTGGGGCTCTTCTTCCACCATGCGAGTTCTGGGGATTGAACTCAGTTTGTCAGGTTACTTGCTGAGCCATCTCACCTGTCCTAGGGAGACATCTTAATGAAAACCTATCTGAGAAGAGTCTAAGCTGCCTTGGAAACAAACGAGCTTGCCCTGCTGCTGCCATGCAACATGTTTCCTTTGAGATTGTGTGCATACGGTCCCTTCGTTTTGGCAAAGAAGTACACCAAATGACTGCTTTGGGAGCTTCCAATTTTAGAGGCATAGTGTTCCAGATAAACTGAAAACTCTGAGTTGTTTTGTGAATTACTCAGGTGAAGCCCAGCTGGTCACATGCTTGGTTTTGGAAAAAAGAATTCAGCAAGCTTGGAAAGTGTTTTAGCAGAGTAATTCCAGCAGAAACCTGGGTATCTCTTAGAACTCTTTCAAGAACTCTGTTGGGGCCCTTGATAATATTGATAGGATTGTGGTAATAACCTCATTATGCTAAATGCAGTATTACATTATATTAATTATATTAATTGAGGGCTGGAGAGATGGCCTAGTGGTTAAGAGCGCCGACCGCTCTTACAGAGGACCCGGGTTCAATCCCCAGCACCCACATGGCAGCCGAGAGCTGTCTGAAACTCCAATTCCAGGAGAACTCCAGTTCCAGGGGAATCCGAGACCCTCTTCTGACCTCTGCAGCATTGCACAACACGGGTGCACAGACCTGCATGCAGACAGTACATTGATACACATACAGAAATAAATAAAATTAAAAAAAAATTATATTAATTGAAAACAGAATTCTGTTGGTTTTCAGATGTTGTACAGGAAATTCAACTAAGGTATAATAGATGCTTGCATTTGTAAAGCACAGAATAAAGAGTGTGAAGTTATCAGAGTCTTCAGGTTACCATGCATCAGGTGGATGTGAACTATAGGATGCTATAAACATTAATTTATTAAAATGAGATTTAGTCAAATAAGTCGGCTAAGACAGGTTTACAGAAGACAGTGAGAAATTCCCTATTCAGTTGGATCAAAACCTTATGTAAAACATTGTAAATCATTTAAAGATGATGTGAATTCATTGGTCATTTTGTTCTTTGAAGTCCTTCAAGTTCATTCAAATTATTCTTTTTTCTTTTTTTTTTTTCTTTTGGTTCTTTTGACACAGGGTCATTCTGTAGTTCCAGCTGGCCCGGAACTAGCTATGTAGACTAGATTGGCCTTGAACTCACAGAGATCTGCCTGCCTCCCAAGTGCTGGGATTGAAGGCATGTGCCACAACGCCCAGAAAATTATTCTTTATTCTTAAAGGAGCATACTACAGTATACTTCTACACACACAGTATAGCATGCATATTACATAATGTATAATACAGTAAAATATTTAGGTGATAATCTCAAGGGGCTTCCTGACTCTTCTAGGTTCTTGTTCAAGAATTATAGCTGTAGGCTCCTGTTGGTCTCAACAAGCCCTGCCTGCTTCAGATTTTTTGTCTTCTTGAATCCCTGAGTCTCACTACTTTGTGCAGTGCAGAAATCTCGGTGCTGATCTATTTTTGGAACTGTGAGCAGGTGGAAGTTGATTTGTGTGTTACTGTGGCTGTGATCAGGAGCTACGTGACCGTTATCATTTGCTTCGATCAGGGTGGCAGCGAGAGAGAATCTGAAATAGAACCCACCATGTGTGCGGCTGCTAATTATTTGCTTTGTTCTCACAGCTCGGCACTAATTCATATAATACCAGACATTTATAATCTGGCACTATGTAAGTGACTAGGGAGAAGTCTAAAATGCGTCTCATAGCTGGAAGTAAGCTTCCAGGCTTATTGGAAAAGTTATTAATTCTCAAGACTGAAGCCAATGTGAAAGCTGGTGGTGGAGTCCAGGTTACTAAGTAAGCATTTGGTTTCAAAGATGAAAAACACAATCCGAGGGAATTTTTGAAATTGTCTTTCTCAAATACTAAACAAAAGGATTGGTGAAGTGATCTCAGACTGACCGGGTGTTTGGCTGTAATACCAGGGTAAACAGACAGTAGCGTGCTCCATTCAAGAAGGGCTTTGACAGTCTGAAACCTTGCAAGGAGGAGATGCAGTGTGCTCAACAGTGTCCTCTGTGATCCTCTCCTGCATACTGGTCTCAAGGGCCCTGACACTTCCATCTGTCCACCAGGTATGCTGTTGGCCGGCAACCTCACACTCCCTCTCTGTGTGTCTGGGTCACCATTGTCCGCTGTCGGCCCTCCCACCTCCTTCAAGGCTTGGCTCACACGTTACCTTCTTCAGCGGAGCTGTTCTTCTTAACACCTTATTAAAATTGCAGCCAGGACTTCCTTGGCCACGTCACCAACAATCCTCAGTGTTCTGTTTTAACATAATATCACTTCCAGTATGCTACAGAATTTGCTTCTTTATTATGTCTCCTGCTACTGTCAGTGTCCCAGGCAGTTCCCACTCCAGTCTACAAGGAGGGGGCTTGTGGTATCTGTTCACTGATGGACTCAAGCTTGCACCTAGCAAGTACTTAGTAAATATTTGCTTAAGTAAGTTCACTGGATAGGTTGAGCAGTGAAAACAAACATCCACGCTGGGTGGCAGAGCTGACAGGCAGGAAAGCTTTTTCACTCCATGTATCTTTGGGAACTATGGGGTCATCTTTGTTTCCTAACAGTCCCAGAGGATGATTGTGAGGGACAAATAAACCTCAAAATCAAAAGCACACTTCAGACTTTCGAACACTGCCCATAAAACTCCTATTGTTACAGCATTTTAATGTTCCAAAGAGCCAACATTATATTTTTACCTAATGCACAAACTTCATCCTTCACGCTGCACTGAATTGACCTAGCATTTGTCAGTGGCCGGCTTAATGACCCTGTGCCTGATGCTTTGCTCAGTTTATCTGGCTCTTCCCTGGTTCTGCATGAAGTAACTACCGTTACCTCATTGTAGACCAAGAATTGGAACTGAGGGGGGAGGCGCACAGAGGACCTAGAACAGCTGGAACTTGAGAACATCAGCCTGTCTCATTCAAATATTATTTATGCTTCTTCCTATAAGTGAGAATACTGGGTCTTTGTAGTCAGAGAAAACTGGTCTCATAATGTGTCTGCACTTATATCTGGCCTCCTATCCCAATGAAAGGGAGTCTGCACGTTCCATTGGAAAACTGCTCTTCAAGGGGTCTCCACAGCTTCCTCTTTCTCTTAAGTCCCAATCAAGGTCTCAATTACAGCTGAAAGCTGTTTATTATGCAACTCTGAGATGAGAAACTAGGACTTAGCAAGGACATCCCAAGCTCTCCTCTAGTTTATGGAAACAGCCATCGAGATAAGAGATTTAATTTGCTTCCTTCCTTGGTGACTTCTGTTTCAGTCATAGGTTCTGGGGTCAGGTCCGTGAATTCTTCCAGGGCTGCCAGACCCAGCTCTGTGTCATTGAGGGGGAGGGCGATGGAGCAGACATTATCCCTAAGCCTCTTCCTAGTTGAACATTTTATATCCAACTTTTTCCTGTCAGTTTGTGCCTTACCCCCTTTGCACCTTCCTTCCCTTTCAGGATGCTCTTAGATATTCCCATTGCTTTCTAGAAAGAGTTTTCTCTCTATTTCAGTCCATACATTTGATTCTCTTTGTGCTTATGAGCACCGAGATGTAGCTGTGTTTTAATGCTAGCATTGGGTCCTAGGGGGGTGGGGCTCAGCTGGGGATAAGCACTGCCCCACTGTTTGCTATGGTAGGAGTGAGTTAAATGTTGCTTTCAATTCACTATGCTTAGGGAGTATGCCTCTCGTACTCTTTTGCCTGATGTTCTGATTACATAGGGAACCAAAGACCTTGACAACTCTCAGTTTCTGCTGAATTCCTTTCATCAGAGTCTCAGTATCCATCCTTAAATATTGCTGGAAAGTCATAGCTTAGGGAGCATGTGTTCTGAGGAGGGCTCTTCCCCTGCACTTTCTCAGACTTCTTCTGTGAATCTCTGGTACTGAGGTGTTCATCCTGAGAATTCTGTCTTTGCTCGTGATACTTCCCTTCCTGGGAATCCCGTAAACTTCAGATCAGCGCTACCCACCTGTCACAGACTCTCTGATCATCTCTATTCTGGAAACACTCTAGGATCCCGTCTGTGCAAAGTAATTTCTCCTTTCTTCAAATGTATGCTCCCCCCCTCTTTCTATCCCTCATGTGCCGTTTATGTACTGCCTTCTATTACTAGTATGCCATTGTGTATGTGTGCACACACAAATACGTGCACATCCCACAAATCAATCATTACTTTCTTGAGTGTAGGGAAAGTTTCATTTCTGTCTCCTTAAAGATTTCTCACAGCTCGTTTTTACCGTGTGTTGATGGGCAAAGGGCCTGGTACCGCTACAGAGTGAGGATGGCTCAAGGTATAGTTAAGCTGCTCTTTGAACTGAACTGGCTATAGTTTCTTCCCCAGATCTAAGCTAGCATCTCTCTCTGTCTTTTCAAGCAAATTCCTAGCCCCTGTATGGAGACATGTACAAAACCTGCAACTAATAAGAACTGACATTGGCAAACACTGGGTAGTGATACAGTAGGACTTAGCCCAGAACACTTAGTGGTTTCTGAAAGAGAAAAGGGTTTCAGAGAAGAAGAAAGGCCTAAGTGTGTTTTTCAGTGCATGCAGGAGCAGATGACAGGCACATGATGGCAGATTGAATGGTTGTTCCTGGACACTGAAAGCATTTGGCAATGTGATTGTTCGGCTTGTGGATCAGGTATCAGAAAAAAAAAAATCTCTCCTCTTGCCCAAGAGTGAGACTTCAGCAGTTCCCTGTGTTGTTTAAGTGTTTGTGTTTACTTTACTTATCATCTGATGAGATGCCAGCTGGTAATGGGATTGTAGTGGCTTTGCACAACAAGGCCTTCAAAGGGCTAGAAAACATGACAGACATGGTGAGTGGCAGAATCCTTCCATGTCTCATTTAATGCTGGGTGACTGAGTGCATCCGTGTGGAGGAGTTTTTCACGTCAGAGCAGAGTGATTGCCATAAAGCTTTGGAGTCTCTGGGACAACATGGGGTGGGTAGGCTAAGGCAATACTGCCAGCAAGCTCAGGCTGAGGGATTGCGTGGCTTTTCAGCATTGGGGAACCTCTCTGTCACTTTACATGAGGTCTTCTCAAATGCGCCTTTGGCATTCTGGCCTAATGTATTATGTTGAGGCTCATCTCATCTCTTTGTTCTGATTTTGAATATGCAATTTTTATTTATTCAACGTGAAGTGAAAATGGAAAGTATAGGAATCAGAGAAAGAACAGCCTCGGAAATGAGAAGGCTTAGCCAGGAGTTCCTTTTCAGAAACAGTAGGAATTTTGTGAGCTAAGGATCCTTCCTGACTTCATGGCTGATGCCATATGAAATGGTTTCCAGGCATGCAAGGTGCTTTATCACTGACAGGGTTATGTGGCCATTGACTTTCTGAGTGTGGATATTTAAGGTTAGACAGTCATTTACTCCATTCAGTTTGCTTTGAATATAATGAACTTAAGTGGAAAAAAATGACCCATTTTTGAATTAGCAGTATGTTTTAACCAGAGAAGAAACCCTGTGTGCAGGAAGACTGCAACTAAACCATATACTTGATAGCTTTCCACATGGAACCTATGAATTTGACAGGCATGTGTAGTTGGGACAATATTTATCAGCTGTGTAAAATTACTTATGGAATTCCTATTCATTTCAGGCTGGTTATGCCAGTCATGATGGATAACAGCCTTCAGTATTCTTGTTGAACTTCTTCATAGACAGGAAAGATGTAACTTGAGATGTATGGTATATGAGTTTAGAACAAATCTATCCCAAGATTCACAAACAGTAAACTGTTTCAGATACACTATCTTAATATGTGTAGGGTAGATTTGTGAGGTTCTGTGAATATTCTACATGAGAATTTCTTTTGTCTTTTTAAAGATTACTGATATTTTATGATCAACGTTTCATTAACATAACTTGATATGACAAGGACTTCTTGTTTGGGTGTGGATTTCAAGGAAAGATGGTTTGGTAGAAGATTGGAGATCAGAATCTTTATCTGAAACATTCTCTAATTCTACCCATTTTATCCCATAGAAATTCATTTCATCACAGACCTGTACAGAGCCTTCCAATCAGCTAACTTATCCTTTAAATTTCTTTAAAATGACACTTCTGCAAAGATAACCATCCCTGTATCAGATTCAAATCTCCATCACATGCTTCAGTTGGACCCTGTTTCCCTTTAAGGCTTAACCCACCACTGGCAACTAAAACAATTGTTCATGTAAACACTGTTTTTTATCGTTCCACTTGATTATAGTGGCATTTAGATGAAGGGTGCTCCTAGTGTTCTCTATAAATGTTTGTTGAAGGAACAGATGGGCAAATGAGCCAACAGGTGAATTGCCCATGTCCTCCAGGATTCTGCCCCATCACTCAGCTGTCACCATCTCTCTTCATTCAGAGTGTGTACCTGAACTTTGAAAGTGGTAGACTTTCTATATCACAAGAGTGCCATAACAAAGAACGACAAACTGAAAAGCTTAACACCATACACAGGGCCATGCTTACTCTGGCAACCCTAAGGAGATAATCCTTCCTTGCCCCTTCCCAGATACAATTGGTTCTGCCAGTCCTTGGCTTATAAAGTTCCAATTAAATTATTTAATTTTTATATTTTATTCATTGTTTTTATGTGTATGACTGTATTGCCTACATGTATGTAAGTGTACCTGTGTCTTGAAAGCCCCTTGGAGGTCAGAACAGGGTGCTGGATACCCTGGAACTGGAGTTACAGATGGTTGTAGCTACTGTAGGTGCTGGGAACTAAACCTGGGCCCTTTGCAAGAATAGCCAAGTGCTCTTAGTTGCAGAGCTATCTCTCCAGCCACAATTGCTTCTCTTTGCATGGTCATCTTATTTCTGTTTCAGTGTCTCCCCTTTTATAAGGACAACAGGTGCTTTTCTATTTAGAGACAGCCCTAGTTCATCGTGGCATCATCTTAATCATATTTGCAAAGATGTTTTTCCAAATAAGATCATAACCCGAGGTCCCAGGCGGACATGCATTTGTGGGTACCCTATTTTAATTCGATGCAACTTGACTCCCTGACTTTGCCTTCTGCAGTTCTTTTTTTCATATATCCACAGCCCTATTTTCTACATTACATGATGGTCTTAGGAACCCTAGAGGTTCCACTGATATGAAGTCTAGGACTTGGTGTTCAGCTGCTAGCAAGGTTTATATCAAAGCTTGGTGTGGTGCCTGGGAGAAAATATTGAGTCTTAGTGGAAAGAGGTCTTGATTCCTGGGCTGTGGTGAAATTTTTCCTCCAGTTCATCTTCTTTTCATCACCTCTGGCTTTCTGAGAACGCCAGTGAGTCCATAACATGGCTTTGCATAAAGAAGTAAATCTATGGTCAGGTGTGGGATTTCAGCCTCCTCCACCTCATCACTGGACTGGACATCTAAGCAGAGCCTTCTGAGGAGGCATACAGCCTGGACGTCTGTCATCAGCTTCATCCCTTCACACTTGAGTCATCCAGGTTTGCCTTTACCTATCCAGTATGTCCTGACAGTCCTAATCCTTAGAGTACCTGTCGACCTCAGACTCTTCTCTTTTAATCCAGGACTTCTCTTTGCCCCCAAAGATTAAATATTTGCTAGCAAAGTAATGTGTGGCCTAAAACTTTATACTCAGAAAGTAACTTAAACTAGTAACAGTCATACTTGAGCCTGGTTGTGTTCTGCACCATTCCACAGGGAAGCCAAATGAACATTTGCTGAAGTCCTGGTACATGCCAGGCCCTGAATACAGACTATAAATGTGTGCACCCGTGCAAAGATTAGTTGTATTAACATATTTAAACACTGCGATCATGTAGAAAGAAGCAGTAACTCTTCAAGGGCAGAAATCTGATTATATCATGAGAACGGATGCTCTGCTTCTTAACATAATTGTTACTGCTTCTTTGAATATTGAGAATAAAAGTCACAACAACCTTCAAAGAGAAAATACACAAGGAGGCAATGGAGGCGGTTATAGAAGCTATTTTTAAACTCATAGTTTATTTTAAAATCTTTCATGTAAGTCTGTAGTGTCCTTTCCTCTGTGAGTACAGGTATGGGTTTTGGAAGGCTGTGGAGGAGGGAAATCATGGACCACCAGAGGACCCAGTCAGCTCACAGATATGGCCACACTGTGTTCCAAACTGTCAACAGCTGAAGACTCCTGAAGGACTGCTGCGTATTTGCTCTGTTCCTGTTCTAGTGTCAGAGGAAAGTGTGGGCAAAATGGGAAGAACACAAAGCTGAACAGAGGTGGTGGTTAGGGTCTCTCGCTTCCCAGTCTTCCTCTCAGTTTCCATAGGGATGCAGCGATTCTCAGGAATGTGTAAGGAAGTGTATTGTTCTTGGCTAGGTTAGCAAAAATAATGATCTTTGCACTTGGGAGGCAGAGCCAGGCGGATCTTTGTAAGTTCAAGGCCAGCCTGGTCTACAGAGTGAGTTCCAGGACAGCCGGGGCTACAAGGAGACCCTGTCTCAAAAAGACCAAAAAAAAAAAAAAATCTTTAGGTGATTGCATTCATATATAAGTGAAAGTATCAACAAGTTTATATATTCCAAGTTTATATATTAGAGAATTGTCAGTTATGTTAAAATGATCGTCAGCATCCTCCATTTATTTCCTGCCTTTTTGTGTCCCCCCTCCCCCATCACAGGTAAAAGAATAAATGTGAAGTCATGAGAAATAATTTATTTTGCCTAGATTTCTAGGCTCTAAAATGTCCATTGTTTTCTTTCATTCATACTACTCTTCTTCCAATTATCTTTAGCACAGTGTTCTTCCTCGTGAGGCCCCATCAACGCCCTTAGGACCAGGCATTTTGGTGACTGCTGCAGAGTTGTGGAAAGCACTGCCCTGTACTTAAGGGGTTTGCACAGGGCAGTGGCTTAGCCCATATACTTAGGAAATTGTTTTGAATGACACATAGAAAGGTTAGAGGGGGTTTTATTGTACACTTTTACATTTTATTCATTCTCGGCACGGAGTTCGTTTTACAGGAAGGCTTTCCACAAATGGAAGGAAAAAAATCTCCGTGCCTCTCTACTGTCACCTTTCTGACTTCTGCTGCCAAAAGTAATCATTTTTAATGAGAATTTTCAACCACAAAAACATCTGACTTTTGAAAGCAGTTCTGGAAGGAAAGACCAATCTCTTGGCGGGTGTGTCAAAACAATAAAAAAAAAAATGTTAAGAGTAGATATACCCACTTTCCCACACATAATACCCAGAGTTTCACAAAAGTCCCAGCAAATGAAAATGAAGTGTAGGAACAAGGGATTCACCCCACCTAAATCCAGCTTATCAGAGGAAAGCAGTTTACCAAAACAACAAGAAATAAACATCATTGAGGGGGGTTAACTCCCTTGTACCCGGTCAGTGAGGTCACTGGGTAGCTGGGATGTCCGGGTTCAGGGTCTCTTCCTGCTTGGGCAGCTTTATGTATAGACCTATTTTTTCGGAGGGGCTGCCTGTCTGTCCTGAGAGCATCCTGTGCTGCCCATCACAGCACCTGTTCCCAGGGGCCTTGTTCATAGGATTGAAGACAGCAATATACCACCAAGAGTCATGTGCCTCCCATTAAGTCATAACCATGGGATTTAAAAAAGATATTTGTTTCTACTGTGTATTTATATATGCATATACACATATGTGTGGGTGCCTAAAGAAGCCAGTAAAGGTCATCAGATCCCCTGGATCTGGAGTTACAGGCCGTTGTGAGCTGCCCTAGGTGAGTGCTGGGAACTGAACTCTGGTCCTCTGCAAGGAGAACAAGTGCTTGTAACCTCTGAGATGCCTCCCTAACCCCCTTCTGTACCTCTGCTCCTGTTTTTATTTGCCATTTGGCTGCTACCATCTAGTAGAGCAGAGACCTTGGTCCTTAATCCCTTCTCCTCCCAGGGTTTGGGAGAGTGCTCTTAAACAGCTAGATCCTTTAATACCACACACTAATAGCAACCTGTTCCCTTCTCTGGTACCGGAGACATTTTCCTCACATTTTGGGTGTAGCATTTTATATGTACAAAGAATATGTATACGTGGATCTTGCTCTGACTAAAGAGATTTGCAACAAAATTTTTCACAGCTTCAGAAGTCTACAGGTGTAAGCAAAGGAGAAATATATATATATATATATCTATATATATATTAGTATGTTATTAGTTCTAAGAATAATTCCTAATGGTAAGATTTTAGTGCATCTGTCAAGTTTACATGTTCATATCTCAGAATTTGCTCTGGATAAACAGGAGCCACTGTAGATACTTGAAGCATGAATTCCATAAGAAAATTACATTTTGGGCTGGAAAGATGGCTCAGGGTTTAAAAGCACTGGAATTCTTGCAGATGACCTGAGTTTGAATCCCAATACCCATATGGTGGCTAATAACTGTGACTCCAGTTCCAAGGGATCTTACACCCTCTTCTTCCCTCCACAGGCAATGCATGACATGGGTGCACGTACCTACAGGCAGGCATAACATTCATACACATAAAATAAAAATAAAACAAAAATTTAAGCCAAGGAAATTACATGTTATAGAAGCATTTCAAGCTGATTGAGGAAGGGTGAGTAAAAATTGTGTCCGGCTTTCTGATGATCTGATCGGGAAGTAAAGGAAGGATATAGCCCCCATGGCCTGAGCCATGTAGGTTACCAAAGCAGGTGACTCGCAGGAAGAAATCTGGAGTTGAGGGAAATTCACATCTGTGCTTTATACAGGACCTGCATGCCATTCCTGGAGGGCGGCCATGATGTTTCCTTCTCTTCCATTTTTCAAATGATGTCCAGATTCCTCTTGGTGACCACTACCCTGGAGTCTCGCTTATACAAGATCTGAAGAATGCAGTATCCTTGGGGTTCTCTGTAGAAGGGAAATGCTTATGATGGGCCCAACACCCCTTAGGGGGGCTGGCTTGTGAACACACTGTAGTAGTTGAAAAAGCTCTGTAAGGTGACTCACATCATCCATCTCCCATTTCACACTCAAAAACACTGGTTCACGGGGGCTGGAGAGATAGCCTAGCAGTTAAGAGCGCCGACTGCTCTTGCAGAGGACCCGGGTTCGATCCCCAGCACCCACATGGCAGCTAAGAACCGTCTGTAACTCCAATTCCAGGAGAACTCTAGTTCCAGGGGAATCCGAGATCCTCTTCTGACCTCCACAGCATTGCACGACACGGGTGCACAAACCTACACGTAGACAGTACATTCATACACATACAAAAATAAATTAAATTAAAAAAAACAACAACACTGGTTCACAAAGATTGAATACGTTGGTCAGGCTCACATTTACATGGCAGAGTTGGGAGTAAAGGTCCAGGCAGTCTGGAGGTCAAAGTTTGTGCTCTTGACTTTTATACTGGTGCCTCTCTATTGAGTGTGATTTTTCTCCCTGAAGACCTGAGGAAGGCTGTCTAGAGATATGTCTCATTTCCATCATATGAGGAGAGAGCCTAACTTGGGAGCACAGGAGTGAGTCCAAGCACCCTACAGCCTGGAGGACAGCCCTGGGTGTAGTACTATCCAGTATAAGATGCCAGCAGCGGAGAAATGGGGCCTCCCCACCCTGCAGTTTTCTGAGGGTTCGCAGCAGGAAGTGGGAGAAGGGGCTTTTAGTCATCTTTGGTATACCCTCTCTGAAGGCCTTATTTGTGCCCTATGGCCTTGGCAAGTGCCACCAGAATCCTCCTTGTCCCTCTCCCCAGGGGCTGCTGTTTCACTTGCAGTGACTCCAAGTAGACCTGGCCAAGACCGGAAGACCAGGGAGCTCCTCATGAGCCTGACTGAGCCCGACTGAGCCTGCCAGATCCCTAGATGTTCAGCCCACCCCTCTGGTGGCGCCTGGCATGTTTTCCAGACGCAACACTTGCCTCTTGTTTCTTCTCTTTGCTCTGTCTGGAACTGCGATTCCTCTGCCAAATATAACATAGACCCGTGGGGAGCATTAGAACACTTTGGCTCCAACTGCGATCCCAACAACCTGGCCAGCATGTGTGACCTGCTACCCCCTTCCCAACAACCCCATCCTAAAGCTGGTACCATTTCTGCTCTGCTAACAGGGGCTGGAGAGACCGCAGATCTCAGGGGGTGGGCCATAGGCTGCACCTTGCTGGCAGCAGGGACATCACCCATCATCCTGAGTGGCAGCTGGGGCCTGTCACACATGTCCCGGTGGCGTTTGTGGTAGAAGTGAGGAGTGATACATGCCAGCTGGCTTGTCAGCTGTCACAATAAACAATGAACATGAACCACCTTGTGTCTACGGCACAGCTGAGGCGCTGTCTTTGCACACGGGCTGTGCGAGGGAGGTGGGCAGCCTCCTCATGCTCCGTATGAGCAATTTCCATTCTGTTGTTTTCTCTCGCACATGGTGTTCTGGAACAGCTCTGGAAGAAGAGAAAAAGAGAAAGACTGACTCAGTGTTTTGACTTAGGTCCTATGAGATTCATCTTTAGATTCATCCGTTTTCTTATGTGTAGGACAGGAGAAAGAGTATCAGAGATCAGTGGGTGAGGGGCATTTGTGGGTATAGGAGTACATGCCACATATTCGTGACAAACTCTGATGTTGCAGTGGGCAGGATTCTGGGCCCCAAGTTAGGGACCTGCATTCTTTCTCTGACTCTCTAGGGTCTAATGTCATGACCATGTGTCTTGGTGAATAAATACCTGACAAGAAGCTAATTAAGGAAGGAAGGGTTTATGTGGGCTCACAGTTTAAAATGGAATATGGTTCATCATGAAAGGGAATCAGTGATAGCAGGAATGGAATTATATGGTGCCCCTGTCAGGAAGTAGAAAGCAGGCCAGAAGTAGGGCTGGGCTATCTATAGAACCTCACGGCTACCTTGCACCTCCTAATAAAGGCTGAAAGCCCTCTGGGTTGCAGCATCCAAATGTTTGAACCAGTAGCAGATAATTCACATTCAAGCCACACTATCATGATTAAGTTAATCACTTTACTTCCTGTATCTAAAATGTAGATACTTCTATATACCTTACTTTCCCTGTTGCTGTGATAAAATATCCAGATAAAAATACCTTGAGAAAGGGTTTATTCTGGCTCACAGTTCAAGGGTAGAATCCATCCATCATGGTGGAGAAATCAGTGGCAGGAGCTTGAAGTAGAGTCACGTGACATCCACAGTCAGGAACAGAGTGATGAATACATGCTCAGCTCATTTTTCTATACAGTCAAGAATCTCCACCCAGATGATGGTCCTACCTACAGGTTAGACGGGTCTTCCTAAGTCAGTTGACCTAAAAAACAAACAAACAAACAAAAAAAACATCCTTCACAGACATTCTCAGAGGCCTACCTCCCAAGTCATTGTAGATCTTCTCAGGTTTATCATGATAACCATCACAGTATATTAACATCTCTAGAATTTCTCCCAGCTCTAAATGACTCTGGGTTTAGACTTTAGTTCAAAGCATTTTAGACTGTGACTAAGTCTCCAGGTTCCTAGCATATAGTTTTTTTCACGTCATAGAATCTCCATAATCTCACATGCATAAGGAAACATAACATCTCTGATTTTCTCACATACTAAATAGTTAGAAGAAAAACATGCAGTACTCCAGGAGTCACTGGCTTGCCCTGAGAGTCAGTCCTTGCCCGACAAGAGTGCCTGAAGGTGGTGCGGTCCCTACAGAGCTCGCCAAGCGTGCTGCTCTCTTAGGAAGAGCTAATGTACAGTGGAAGTGTTTTGATGAGACAGCTCTGTGACCTCTTTACTGGGTGGAGGCAGGGACAGGCACGGACAACAGTGCTGGCAACAGTGTTCATCCTGTGGGCTCATGGCAACCTTCAGCTTACCTCAGATTCTGACCTTAACATGCAGTTAGAATCCACTGTTAGCAACTTCCTTGCTTCATGCAGAGCTTATGGAACCTATCTTTTCAGAGATCTCATACAAATCCATGTAACAACTAGGCCAAACCGTTTCTTAGCCACTCTTTCCCAGGTCTTTTCTTTTTTTCTTTTAATATTCAACAAACTTTCCAAGGACTGGACTGATAATGGCTAAATTTGGACAGAGGAAAGTTAAGAACTACTTCTTTATTTGGTCTTTCTTGGGACAAGTCAGTATAGAAGGGATACTCCTGGAGTCCTGATATGCACAGAGACACACTCCAACAGAAAACTGGCCTTTGGTCTCAAGGGCCTTTGCTGTTTAGTAGAAGGCTGGACTGGCCCCCAAAGGCATGTGGAACAGTAGTCTTAATAACATCTGGGATAGCTGCTGTCCTGATTTCATTAGTGTTGCTGTTACAGAATACCCCAATCAAAAAAAAAAAAAATTAGAGGAGGGAAGCATTTATTTGGTTTACAATTCAGGTTACAGTCCAGTGCTGTGGGGAAGTCAAGGCAGGCACTCAGGCAGCTGTTCCCGTCACATCACAGTCAAGAGCAGCAGGAAGGTTGGGTGTCCTTGTTGCCTCCTTCCTGCCTGCTTATGCTCGGCCAGCTTTCTTCACGCAGACTTCTTGGGCCAGCCAACCTATGAAATAGTGCTGCCTACACTCAGGGTGAGCCTTCCCGCCTCAGTTAACCATCAAAACCATCCCCACAGGCATGCTTACAGGCCATCCTGATTTAGATACTTTCTTATTTCAGGCTCTCTCAGTGAGTCTAGGTTGTGGCAAGTTGACATTTAAAAGAAACTATCACAGTTACCCAAGCCATATTCCTTCCAAGGCAAGAGAATCCATACATCTTGATTTATGTACTTCATCTATACTTTCTTTTTTTTAATTTTATGTGTATGAGTGTACTGTCTGCATATAAGTAGGTGTACCTGTGTCATGCAAAGCTGCGGAAGTCAGAAGAGGGTGTTGGATTCCCCTGGAACTGGAGTTAAGACGGTCCTTAGCCGTCATATGGGTGCTGGGAATCGAACCAGGGTCCTCTGCAAGAGCAGTCGGTGCTCTTAACCGCTGAACCATCTCTCCAGCCCCAATATACTTTCTTTTATAATTATGTATGCACATTATCTTTTATGTATTTCTTATGTATATGTGTGCTCATGTTATCAGACAAGGATTTTTGTAGCTCATCAATTTTTTTATATAGAATTTGGAAGTCTAACATAGCATAAGCATTCCTTTAGTTTCTTTAGATTTTTCCTTAAATTCATGATGAACCCCCACTGGCATTTTTTTTATTATCCCTTGGGAGTATATTCACCACACTCCTTTGATGGCCATCTTACCAGGGAGCAGAGAATTGTGGGGAAGATATCCAGAGAGAAGGATATAGCTAGCATTGAGGTAAGGAAGGAGACCTTGAACCAGGAAGAGGGTCAGGAACCCTGGACTTTAGTTCCCCACTTAATTGGTATGAGAGGCGAGTGTCTACTGTCAGAAACCAAGTCCTGGGCTATGTTGATGTGCAGTCATGGAAAGGGCGGGGAGGGTTTTTTGCTCCTACTCATTCTAAATCTGGATGCCCTTTCTTTTTTTTAATTTTTTTTTATTAATCTTTTATTTATTTCTGTATGTGTATGAATGTACTGTCTGCATGCAAGTTTGTGCACCCGTGTCGTGTGCAGTGCCGTGGAGGTCAGAAGAGGGTATCAGATTCCCCTGGAACTGGAGTTCTCCTGGAACTGGAGTTCTGGAATTGGAGTTTCAGACGGTTCTCAGCTGCCATGTGGGTGCTGGGGATCGAACCCAGGTCCTTAACCGAGGAACCCTGACATGGGGCAGTGCCCAACAGCTTCAAGCAGAGCTGAGCCAAGCACTGTGGCCTGTAGTGAGTTTACATGTACACTTGGTTTCTTGGGATTTTCTCCTGATTGTTTTTTCCTCTAGAAGATGAGTTGAGCTCATGATCTCAAAGATTGTTCTTAGAAACATTAACCTCTGTCTGAGCCAATCACGGCAGGGCCAAGTAATTGTGTGCCAATATACACACCATTACTTCTTTTGTAACAGAGGCAGTAAAAGACATTGGACCTCACTTGTGACTTTGCTCTTTCCTGGGAGGCTCTGTCCACATGGACTTCCTGAAGCATCTGTCACCTTGTCTCAGTACTTTGGATGGAGCAGCACTGTGAGGATCTTCTGAGTCACCTTGTCTCAGTACTTTGGATGGAACAGCACTGTGAGGATCTTCTGATGGGACTGTTTCTTCACCCCATCTTCAGCCTGTGCCATTCCTCATATCTCACCATAAGTACTTGGAAATGTTAGTCTCTAGAGGAAAAATAATGATCATTTTAGAAACAGTACACCGAGTATTAAATCTCAGCTTTATTCCTTTCCTACTAAATAAACTAGGACTAGTCTTTTAATTCCCATGGACTTTAGTATTTTCACCCCACATGGAGATGATGGTGCTTAGCTCCTAAGATTGGTCTGAATACTTAATGTATATAAAGGGTGAGGCATTTTGTGGTTAAGGAGCATAGCTGTCCTACCTCCCCAGCCTCCCACTCCAATGCACTGTAGGTCACCAGGGATGCTCAAAGCATGACTTGAATAAAATAACAACACATTTTTATAATCTGGCCACCAGCTAAATTAAATTCTCATTGGCTGTTCTACCCGCTTTGCTTTATTTTCAAAAATTCCATATGGATGGCCAAATGGAATTTAGAAACACAGCATTTTTTTCTGAGACATATGACTAACTAAAGTTAAGCCAGTACTCAGAATAATCCATAAAATAAGATTTTGTGCTGTTTACCTGTCAGGCAAGGAGTATGAAAAAGAGAAGTCACAGCAAAGGGCCTAACATTGTTGATCCAGGCCTTCTCCCAAATGATTGTGGCAGCTTTTGTGGAAAGTCCATTGAAAACAGAGAAGAAGAAGGAAGGAAGGTGGCCACATGCTCTCTTCCCATCCTACCTGCAAGTCGAAGAGCAGGAGAAGCAGGTGGGAAGAGTCCGGGTGGGTCTACAAAGATGCCGTATCTGTGTGCACACATGGCTTAAGGCTTCATGCCTTATCTGTGTGCACACACGGCTTAAGGCTTCATGCCATATCTGTGTGCACACACGGCTTAAGGCTTCATGCCATATCTGTGTGCACACACGGCTTAAGGCTTCATGCCATATCTGTGTGCACACACAGCTTAAGTCTTCATGCCATATCTGTGTAGCTTAAGACTTCATGCCATATCTGTGTGCACACATGGCTTAAGGCTTCATGCTGTCTGCCATTTCTGCTCTTCTTGAAGGACTGAAGAGTACAGTAGCACCATGGCTAGAATAACAGGGAAGAGAACCTCACCAACCTCAGTGCAGAATTGTTTGCCCATTATATATATATATATTTTCTGGGCAAGGAACTGATTGAGAATAGACTTATTTAGTGTCTTTTAGTGTCTACCATTTTGCTTTATATGAACACACCATTATAAAGTTATTCTGTCTTTGACAAATATTTAGATTATTTTAAGATTCCTTTGCTATTTCAGTGTTTGATGATCATAATGACAACGGCCCATAGGTGGACAGTACTTAATACTTGCTGGGCTAGGTCCTTTACAGGTGCAATTACATTTATCCTTTCAACAATTTTGTGATGTTTGAACTGTTCTTAACTCTACTGACAAACTGAGGCACAGAGATCTAAAAGGCCTGTGATTATAGTTAGAAAATGGTAGAAGCAGGATTTGGACTCAAGAGGTTTAGCCTGTGAGACCATATTCTTTTTTTTTTTTTTTTTGGTCTTTTTGAGACAGGGTCTCCATGTAGCCCCAGCTGTCCTGGAACTCACTCTGTAGACCAGGCTGGCCTTGAACTCACAAAGATCCGCCTGCCTCTGCCTCCCAAGTGCTAGGATTAAAGGCATGCGCCACCACGCCCAGCTGAAGACCATATTCTTAGCCACTGTGTAACTCTGCCCCCTATTAGCCTTTTGGGGTGTGTGTGTGTGTGTGTGTGTGTGTGTGTGTGTGTGTGTGTATGTTTGGGGTGTGTATGCGTTCTGTACCTAGATGTATGCATCCATAAATGAATGGATATAATGAACAGAAGGACATTTCTTTGTAGCAGTCATTTCGATTCTTACCAGTGGGTTAGGTAGAGGTTATGTGTATTTGAAATTTTGATGAGTTTGAGTTTTGTGAAACTGTCCCCATAATAGAATGTACTGCTCTTTTACAACAGTTATTTTGAGACAGATTTTCAGCATTAGCTGCTATAGAGAATATAGAAATGACACAGAATGTGTGAAGGCAGGAGCTGTAGTTTGAATGTTTCTGTGGACAGCTCCAAATAGACTGGAGAATTCAGCGCTGGGACTGTTGCTCTCATGGGGCTGACCCACTGGCGGTGACTTGAGAAGCTGTCAACTTTCATTCTACCCTGGCCTTCCTGTGCTTCCTTGAAGTTGGAGGCGTGGGGTCAGGGTTACTATACCACCTTTTTTCATTCAGTCACATTAATTTATGGCACTGTGGAGGCGATACATGATAGATCTAGAAGTCAAGTTTTAAAAAGCTATATTCTAAGTTTTGTAAAATTAAGTTGCTAATAAGTTCCTGATGGGATGGAGGGACCTATTACATGTCTAAGGATTACACAGTATCTGCTGAGTAAATGTTAGTCTCTGTTACATTGTTTTCTGGACCTGTATGGCTGATAGACCTGCTTCCCTTTCCAATGTGCCCTCTTAAAACACTGGCTACATTGATTTTTCTATGGCTGCTGTAGCAAAGGACTATAAATCAAGTGACTTTAGATTACACTGATTTATTATTTTACTTATCTGGAGGTCAGGATGTTCACAGCAAGTAAACATGCTTATAGACAGCTTTGCATGGGAGATGTCAAAGAGGAATATATCTTCTTGGGATTACTGAGGCGTGGCTTCTTCTGAGGAATCTGTTCTCCTTGCTGAGCTTCCAGTGGTTCCCTGCATTTCTTGGCTTTAAACTCTTTTCTCACATCACTCCAGCCTCTTTTTTCCATTGTCATATATTCTACTAGAAAACCAATCTTCCCATCTTCCTCTTTGAATCATCTGCAGATATAACATCCTAGTGATCCAGGATATTCCCTTGCATTTCAAGTTCCTTTTCTTGGCCACAGCCATCAAGTATCTTTTACCATGCAATATAATATTTCACAAATTCTGGGAGATTGCGCTTGGACCTTGTTGGAGAAGCCATTATTGAACCTACCACAATCTGACTAAGTCAGAGCACCCAGAAGGACCTAGAGAAGGCTTATAGCAGAATTAGAATATACTTGCCCCACCAGAGAATAGAATGCAGTTTTAGAAGAATGAAATTGTACCCAGAAGGCACATTATATATATGATCCCTAGTTGTTTTGGTGGAGGTTAGTTTGTTGAAAGCTGATATCTTCAAAATGTATCACTTTAAGTGTTCTTTACATGAAATAGTCATAAATGCCAGATACAGTGACTGACTGCTTACTTGAATGCCTGAAGCTATTTGGAAATTAAAAAATTTAAAAGGAAGCTTAATTCAAAATATTTCATGGGAATGTCTTCTCTTTTAATGAAAATTAACATCAAACCAACATGTTTACAAACACAGTTTCACATGGGAGAGCCCAAAGAGGAACATTTCTACTAACATTTTCCATGAACACAACTTGTCTTGCATTATTATTTGGTATTGGGCTATAGAATAAATTTAAATTTTAGTTAATTGGCTGAATTTATTCTTTTTTGGAGAGCTATGAGAATAATTTAAACATACCATCATTAAGAGACATAGTTTTCTTTAGGCAACCTTTAGTCTTTAACAGCCATGTTAATTCCATTCTTTAAAAGTCAGGGATAAAAATCACGATTCATGCCAACATTTTTAATTTTGTTTGAAAGTTATTGGGTACTTTTTTCAAGTAGTAAAAGGATAGTGATGATTTCTTCATTCATTCATTCATAAGGCTTAACTTATAAATCTGCAATGTGGAAGGCAATGTAATGCACAAAGAAAACAGACATGAAGGAACTAGACTACAAGATCTTTGCCACTGGGAAAAGCTGTCATGGTAGAGCACATAAATGCTCAGGAAATGTTTATTGAACTGAATTAGAAACATGGTATCTGGTTGTAAAAGAGAAGATGTTAGAAAAGTAACATAATTTTGTGAAAGTATGGAGGAAGTTCCATCAGAATTGCTGGAGAAGACACAACCAGCATCTATTGCATTCCTAAATATAAAAACTAGCTGGAAAAAAAGTTAGAGCATTAGGAGGTGGAGGGAGCCGGGGAGGTGTGGTGTAGGTATGTGTGCATGAGGGTCAGCTAATACTAGTGCTCCTGGAGAATACATGGAAGCTGCAGGTGGTGGTGGGAGATGGAGGGCCTTCGGGAACCAGAAGCCTGACAAAGGGCCAGCGTTGCATTGCCAGGAACTTAGATTTTATCCTACAGACAATAGGAAGCCAGTAGAAGCTTTTACATAGAGAACTAAGAAAAGGGTCTTTTTCTTCTTATTAAACTTTTGAAAATTATAAAATGCATCATGGCTATCAGAAGCTATATACCTCTTCTGTAACTAATAATAGGACTGATGACTCAAAATGTAGCCTGAGAGACAGGTAGATCATGGTCTCTCAGAGTCTTCCTATGTCTGTCATAAACCCTCTTCTGGAGAAGTTGCTATTGCAATTTTAAGTTTGAATTGATTCTTGTTCTCTTTCTCTCCTCAGTGTTTTGCTATTGTGTGTATGTATCCCTAAATATATGTTGATTTATTTTGCCTGCTTTTGAATTTTGTATAAGAGAATGGTGTGAGATGTGCTGCTTTTGTGATTTCTATTTTCAGCCTTATTTTCTGGTTGATATGTGGATGATAAACTTTCACAATCATGTAATATTTATCAAGTAACTGTATCAATTCTGTCATTTGGTTTACCATCATGGGTGTCTGTGTTATATGAATTTTTCTCATTCTAAATAGTGATGTTCCGATGATTTCTGTTCATATTTACTAGAAGCATAAATAATCCCAAGAGTATTAAGATGGAAATTATATAAATCACGGGGTATATGAATGTTCAAATGTGGTAACTTTTTTCCGAGGTGTGTATCAATTTACATATTCACCATCCTGTGGGAACTGTTGCCTTTTTTTCTGAGGCTCGCTTGGTACTGTCAGACATTTTAATCTTGGCACCTT
Organism: Rhizomys pruinosus; assembly: GCA_009823505.1. Classification (NCBI taxonomy): domain Eukaryota; kingdom Metazoa; phylum Chordata; class Mammalia; order Rodentia; family Spalacidae; genus Rhizomys; species Rhizomys pruinosus. The sequence continues at coordinate 352,141 of VZQC01005897.1, forward strand.
TATTGGAAATGAAATACTATCACTTTAGAATTTTCATTTTCTGCATACTGGTAGGACTGAGCCTCTTTTTCTGTGTTCATTGGCTGTTTGTATTTTGTCTGTAAAATATGGAACTTTTGCTCATGCTTGGAGTTGTGCCTCACTTAGGTCAGCGTTTATTCGGGTTAGTGTCTTATGGAGACTGTCTTCGAGTTTATGACAAACTCTGCATTAAAGTGGGGAGTACTTGCTTTAATGTCTTTTGATGAACATTCTTAATTTTAAGTTAAACATCATTTTCCTACTTTGGTTTGTGATTTTTATGGTTTAATTAGCCTTTATTACTTTCTTACTTTAGATCTTCAAAATACTATTGTCTTTTGTCTAAATGTTTTAAGCTGCTTTTTATTCACTTTAAATTTTTCTGAGCTCTTTTTGGATATCGGGGTAATGGAATCTATTTACATTGTCTCTCTAGATGACCAACTGTTCTAGAGGCATTTTAAAGTTACCCTTACACTCCCTGCCAGATGAATGCTGCTCTGCCTTTGGAAGACTACACTTTTGTATTACACCATTTTCTGTCCTCAGGTGTGAATATTACATGATGTAATAACAAATTTTGTTCCTTGATGGGCAGGCTCCCTGGCCAGAGTCTTTTCTGATGATTTTGGCTGCCTGTTCTTCCGCATACAATTCAGGATAATCTAATCAAGGTTCTTGAGCAATCTTGTTGAGCTTTTTATTAGAATTTTACTGAATTTTTATCTCATGTAGTATCATTGGTAAGCTTACAAGGGTGACTCTTCTCTCCATAAATATATCTCATCTGTCAATGTGCTCCCTTCTTTTATAATATCTTTGTGCTTTACACACAAACACACACACACGTGTGCACGCGCACGCGCATCTCTCATACCTATTGCTAGTCCTTCTGCCTAGGTGTATCGTATATTTGTGTATTTGTTTTATACATGGTAACTCTCAAAAATTTCATTACAAACTCATACTTGCTCATTCAGAGTAATTAAACCTTATTAGAAAACCCCCTTTTTTGGATAGTCTTGTTTATTGCTAATGAAAATACTAAACAATTGTAATTTCCATGGAGAATTGCACAGAAACTTACATATTTTTTATCCTTATAAGTAACAATCCTATTTCTAAAATTTAGCTTAGTAAAATACTCCTACAAATATGAGATGACACCAGGGCCAGTTATTTCTTACAGCATTCACTGCAACAGTGACGTATGGAAACCCAAATGTGCAACTCTAGAGGCAGCTAAATAATTATGTCATATCATAGAGGAGGACCATGAGCCATAAGTCTATGTAGAATACTTGTATAAACACATATGGCTTGATATCTGGAATATTTATTAAATAGGAAAAAGTAGGGCATAAAGGAGAATGTATTATGCATCCAGTATACAGCTGTTTGCTTTGGAGAGAAGGAGAAATAGGTGTGTGTGTGTGTGTGTGCGTGCGCTTGTATGTATGTATAAATGGATGGGTGTTTATTTGCTCAATTTTACACTAAGTATTTAATGGGCAAGTCAAATGTAATGTTTGACTAAACTTAAGAATCATTATTTAATGCTTACTCTTGTTTCTTATGGTAACTCATATTATTCTAGATATTGATCCTTTTCATCTCAATTTGTAATTTACTGGCATAAAGAATCATCATCTTTTTCATCTCTGCTACATCTGTAATTGTGTTCTGTTTTCATGTCTGCTGTTAGTATCTCATGCTGTCTCTCCATTTTTCCTGTCCTAGTCTTGTCAGATATTTGTCAGCTTTATTATTGTTAATAGGAATTGGCTTGAGGTTTCATCCTTATGTTGTGCCTTTGTTTTCACTTATTTTCCTTTTAATTTTTTCTCTTATTACTTAGAGTTGATTTGAAAATTCTCCTTGGGGCTGGAGAGATGGCTCAGCGGTTAAGAACACTGACCGCTCTTGCAGAGGACTGGGGTTCGATTCCCAGTACCCACATGGCGGCTAAGAGTCGTCTTTAACTCCAGTTCCAGGGGAATCCGACGCCTTCTTCTGACCTTGCATGACACGGGTGCACCTACCTACATGTAGCCAGTACATTCATACACATAAGAAGTTAAAAAAAAAAGAAAAAAGAAAATTTTTCTTAACTCTTAATATATGATCACTTATTAAGAAAAGTATTGCAAGTCATTAATTTTCCTTGAAAATCTCTAGCTGCATTTCACAATGTTTACTATTAATATGCATTTTCATTTACCACAAAAGCAAAGTTTGTCAATCTCCTCCTTTCAGCTCCTAGTTTGTTTGTGTCTGTTCCTTCGAATTTTTGCAGGGTGGCTATTGTTCTACTTTGCTTTTTGTTGCTGAGATATGCACCATGAATGAAAGTAACTTGGGGAAGAACAGATTAATTGAGCTCATAGATAGTCCATCATTGAAAGAAGCCAAGGCAGGAACTCGAAGGAACTTGGAGTCAGGAACTGAACCAGAAACAATGGAGAAAGATTTGTGTTTCATAAGGTCCATTATCTGCACCTCACTTTGTGAACTTTGAGGAAAAGCACCTGCTGGGCTTAGGAAGCTGGCTAGCTTCCTCTGATGTGCTCAGCTAGCTTTCTTTTTCTTTTCTTCTTTTTTTAGCATTTTTCTTTTTTCTTTGAAATATCTTTAATCGAATTTTTGTATACTTCACACAGAACATGTTCCTGTTAGCAGCACCCTTCCACAGCCCCATGAACTCAAATTCACACACTCTGACATTTGTGCCAAGGTCCCTTGTGTCAAGTTAGCATCCTCAGATAGTCCTCAGTGCAAGTTCATCCACTGAGGTCTACTCAGCCTATCCAGAGTTGCTCGCTTTAAGATCAACTCTTCCTATCCCAGGAGTAATCAGCTGCCAATAGTTGTTCTGCTAAGATTGGGACCTGCTGCCCATTTCCACAGTTCTGTGCTGGGTTTTGTCTGCTTAAGTTTGCATGGATCTTGTGCATGCTGACACCACCACTGTAGGTTCATATCAACAGGGTCCCCAGAGCTTGTAGGATTCTATTTCCATATGGTCACACATCTCCTCCCTGGCTGTTACAATCTTTCCACCCCCTCTTCTGCAATGGTCCCTGAGCACTGGGTGAAGGAGAATTCATATAGGATTCCTGGCTGAGGACCCACACTTTGCAGACTACTCATCGCCATACTCTGGACATTTGTGTCCGTTTGTTTTCCTGGCCCTCTGTTGCATGAGGGAGCTTCATTAATGAAAGTTGAGAGATTCATTGGTGTCGTCTGTATCTCTTGTTCTATGTGTGTGAGCCTTAGGTGTAGAGATTGCATTTTAGATGTACCACTTAGACTCGGGCAATTCACAGACAATGTGTGTGATCAGTTGTGGTACACTGTAACAGTCTCTGGTGCAAAAGAATCTTCTTTGATGAGTGGTGACTGAAATACTTGACTGTAGATATTAGGATACATTTATTTTGCACTTGGTAAGAAATTACAGTAGTCTAGGGATGTGGCAGCTTTGGAGTTTTCTCTAAGCTCCACGATCTCTCCACCCATGTGGATTTGGCTATATTTACAGTACCACCCATGAGTTTCCTCCCATTGAGTGGGCTTTAAGTCCAATTAGGTCACCACTACTGCACCAATGTTGTATGCTGTGCCAGTCATTAATGTGGTTATTTGGTCTTAAAGCTGGAGTTGGACCATCGATTGCTGTTCTCCCTTAGCAGCTTGCATAGTGCTCTCCAAAGTTATGAGAACTAGCTTTCAGGGTAAGGGGCTTCCAGGTCAGCCCCAGCTCCATTGCTCCACCTCCAATCTCTGAAGTAAGTCCTGTCTTCAGCAATGGGGTCTTAACTTCAGGTTCTGGCAGGCAATCAAGGGATGTGGAAATAGCCTGTGTAATTTTGGGAGTCTCTTGACTACTGTGGCCAGCAACTCAAAAGAGGGTTTCTCTAGTCTGCCACTGTTTCTTGCTATATAGCTTTCAGCTATACACATAAACTCATATAGAAATATTGTGTGTATAATTTGTCATTAGGTTTTTAGAGTAATATGATTCCCTCTGTTTTTTTATACTAGCTTAAGCAAGCTTCCTTATACAGTTTAGGCCCACCTGCCTAGGGATGGCACTGCCCACAGTGGGCTTGGCTCTCCTACATCCATCAACAATCAAGAAAAATGCATAGACACACCCACACACCCGTTTGATGGAGATGGTTCATCATTTAAGGTCTCTTCTTTCTAGGTGAATGTATTTGTGTCACATTGACAAAAAACTAACTAGTGCAGCCATGTCAGAAAAAAAAGTTACTTTGAAAAATAACTAATCCACCATATTCCGAGTGCTGTTTTATGTATATATATANATATATAATCTTTTGAGACAGGATCTCCCTGTAACTCTGGGTGTCCAAGAACTCACTATGTTGACTAGGTCGGCCTTAAATTCACAGAGATATGCCTGCCTCTGCCTCACAAGTGCTAGGATTAAAGGTGTGTACCACCATGCCCAGCTCAAATCCAGAATTCTATAGTGAGGATTTTCAGTTTGCATTGTTACAAGTTTGACTTGCATCCTCTAACTGATATTTATTTTCTTGCAAAGCTAGACAAATATAGATTGAGATATAACATTATTATCACCTTATCCTTCCAAAATGATTAATAAACATCATGAAAATAACCCTAGGAGATTTAAGAGATTGTCTTCATTTTTAAAATTAATGTCAATGTTTAATTAAGGAGAGCCTCTTTTGATCTTTGCAACATTATACAGGAAGACTGAAATTCAAGACACTTGAAAATCCAGGCTGCTTATGCAAGCAAATGTTAAGTCACTTTTGAAGACAATGTTATTGAGGATATTTTTTCACTTTAAGTTACTGCTCCAGCATGCTTTGCGTATGGAGGAGATGAAAGATTTTTGAAACCAACACAAATATTGAGAATAGAAAAGAGGTAAAGAAAATATTCCTTTTCTCTAGTTTTTGTGGTCTTAGGACTAATTTTTTTGTTATTGTGGAATATATTTTATTGATGTTTTGTGTATTTCAAACTTCATTTTTCAGTTCAGTTCACGCATACCCCCCTTTCCATTCCCCCCACTCCAACCCACCCCAGATCGTGCATTCTGCCATAACTGTCCTGCATCTTTCTCTCAGTTTTTTTTTTTTAATGCTTAGGAATTCATATTTTCCTCCATCAATTTTATATTAATCTAAAATATGGATAAAATCTCTCCACCCATATAGAGTAATTATAGACTCTGAACATAATTAGTGAGTGGATTCTAGAGCCCATTGAGAGATTCATATTATAACAACATGGGTGGTTTCAGAAAACCAGAAATATAATGATAATGTTATTCAGCTTGCCTTTTATCTGGGGGATTTGGTGTTAGCATCCACAAATGAGGGAAACAATTCTCCATCTGTATTTCTGGGACTGTGTTACTTCATTCAGCATAATTGATTCAAGCTCCATCCATTTACCTGCAAAGTTCATAATGCCATTTTTCTTTTCATTTATTTTCTTTTTATTATTTTTATTGATGCTTTGTGTATTTCATACAACATTTTCCAATTCAGTTCAGGCATATTTCCCCTTCCCTTCCCCCCCATCCCACCCCACCCCATCCCAGATCATGCATTCTGCCATAACTGTCCTGCATCTTTCTCTCAGTTTTTTCCCAATTTTTAGCAATAAGTGATAATTTATGAATTTATACAAGCATCCTTCACGTAAAACGAATTTGCAAGCAGTTGTGTCCAAACCCACACAGCCCCTTGGTCCCACCATCCAGCAGGGGGGGCTTGTATGTTTAATCAAGTTGATCAAATGAGTGTCCAGGATTTCTCAATGAAAAAATGAAAGGAAAAAGACCAAGTGAGAAGCCCTTCACTACACCAGTTTCATAAGCCCAACAGGTGCTTTTCTACAGTTTACAAACTGTAGTTCAGACCATAGAACTTGTTGGTTTTTTTTTTTTTTGCAAGGGGGGGGTAGTCTTAGACAGGGTCTCCCTTTAGTCCCAGCTGTCCTGGAGCTTGCTCTGTAGACCAGGCTGGCCTTGAACTCACAGAGATCTGCCTGCCTCTGCCTCCTGAGTGCTGGGATTAAAGGTGTGCACGACCACGCCCGGCTTTTTTTGGTCTTTTTGAGACAGGGTCTCCCTGTAGCTCCAGCCGGCCTGGAACTCACTATGTAGACTGAGCTGGCCTTGAACTCACAGAGATCTGGCATAGAACTCATAAAAACACAAATTCTCATGTCTGACCCAAGACCTTTTTCAATGAACAAACTCTAGGGGTGGTGCCCAGAAATCTGTGTTTTTAAGTAGCCTGCTGAATAAGTCTGCTGTAGAGCATGAAACTAAGGCAGGAGGTGATTATACAGAAAAGATAAATATGTAGCAAAGCAAATTTATTTGAATAGGAAAGAGTTGAGGGCTGGGGTGTGGCTCAGTGGTAGAGTATTTGCCTGGCATGCCTGAGGCCGTTGGTTCAGTCCCCAATACAGGAAGCTTTCTGTTCTCAGGAGGGCTGGAGATTTCATGTTTGAGGACAGTTGATCTGGGCTATAGAGAGAGCTTTAGGTTTATATGGTGAGGCTTCGTTTTAAAAAAAAAAATAGAAAAACAACCAAAATTAGAGGCAACCTAAATTTTCACCAGCAGGCAAGTTTAAATATATGCTTATGGTCACATTTATGGACATTCAAATCCATTACTCTTCCTTAGAAATCTGTGAAAATCTAGTTACTTTCCTATGAAGAGTGAGTGGCATTAGGGAGGATTTTTACATGCATATATAACAGACATTTATTCCATATCTAGTCTATGTGTTTCTCAAGCCTCTGTGATAAGCAGGCACTATTGAATAACATCAAATAGAAAATAAACTGTGCTTCAAGTAGTCTTAGAACTGCCTTGAGCCACAGGTTTCAGCAGATGAAAGAGTACACCTGCCACACTGATTTATTTCCCTTGGAAGAGTTGGGGGAGGAAGTTGTAGAAAGACGTCCTAATGTGACAGTTGATCCCCAAGCCATGGCAGAGTGAGTCCTCTCAGGGGTGTTCATGAGATGTTTTCAGGGCATAGACACTGTTGGCCAGTTATAGGTCTTCAGTGCTTGAGAGCTGGACTGAGAATACGGGAAACGCAGAAGTCTCCTTCTGCGTGATCCTGTAGTTCTGCAAATCCCTAGCATCTGGCTCATGTGTGAAGCCAGGGAATATGTAGTTTACTCTTGCAGCTGGTTTTGCGGAGGGCCTGAGCCTTGTGTGGTTCCATGTCACATGGGGAAAACACTCTTCAAGATTTGCCAGAGATTTTGTTCCCAAGAAGAAAAATCCTCACACACATCATACTAAACTAGAGAAACTTTTATGTGGCTCCTACAATATAAAGGTATTTGACATCATAGGAAATGGTCAAAGTGAAGATTGTTGGACAAAATGCTGTCTGCTCATTTTCACTATCTAAATGTAAACCAAAACCCCTGAGAAAGCAGATGTAGCTTAACAAAGATGGTGACTCTGCTAGCAATAGTGTTGTTACATTATTATGGCAAGTCCCAAAAATCAGAGGTAGAAAGAAAAGTTAACAATTACTAGATGCTGAGTAATGGAAACAAGCAGTTTATTCATGTTGAGTTTCTGGTTTAATGACTTTACCAACTCCATCCCATTCCCGAGAATTGCTTCCTTTGAGCCATTTAGTTTAGAAAAATGAAGACAGTTTTGTTTCCTTGACTTCTTCCAGCCACAGTTTTAAGTAGGAAACTAATTTATTTATTGCCACTAATAATTTCCAAAAAACCTACTATCATTAAAATAGACAACACATTTTCATTAATTCCTTTGTTTTTACACTTTTACATTTTAAGTAATTGAAATTAGAAATGTCTCACCACTTTGGAAATTAATTTTGGAAAGTATGGAAACAAATATACTCTAAAGTAAAGTTTAAAATGGGGAGACCTGATTTCTCATTGACTTCATATTATAAAATCGGGTTTTGGTTCTTCTTAAAAGTAATTGACCTTAAGATGCCATAAAGTCTCTTTTAAAAATTCAACCCACTAAAAGTAATTGCATAAAATATTAGCAACAATCAAGGAAAGAAGCATTTAAACACAAAAATATCATTAAATTAAAACAAAAATGAAAATATCAATAATTATGTCAGTTACTCAGCAAGCAGAATTAGATGTGTATGGGTTTCTTTCTTTCTTTTATTTTTTTTGTCTTTTTGAGACAGGGTCTCCCTGTAGACCCAGCTGGCCTACAACTCGTTCTGTAGACCAGGCTGGCCTTGAACTCACAGAGATCACCCTGCCTCTGCCTCCCAAGTTCGAGGATTAAAGGTGTGTGCCACCATGTCCGGCATGGGTTTCTTAAATGTCCCCAGCTCCCCGTATGTTAAACTTTCAAATAAAGTCACAGCTTCAGTGCTCTGTCTGGGTTGTTACTTTATAATGACTTGATTCACATTGCATTCTTTCTGTGATCTCTGCTCTTGCTCAGTGCTCTTTAGATGTGTGTCTAGTGCTATCTGGTTGAGACTCTTTTTTTGTATCTTCATTGAAGAGTCTTGGATGGAAAATTAAAAAGTAAAAGTCAAAATGAACATTGATTAGAAAGAAAGCTCCTAATGTGCTAGTTTGTATGCATCTTTGAGACACCCCAGTGAAAGCCCTTTGGAAGTTTCCTGCCCAAGATGCCTGACACAACTCCTTTTTCCCAGGAACACATCCTCTCAGATGGTTGAAGGAACCCTATATTTTGGCTGCTATACAGGGAACTACTTACTGCTTGAGAACTAGTTGGGGTGACGATATTCAAAGATTATTGTTAAGGTCCACAGCCCTGACTTTTGCACTAGAATCTGATTCCAGGCTAAGCAGAGCCATTTCACCTTGCAACGAAGAACCCCTGTTGATTAGGCTGATTCTTCAAATTTGGGGGCATATGTATTGGCAGGAATGAGCCTATTTTGGGCTCAGGGGATGTTTAGGAAGCTTAGTTCTGTCACTGAAAATGTATGAAATGGAATTCTAGGTTATTTAGTGTACTTTCAGTCCTAGCACGAACATGGCCATCTGTGGCTGTTGTATAAAACAAAAGTTAGCCGGGCATGCTGGCGCACGCCTTTAATCCTAACACTTGGGAGGCAGAGGCAGAGGCAGGCAGATCTCTGTGAGTTCAAGGCCAGCCTGGTCTACAGAGTGAGCTCCAGGCCAGCTGGGGCTACAGGGAGACCCTGTCTCAAAAAGACGAAAAAATAAATAAATAAATAAATAAATAAATAAATAAATAAATAAATAAAACAAAATAAAACAAAAGTTAACTTCATGGCTGGGCACCTTCGGGTTTATTATGTCCTTGGCTCTCTGGAAGTCAAGTATCTTTCTGTTCTTTGCGAAGTTGGATGAGAAGGCTAGTTTGGAACCTTTGAGAGATGTGTGTGTAGATAACCCTGAATGTCAGGACATTGCTACTTGCTGTGCAGAGCAAGAATTCTCTAAATTTCTAGTTTGTGGATGGACGCCCGAGGAATTAGGCATGAGTTTTTTTCCATAATCACCGACAGACTCAACTGAATTCTTCCGTGATTTGGTTACTATGCCAGGTGCCAACCAACCTTTGGTGAATATTCTCCTCTGGGACTTAAACGTGTTGGTTGTCGTATTTACTAATGGACTAGTAGGATGTGTACCAGCGCGTCTCCCTCCTTACTGAATTGAGTGCTGTGAATGAATGGATGTCACTTTGCTCTCCCCTTCTTACAAGCAGGACCTTCCCATGAAAACCTTCACACAGAAGCAGTTTGTCCATAGTCCTTTCCACATGGTACAGCAGGTCTTGCCTGCCACATGCTGTGTTTGAAAATGAATATGGGAGAATTATCTGGATTCACCATTCAGTGTAGTAGACTTCAGGTTTTCTGGTGCAAGTCTTTATTGAGATCAATGCAGATCCACATTCACCTGTAAGAACCATGATTGGCTTGTAAACATGGGCCTTTTCTCCATAGCAATATTTTGTAAAATATTAGTGTAATGTTACAAGCTGGATATCACAACCTTGGTGCAAATCATGGGTCCTAGTTTTTGCTATTGTGTATGTGTGTGTATGTCAGTGTGTGTGTGTGTGTGTGAGAATATGTTGAGTGTGTGTGTCAGTGTGTTAGTGTGAGTGAACATGTGAAAGTATGTATGAGTTTCTGCACAGTTGTCTAGCCCATGTAGGTTTTTGTACTCAACAACGCAGTCAAGATGCTGAACAGTTCCAGGACCACACGCACTTCTCCTTTCCTCTTTCATAACCTCACCCGTGTGCTTCCTATCTACTCTGACCTTAACATTCTTGAAACCAGTAAATCTGTCTTCTTTGCTTTATGCTTTCATTCCAAAATTGTGACATAAACATTACCTTACAGTTTGTAACTTCTTTGGATTTTTTTTTTTTTGCACTCAGCATAATTTACTGCGGATTCATCCAATTTGTTGTGTTTTTCAATATTTTCATTTTCATTTCTGAGTGAGTGATGGTGCATAGGGTGTGTGTTTCACAGTACCCCAGATTGTCTAGCCACTTACCTGGTGAGGGACAGGATTCATTGCAGTTTGAGCTATTACAAACAAAAGCCTCTGGGAGCATTCGTGTAAAGGTTTTTATGAGTGGACATAAATTTATATTTTCCTGGATGATTGCAATTTCTGGGTCATGTGTCAATTTCATCTTTAGTTTTTATGGAAACTTTTTCTGAGTGGCTTTATTTTTTCCTATCATCAATGTATGAGTCATCCAGTTTCTCCACATCCTTGCCAGCATTTGAAGTTATTACTTTGTATTTGATCAGTCATGTCACCCATAGTCTTGCAGTGATGCTTCAGCCGTTTTACTTGCATTCTTTTCAAGGCTAATGATGCTGAACCTCTTTTCATCTGATTATCTTCTGTCTGTAGTCTTCAGTAAAATAGCCCTTCGTCTTCCCACTTGTTGATTGGATAATTTATTTGATTATCATTAAGATTTCTTTATTATCTTTATACTTGTACCTAGTTGGATATACACTTTGTTAACTATTTCTATGGCTCTGTTTTTTCATCCTCTTCCCATGGGCCTTGGTCAAGAAAAATTTTATTTTTGATTAAGACAATCATTGATATTTTCTTTTATGGATCATGTTTTAATACCAAGTCTAAGAACTTGATGCAATTTTAGATCACAAGGATTTATTCCTATTTTTTTCTAAAAGATTTGTAGTTTTACAGTTAAACACATGGCAAATTTTTAAATCAGTTTTCTCTGCGGTCTGAAATCTGGGCCAAGTTAAATAATTATTATTTCTTCTTCTGCTGCTGCTTCTCCTTCCTTCCTTCCTTCCTTCCTTCCTTCCTTCCTTCCTTCCTTCCTTCCTTCCTTCCTTCCTTCCTTCCTTCCTTCCTTCCTTCTCCTCCTCCTCCTCTTCCTCCTCTTCTTTTTCTTCTTCTCCTCCTCCTCCTTTCTCCTTTCTCCTTTCTTCTTTCTTCTTTCTTCTTTCTTCTTCTTTCTTTCTTCTTTCTTCTTCCTTCTTCTTTCTTCTTTCTTCTTTCTTCTTTCTACTTCTGTTTATGGTAGTTAAGTGACTCTAGCACTGTCTGTTGACAAGGCTGGCCTCCCTTCAAAGAACTGGCCTGGAAACTGTTGGATGTCAGTCCAGCGTATTTCTCCACACCTATTTCCAAGTTCTCCTTTTTTGCTCAGCTGTTCTGTGTCTTCATTAACACTACATTGCTCTAATTACTGGCACTAATTAGTAATTAGTGACTAATACCATAATGTTAAGTACTAAGATTCTTCCAGTTTATTAATTCCCTTTTGTTACTGTTTTAAACGCTCTAGGTAGGACCTGTGTCTTTTCATAGAAATTTCATGTAAAGGTTGGAATTTTTTTTTTTTTTTTTATGTGTATGAATGTACTGTCTGCATGTAGGTTTGTGCACCCGTGTCGTGCAATGCCGTGGAGGTCAGAAGAGGGTCTCGGATTCCCCTGGAACTGGAGTTCTCCTGGAATTGGAGTTACAGACAGTTCTCAGCCGCCATGTGGGTGCTGGGGATCGAACCCAGGTTCTCTGCAAGGGCAGTTGGTGCTCTTAACCGCTAGGCCATCTCTCCAGCCCCAAGGTTGGAATTTTCTATTTAAGTCTGTTTGCCATCACCACTTTAAAATATCACCTTGATTATCAGATGATGTTTTAATTTTACTCATTAAGCTGATGAGGAAAATTATAATCTATTGCATATACCTTCATATCTGCGTTTCTAGTCTGTCTTTTCCCTTTCCAGTGACCCAGAATTCTTTTATTGTTTTCTTTCTGTTTCAAGACTTTCTCTAGCAACCTTCAAGGGCAAGTAAACTAGCACTAGGTTTTTTGCTGGCTTTCATATGCGAATTTGTTTAATCTTATTTTCATCTGGAAGGATAATTTCTTTAGATATTAAAGATTTGGATTCGACAGGTCTTTTTATTTCAACTTTTGAGAGTAAACACTCCCTTCTGGCCTCCCTGGGTGCAGTTTTTCTTTTTTAGAAAAAAAAAAAAAACCACTGTCAGCTTGATCATGATGTTTATATTATAACGTATCAGGATGTTAAATCACCAAATTGTGTACATTAGAAATATACAGTTTTGAATTATGAACTATGCCTCAAAAAAGCTAGGGTGAAACCTCTCTTGGTGTTCCCATAATTAATGTATTCTTTTCTCTGTCTCCTTTTAAGATACTTTTTTCTTCATCTTTAGTTTTGAAAATTTAATTATGATGTGTCTTAGTGTGAACTTGTTTTGAGTCATCTTGTTTGGATTTGCTACATTTATTTGAATCTGTAGGTTTGTGTCTTGTGCTAAATTGGGGGTGTTTTAGCCATTATTTATCAAACACTCCTTCTCTATTGTCTTCTTTTTTCCTTGGGCTCTGATGATAACAGTATTGGATCTTTTATTCTTGTTCCATGTGTGTCTGAAGCTGTGTTAAATTATTTTCTCCAGTCAATTTTCTCTATTTTGTTGCGACCAGGCAACTTTTATTCTTCTATACTTAAGTCTACTGATTCTGTGTTCTGTCACCTCTACTGTTGAGCCCATTATAGGAAATTTGAAAATTTCTATCATTTTCTTTTTTTGTCTTTTTGGTTGTGAGCCTGAGCCTTTAACTCCCAGCCCTCAGTTTCTAATTTATAATATCACTTTATTTTTTATGGCTTCTGTTTCTTGAGATTTTTTTTCTTTTTGCTTCAAGAGAACTTGTAATTGATTATTGAAGCATTTTTATAACATGCTTTTAAAAAAATCTAATACCATTGAAGTCATCTGATTTGTTTTATTATTGGCATTAGTTGATCTTTTTTTTTGCATTCATGTTGTGATTTTCTTGGTTCTTGTTTGATGAGCAACTCTTAGTTTTTTTTCCTGGACATTTTGCCTGCTATATGTGTAAACCCTGATTTCTCATTTAACCCTTTATTTGGCAGCAGTCTCTCCGTTTGGTTCAGTGGTCGGTGCTTGCCTGTTTAGTAGGCAGTTTGCAGTCTTCGTGGGGCTGTTTTGGCTGGCACCTTTTATCTGGTGTCTCTGAGGCTCCCCTGCTAATGCTATTTGAGTTGCAGAAGCATTCAGAGTTGGACTTTGGCTTTCTTTTAGTGAAGGAGCCACTGTCAGTAGTGGATTCCTATCTCAGTGCTCCCCTGTAGGGGAAGAGAGTGTCGGGGTCCTGAAGACAAAGAGCACTCCCAGATTGAGTAAGGTGATGAACTTGGGACCCTCCTGATGATTCCACTTGCCTATCACAAGCTGGAAGTGTGTACTTACTTTCTTGGTCATGTATGTGCTGGTGTCATTTCTCTGTCCATTTCTGAGTCCCATTCCATCTTCCCTTAAGGAAGCAAAAGTTCCAGTGGAAATCTGTTCCATTTGAATCTGTAGGTTTGTGTCTTCTGCTAAATTGGGGGGTATTTATCAAACATTCCTTCTTCTCCGATGTCTTCTCTTTTCCTTGGACTCTGATGATAACAATATTGGATCTTTCATTCTTGGTCTACAGGTCTCTGTTAATTATTTTATCCAGCCTATTTTCTCTACTTTGTTGAGACTAGGTAACTTCTGTTCTTCTACACTCAAGTCTACTGAGTTCTAGTGAGTGGCATTAGGGCTATAAATAAAACTTGGTCCAGGTTGGCTGGCAATCCTTGCCAAACCAGCTCTTTGTTCTTTTGATCGAGTGTGTGTACTATTAGATCCGACCCTGCTTGCTTACAGCTGCATCCTCCCATTTCCTCTGTGAGCCCTTCTGCAGGGCTAAGTGCAGCTGGTCTGAGATTCTTGGCCTTTCCATTGGGTGGCCTCTTTCTAGGTCTGTGCAATTCGTACTCCCTTGAGGGACAGTTGCCACATGTTACTAAATTTTAAGCTTGATCTCAAGGTACTTGATATTTAATTGGCAGTCCTTTATCCCTGGAGAGTAGCTTGTATGACTTGAGAACTCATGGGTACATGTGGCACTGGAAGAAATATCAGAAGGTAATGTTAGTAGTGATATGAAAGAACTCCTACTTACATGTAGTTTTACATAACTCTGCTTGAGAGATTAGAGCAGGAAAGGTGAATGGGTTGCAGAACTCCAATCATATTTAAAGTTTGATTCATAATAATCACCTAGAACAAAATTATTTTCAGCAGTGTTGGTTAAATAACATCTGTTGGTCCTTTAATCACACGTGGCTGCAATCCACATAATGTTCTTCCCTCGAAGAACCACCCTGGCAGCTTCACAAGGCTGTAAGTCTTAGAGTTGTTTCCTGCCAGCAGGCTAACAGTTTCTAGGCTGAGCTTCTGGCAAAGAGCGGGAGAGGGGACCACGAGAAGTTACCCAGAGATGAGAAATGAAAGAAACGGACTCAGAGAAAAGGTCCGGGAGATAGACTCGTGTTTTTTTCATGCCAGCAATGTGTTTATATGCTAAAAGCTACTGTGCTCTGAGCAAGGAAGTGGGGGGCAGGAGGAAGGGAAGGGTGAACCACCTTGGCTCCTACTGGGGGACTGCAGAGCTCCTGTTTGTGCAACCAGTAAAATAGAGGTGTGACATTTTGCTCAATATCTTAGGGGAAGGGGCCATCAGGGTCTGGAACTCTGCAGAGGTAGGTGAGGCATGAAAAACTGCAATATCCCGACCTCATGGAGCTACGGATAACTCAGCCTATGGAGATATCAGATAATTCTTGGAGGTTCCTGGACAGGACTTACAGGTCTGCCTTGAGCCAGGCAAAGTTTCATTTCTACACAGCAGCACCACAGCCTGGTTTCCCCAGCCATGGTGGACTCCTGAAGTGCTGAATCAGCAGGTTTACCTCTGCTCAGCTCATTGGAGTTCTTAGGAAAAGGCAGAAGGTATCTTAGAGGAAACAAGCTTGCAGTGCAGAAATACAAAACATCACTGTTTCCTGGGCCCAGTGGCTCCAAGGGATTGAGAATTCATTTGCTACTTTTAATTTTCTATAACTTGTTCTATAATTTAACTAAGAAAGACTTCCTTTCCTCCAGGGAAGTCATTCTTGACAGTTCCTTGCTTAATTTTTTTTAATTACCACAACTGATTTAGTTCACTTATTTTTCCCCACAAATGAATTTATAATTGATGTGGGTAGAACAAACTATGCAGTTTATAGTTTAGCAATATCATAAAGTTTTAATTGAAATTCGGAATGGCAGGAACTAGAGGGAAACATGAAGAAATAGTTTCTACGGAATTATATTATTGCATCACTAAGTCACTTAGGTTTATGCATAATGCCTCTTCCACAGGCAACCCTGCCTCTGTTGAATGCTGGCAGATCACTCAATCTTTTCTTCTCTACAGTCACTTTGAGTTTTTCTCATGAAGACAAACCTGCTCATTTTGTTAGTTTTTCTATTATTTGAAGCTCTCAGCTCTCTTGTGATGACTACATGGCATTACTTCTTAAGAAAAGCGGAGAGCCCAATAGTAACTGTTAGATATCTACACAATCTGGTAGAGGCATATTTTAAAGAGGAACATATACTTGCCTTCTGTAATTCATGTATCAGGAGTCAGGGTCTTGTAATTAGTAATCCCTGATGCTGTGTGCTTTCTCTTTTATTAAAACTCATATCTAGGGTTTGTGGGTTGTTCTGTTTGGGTTTCATTTTTTGCATTTTCCCCCTTTTTTCACTGAATTTTTGTGAATTTCATGCAATATATTTTGATTGTATATAGATCCCCTCCCTTACCAGCATCCATTCTTACTACTCCATAATTAATTTCATGTACTCTATTATACAAATATTAAGACCTATAGTCAAATTTGTGTCCCTGGGTGTCCTTCAGGATAGATCCATCCCCTGGAACCTAGTTAACTTACTAAGAATCACACCCTTAAAAGAGCCTGACTCTCCTCAGCAGCCATCGGTTTCCAGGTAGGATTGGGGTTTCTTACCCGCTTCCCCATGTCTAAGCTAGGATTTTGTCTGGTTAGACCTTGCATGGGATTTCTACATGTTGCACCCATTGCTGTGAGTTCATGTAAGTAACTGATCAGCTTTCTGGAAAACTGTTTCCCGTGGTCACCCGCCACCTGGCTCTTACAGTCTTGCCACTCCCTCGTTTGCAGTGATCCCTGATCCTCAGGGAGCAGTTTAATATAGGTGTCCTATTCCAGGATAAGCACTCTGCAGCCTCTCATTCTCTGCAAGCTGGCTGGTCATAGGTTTCTGTGTTAATCAGCACCTAATGCATGCAGAAACTTCTCTCAAGAGAGGTGAGAGATGCGTGTTAATCTAGGGATATAACAAATAAGTCATTAAGAGTCACGTTACTATTATATCTACATGTTCTTAGGCCTGATGTCAATGTCAGGTGTGGGCTCATCTTATGAAGTAGACCTTAAATTCAGTTAGAAAAGCATATCTAGCTTTTATTGAACTAAGGGAGAATATGTATTTCTTCATAATTTAAGCTGTGTGTAAGGAGTGCTCAAGAAAGAGAATATGGTTTGTTGACTTTCACCTCGACTGTGACTTTAGTGTCTTCTGATTCAGAGAAGGCTCCATTGAACATAGTTCCTTCTTTACTCAAGAACCAATGACCCATTGGTGACTTAGGTCTTGCTTGTCTTATCTTCCCATTGGAAATCTTTTCTATAAAACAGGGAGAATGGGGAAAGTAAGAGCACTTGAGATGCAAATCAATTTATTTTGTGTTTAGAAGACAGTTTTGGTGAAGATGAATTTTAAAGTCCCACTGACTAAAAACAAGTCAGTGGATATCTGTTTTTATTAAGCTTGGCCCTTCTAACCAACCATAATAGAAATAATTTTAGAGTTTCTCTTAGTTTTCAGTTGGTAGATTTTTAGGTATTAAAGTTATAGAACACCTTTTCCTGCATTTGTAAGGGGCCCCAGTTTTGGGGGATATGCAGGAAAAGGTGTTCTATAATTTTATTAACAAGAAAAAAGAAACTTTTGTTTTCTTTTTTATAATTTTTTTTCTAATTTTATTTATTTTTGTATGTTTATGAATGTACTGTTTGCATGTAGGTTTGTGCACCCGTGTCGTGCAATGTCTCGGAGGTCAGAAGAGGGTCTCGGATTCCCCTGGAACTGGAGTTCTCCTGGAATTGGAGTTACAGACAGTTCTTAGCCACCTTGTAGGTGCTGGGAATCAAACCTGGGTCCCCTGCAAGATCAGTCAGTCGGTGCTCTTAACCACTAGGCCATCTCTCCAGCCCCTAAACTTTTGTTTTCTATCATGGGCAACTTGTTAAAGAGGAATGTGGTCAGTATGTAATCACTACAGTGTGTAGCAAAAGGTAAACACTGTAATATATAACAAAACATTGATCTTTATAAGTGGAAAAGACTAGAGCCATAGTCAGCTCTTCAGAGCCTGGTCCTAGAAGCTGGAGAAGGTGTCATAGGAAAGATGGAATCTCAGTGCTACTGTGCTCTAGATAGAAACTATGCTTCTTAAGAAGTCTTAAAGAATGAGATGATAACGAGGCAGTAAGTCAGATAATTTCTGCTTTAATTAGTCAGCTATGTAAAACACACACACTCACACACACATACACACATAAAGGCACCCCATGCTACTAAAGGAACACAAATACGAGAAAATGTTTTGGAATGTCCTGTTCTTTTCTATTCTTTATGTTAGCAATTAAATACTATAGTGCTCACTATATGGAAATTACAAAGTAATTAAAATGTGACATTCTATAAAGGCATAATAAAACCAGAGAGGCTGGTCCAACACTTTATTAAGTAGAAACAATTATTTTGGAGGTTGAATCCATTTCAAGTTGTGTGATTCTCTCCTTCCACCTAGAGCCAGGTATAAGAGCTCAGAGCTTATGACAATGTTCCAAAAACTTTTGACCATTTCCTGGAGTTTTAGGTGTTCTTCAGTAAAAGGGAAATTTCCAGAAAATGGCTGGGCATCCATTTGAAAAGGTTTCAGTTGTACGGACCTGGATGGTAATGCCATATGACTCAGGAAGGCAGTCTACCATATTACAGACCCAGACAGGCAGGTTCTTAGGTTGGACATGGGCTTGTCATAAACCGTGCTTACAACATTCTTGTATGGATTCTTTTAGGAAGTCTTCAGGATACCAAGAAGGGTGCATATGCTGGGTTCTGTCCATCCATCCATCCATCCATCCATCCATCCATCCATCCATCCATCTGGCTTTGAATTCTACATTAATTTGGAGTGTTGGTTCAGTGCACTAACTTATCAACCCACGAATGTGTTATAGCTTTGAATTATTTTCAATTATTTTATCATCTCTATTTCATAGCTGTTAATTACCTTCAGAAAAATATGCCCTACAAAGTGCTCTACCTATTAATTATTAATGAGACCGCTTTCAATAGAGGAAGATTAGTTTCTGAAAATTTCTTGATTGCCAGAAAGCAAAATGTCCTCATCAACTGGCACAATCAGCAGTATGACTCTAAACTAGTAGTTAAGTGAACGTACAACCTCTTCATACATCTTGAGGGACAGCAGCACTCAACCAAGTTTGACAGAATTCCCCTGGCTTCACCCAGCTTTGTTGCAAATGTAGTAAACGTGAGCAAAATAACAGGTCTTCTGACTTGAACTTGTTGCTTTACTGTCCACCACTCTTATTGTTGCATTTTACTCCCGGGTTGAATTTCTACGCCTACTTTTCCTCCCTTCTCTTCTTGTCCAATTCCGTTCAATCCTGTTTGTCACCCAGTTTGTAACAGAAATTACTGATGTCTCCTTGACTCACAGATCTTAGTGTATAGGTTTACTCAACCATAGATGAACATCAACGCCAGCAGGACAGTGGAAGGAACTTCCTTGTGGAAATAATTGATGGTAGACCCACTTAAACTTGTTGAGGGTCATAGAAAGGTTTCATGGTCTAGATTGTAACTCTACCCCTGTAGTCACGCTGTCTCCCTTTCCCTCTGCCCTCAGGGAGAAGCCAGACTCCCTTCCCCACCTCAGCTATGCTCCACACATCTGTTCACTCTTTGCCTCCTCACGTTCTCCTTCCCAGTGGAAATGAACATTCTCCTTTATTTCCATCCTGAAAAATTGCCCAAGTGCTCTTCTGTCTCCTGACCCTGCTAATCTCCTAAGCAAAGTCTCCTTTCTCTCAGTTTCTACTGCTTTAACCATATTCTCCCAAACTTGTCACACTCAGTCATTCCCTCCACGCTCGGTTGTCCCCTCCACGCTCGGTCGTCCCCTCCACTCTCGGTGGTTCCCTCCACGCTCAGTCATTCCCTCTACATTTCACCTGCTCCATTTTGTTTTCCCAACAACATTTTCAAGTCTGAAAATAGGAATCATGTTTCTCATATACTTTGTAAAGGTTAATTTTTTTATTAAAATATTTTATTTATTTTGTATGTGTATGAATGTACTGTCTGCATGCAGGTTTGTGCACCTGTGTCATGCAGTGCTGCGGAGGTCAGAAGAGGGTGTCGGATGCCCCTGGAACGGGAGTTAAAGATGGTTCTTAGCCACCATGTGGGTGCTGGAGATTGAACCTGGGTCCTCTGCAAGAGCAGTCAGTGCTCTTAACCACTAGGCCATCTCTCCAGCCTGTAAAGGTTAATTTTTTAAAAAATTAAAAAAAATTGTACACATTAGTATCCAGTCCATGGGTTCTAACTCTGTGGAGTCAACCAAACTTAAAAGATATTTTGGGGAAAATGCATCTATCCTGTATTTCTTGTCTTACTCCTTAAAAGTTCAGCATTACAGATATTATTGTATCACTTCCATTGACGCAGTAGTAGTCTAGAGCTGATTTCAAGCAGAAGATGTAGGGCTGGGGAGGTGGTTGCTCTTCCAGAGAACACAGGTTCAGTTCCCAGCACCCACATGGCAGATAACAACCATCCATAGCTCCAGTTCCAGGGGGATTCACTACCCTTATCTGGCCTCTGCAGGCATTTCACACACAGGGCACACTTACATACATGCAGGGGAGACACTTATAAACACCAAATTAAAAATAAAGTGGAAGCTGTGTGTAGATTATATTCAATTGTGATGTCATTTTGTATAAGGGAGTAGAACTTGTATGGATCTGGTCATCTGAAAGGGATCCTGGAGCCATCCCTCATGACTGCTGAACAACTGCTATATATTTGCTATTTACTGGGTGTCTTCAAACACCTGTAGAATGTTCGTCTTGCACTCATTGACACGAGGCCGGCCTTCAGGATCAATCGCAGGGAGTGCAACTGTGTTGCTAGCAGGCACTGATTGGGTAATAACTGATTAGGGTGCATGTCTGCAAAGTAAACTTCCTCATACCTCCAAAGGGCTCTGTATTGATGAAGAAGCTGATCAAAGGTATAGATTAAGTCCCATATCCCCATCTTAGTCTTTTTAAAGCTTCTATAACAGAATGTTTGAAAATAATTTTTATTAAAAACGGATTTTTTTTTTCTCATTGTTCTGGTGACTAGAAAATCCAAGATCAAGGTGGTGGCATTTTTAGTACAGGCCTTAACTCTGCATCCAAGATGATGTAATGGATTCTGTGTCCTCCAGAAAGCGCAAGTGCTATATCCTCAGACGCTGAGGAGCAGAGGATGGCTCTGCTTCTGCAGTTCTCATTCATCATCACTCCAGGGGGAAGCAGCTCTGTGGAACATATTGGGTTGGGCATTTAGACCCTCATGTTACATTGAGATTTAGTTTTCAACATGAGTTTTGTAGGGATCAATAACATTCAAAGCACAGCAATTCTTTGATGAAAAATGAGAGTTGGTTTTAAGTTATAATGAAAATGCCTTGACCCCACTTGAAATTCAAGAGATTTGAGATTAGTGTTGGAATTGTATTTTACTCATCTGCTGGTCACTATCAATTTTGATTCATTTAAAGCATGAAAAAGTAAAATAATGGAAACATAGCCTTAAACCATGCAGTTTTTAATAAAATATACCTAGACCAGTAATTTTCATATCTCTTACATTTCCATTCCCTCTAGATGATTCTTCTTTCTGTAACATGTAAATACTTTCTGTACATAAACATATCGATTATAGTTTTCAGATTTATCTTTCCCATTAAACTATAAATGTTATGAAAATAAGGGGCACACCCTATCTATTCTTAGCTCTTCCCATGAAAATGGAACTCTTGCGACTTTTGTTTTCAAAATCCTAGTACAGTATAATTTTCTAATTGTATTTCTCACTGTTGAGAAAAGCAGTAGCTTCCTCAAGCTAACTGTACCACCCATGAAGGAGGAGAGAGAGAAGATGGTAGAGAAAATGGAGGAGGAGTTTGCAACGGGGAAAGCCAGAGCATTTTACAGAAGTTTTCATCCCATAGATAGGTACTGAGTGACCACTAAGTGTCAGGAACTCTTCTGGTACCCCAAAAGGACAGCTCTGAACAATACAGGCATGGTCTCTATCCTCAAAGACCTTGCAGCACCCCCCCCCAAGAGACTGCTGACAGTGAATAGTTCAGTGAATAGTTTGCCTTAGAAGGGTCCCAGAATGAAAACACTGAAGTTCTTTGGAGGCATTAAAGGGAAGGGAGGTCATGCTGTCAAGAAGCGTCTTTAACACAGCCTGCTTCCCAGAAGCATCTCATGCCTCTCTCAGGCTTTGGCTGTACTGAAATCTGACATTCGGTGATCACCATTTCAACCTAGCAGGGGATGCTGGGAGTTAATCTGCACTGTTAACACCAGTGTCCCTAGTGAGCCAAAACACAAAGCATTTCTTTTTTTTTTTTTTTTTTTTAATTTTTATTTTTTTATTTTTTTAAAAATGTTGTATGTAAATGTAATGTTCCTTGCTGGCTCGCCCAGGTCTGCGCACCCGTGTCGTGCGATGCCGCGGAGGTCAGAAGACGGTCTCGGATTCCCCTGGAACTGGAGTTCTCCTGGAACCGGAGTCACAGACGGTTCTTAGCCGCCATGTGGGTGCTGGGGATCGAACCCGGGTCCTCTGCAAGAGCGGTCGTCGCTCTTAACCGCTAGGCCATCCCTCCAGCCCCGACAAAGCATTTCTGATTGCCTGGAGTCCAGAGGTACTTCTGGCCAATGGGTGTCATATATTAAAAAATTTTTATTTATTTATTATTTTTATATGTGTATGAATGTACTAATGTCTGCATGTACGTTTGTGCACCCGTGTCGTGCAATGCCGTGGAAGTCAGAAGAGGGTCTGGGATTCCCCTGGAACTGGAGTTCTCCTGGAATTGCAGTTTCAGACGGTTCTTAGCCGCCATGTGGGTGCTGGGGATCTAACCCGGGTCCTCTGCAAGAACTTCGGTGCTCTTAACCACTAGGCTATCTCTCCAGCCCGGGTATCATATATTAAACCCTAGGCCTTATAACTAGAAGTTCATAATGAACCAAGAGTCCTAATTCAGTGGCTTCATTTGTGTTTTTGGAATGGTGATGATACCATGCAGTTTTTAGACTAACACACCTCCAAGCGTAGATTGTTAGACATTTCGTGTGCAATAATGTGTTAGGTTTAGTTTGCAATGTACAGTGAAGGTGCTCCATGTTACAGAAATATGAGCGTAAAAAGGGTTGAGGTATATCAGGCTACAGAAGAACATTATTTACACATGAAAACTCAAACAGAATACTAAAAGATAAGAATAGAGATGAGTAAAAATCATACCTCAGTTAATGCAGCTAACTGGGATTATGGATCAAACCAGCCAAGGTTTCAGCAAGGTTGATTAGCTCTCATTTGTAATCAGGACTGTTTGATTTTGTGCAGAGTTATACATAAGCAAGCTCAGGGCAAGTAATGATGTGATACTGTTTTATAAAAAAAAATACTGATAGCACATTCATAAGCTTGATCCCAGCTTGCTCCTTGCAAAGAAGGAACTGTTTCCATGCAGCTATGCTTCAAGCTATTAGCAACCTTCTGTTCCAAGGAACAGGAACAGGGCTTTCTTTGGAAAGTGACTGATACCTTGATCTGCGTACTTGCTGATATATTTGAGCTCTAAATCAGGATGTGCCTGAGATCTAGAGCAAAGAGGGCTTGATGCCTCAGCAGGTCTTGGCAGCCTGTGTTTGGAGGTCGCATTTAAGCTCATCTTTGAGGATCTGCATGTTATGCCCTAAGCGGTGTTCTTTGCAGAGGGAGCAGTATGTGCGAGCACAGCTCTACCCACACAAGGGAACCAGCTAACAGCTGGCTAAAGGAGCCTATGGTTAAGACTATGGCAGGAAGAGGTGAAAGAGGGGACTTCACAGCTTTATACGCTGCCCCTGGACATTCCTCTGAAGGCAGTGAAGCTGAAGTATGCTCTTTGAGCAGCAACTGACAAAATCCTTTTGATATTTTTAGAGAATTGTGTTGGTAACTCAGGAAACCAATGACAATCTGAGTTACAGAGCCAGTGAGGGCCAGGAGGAAGGGCTGGAAACCTGAGGCCTTGTACTACAGTTTGGATCTTGGATTTTCTTCAAAGTGCTGGTGGTTAAGGCTTGATCCCTAGGGTGACCCTTTGGGGAGGTGATGGAACCGCTAAGTGGTAGAGCCTTACAGATGGTCTTGGTTAGAACCTTCTTCAGTGTGGGAAGCACATTCTTGAGAGACATGGCATGGTGATTGAAAGAGGTCAGATGCTGAGAAGTATCATAGCTGTATAATCAATCAGCTTTGACCCATAAGCCAGTAGAGCCCTTGGGTCCTGGGATATGGAGACTTATCTTTACCGCCTTGGGTGGTAGCAGCAACTTTTATTTAAGGTTGATTGTACGGCTACTATCTGAACTGTTGTTATTAATGAACCCTTACCACAAACAACTCTGTAGTGTGCTAGAGTGATTACAATTGTCCAAATGAGAATAACTGAGATCTAAGAGGCAATATAGTTTACTTAGAGCTTCAGATTTGCATGGCAAGCCCTCAGCCCATCATCCTCTCTTGCCTATATTGCCTATGGGAATCTTCCCTGTTGGCCCTACACAGTGGAGCAAGTATCAGCAGGGACCTTCTGCATTTCACTGCATCCCCCTTCTCTGTCATTCCTCTGCCTATAATGACAGTATTCTTTTCTTAATTACCCAGACCAGAAATCAGGAAAGTGCTTATTCTCTTCATTTCTCTCTGTCCTTCCAGCACTCTGTTAGTCACCAAAGCTGAATGCTTTCTCGTCTTGGATACTTCAGAGCAGAGGTATACTTCTCGGTGAACAGTCTCCCCTCTGTTCTCTTCCTGGAGCTTTGCACAATCAGTGATTTACTAGTTTCCCTTACCTTCACGATTGGATTATGAACTTCTTAAAGGACAGACCATATTTTCAACCCATATCTGTGTCTTAAGGCTTTAAGATTTACTGTATTTTCCTAGCAGTAGAAAATTTAAATTTTGTACTGATTGTTTCAGTCAAAGGCACCCTTTATCATGGAACTTGTATTGTGCTTTATCATTTCTTCATGTTTAAACGAACCCTCTGCTGCATGGAAGAACAGCATCAGACTTTATGAGTTCTAATAGAGAACAATGACTAGGTCAATAGACTGGTCAAGGACTGGTTTCTAGAAGTTCCCAAAGGGGTGGATTTCTAAAGGGTGGTCTTGGTCAAACATTCAGACTTCAAGCCTCAGGTTACTAGCAGTTTCAAGAGCCCATGTGGAATGCGAAGAGGGGCAGATCCCAATGTTAATGAAGCCCCGAACAGAGTGCAGGAAAGACTCCCCAGGTTCAGGAGACACAGCTAGATTACCAGATATCCCC
Organism: Rhizomys pruinosus; assembly: GCA_009823505.1. Lineage (NCBI taxonomy): Eukaryota > Metazoa > Chordata > Mammalia > Rodentia > Spalacidae > Rhizomys > Rhizomys pruinosus. The sequence continues at coordinate 377,418 of VZQC01005897.1, forward strand.
TAAACCTTTGTTCCCTCTTTGATCCTCCCATTCTCCATTGACTTGATATTTTTAATTATATGTGACATTGTCTGGGTGGTTAATGAAAGGAAATGAGATTTGTATTGAATTAGTTTAAAATTCACAGGCCTGAGTTTCAAAATGAAATATTCTAGTTTTATTTATAAGTAAATTTTTAATTTTCTCAGTTTCTTTCTCTGGTATTTTGTGATCATTTAAAAATTGTCACGTGATCTTCAGTTTCACCTCCCCTGTCATTTTTGAAACATGCACTCTCATGTCAGTTGACAAATGCTAGCATTCTGTTCAACTGTGAGAGCTGTGGGAAGAGGATGGACCTCGGCTGCAGATTTTTCATGCTGTAAAATCTCATTAGCTTAGCTTCTATTGCTTTAGATTTGTGATAATTTAGGTCTGGCAAGTGTGACTGACATGAAGTAAAATGTTTCCCCTTTTATGTACAAAATTGTCATTTTTGTCACTAATTTTCAGAATGGTAGAGCTGAAGGAACCGTAAGTCCTCTTCTCAAAGGCCTGATGTGGCAGGTGAAGACCCTGAGGTACCGAGGGTAATATAGGGGTTGAGAGCAGCAGAAGCCTGATCCTCTGTTCTCAGATTCCACGACTCCATATGCATAAGAAATGCCACTTAAACTCCTAAGGAAGCCCCACCTCTAACCCCGTACTGATGTCCAGCTCATTCCTTCCCTGTCTCTTCCAAGTTCATATTATTTCAACAGTAATGCTATCCTTGAATTGGTAGTGGAGCCTTAATCCATGAGGAATATTAGAACGTTTACCATACTAGAAATGAAGCTTCTCCCAGTGTCTAACTTTCAAGCCAGCCCTAGTGGCTGGGAGAATGACAAGATGAAACCTGCATGGTCCCCTCCCCTTCACAGTTGATGTGCAGCCTGCAACCACAGCTAACTTCCTGCCTCCCCCAGGGAGACCTTAGCTGAGCTGCATGCCCATTAGTCCAGTATCCATTTGGGAACTCAACAGTCATTGACTGATAAGCACATTGAGCAGTACCTGACTTAATGGTGACTGCCATTGTAGATCCTGTCCTAGAATATCACAAGAGCACCAGGTAAGGTCAAGAGGGACTCTGGAGCTGTTGTCTTGGACTCTGGTCAATTCTGGCTGTTTCCTTTCATGGGCTGACAGTTTGTCCAGGAATAACCTTTCAATCCTACTAATGAAGCACAAGCAATTAGATATATAGGTATTTAAACAGTACTAATTGTTATGGTAGGTTACTTTGGTATAGACACAGATGTTTGGATGGTATGTTAATCCATGAATTACATTTTTTTTTCTGTAAAATATGACAGGGTCTTACTGTGGCTTATAACATCTCCTAACCACTAGAGGATGTAAGCTTGTGGCATCAGCCGTGGGTTATTCCTCCAAGGAGAGAGCTATAGCCACTTAGATTTGGGATATACAGGTATATGGCTGCCACTGCTGCACAGTATTTCCAGGCAGTCTCGACCACCTGTGCCCCTTTTCTAAGCCTAGGGAACAATCTGCAGAAGAGGGGGCGTGGTAGAATGTAAGGACTGCAATTGGGGTGAATGGCGAAACTACAGCAATATAGACTGGACACTCATCTGATCGACTTGATTGAACATACAAGCCCCCCCTGCTGGATGGTGGGACCCATGGGCTGTGTGGGTTTGGGCACAACTGCTTGCAAATTGGTTTTACATGAAGGATGCTTGTACTCATAAATTATTACTTATTGTTAAAAAAATGAAAAAAAAAAAAGTAATAAAAAAAAGAGGGACTCTGCCTCTATTCTCCAGAATCCCTTGAGCAATGGTGTTTGCATCTTGTGGAAATGACTAGCCGGCTGGCTGGCTGGCTGGCTTTGAGAGTCCAATGAAGATTATGGAGCATTCTTCCTGTTCCACTGTCAGATATGGAGATATTTGAGTACACATACATACACACAGATCTGCACACAGTTTCAGGGAGAGGCATCTGTGGATTCTTGTAATCCCATCACTGGCATGGAGGAAACAGTTCCCATAAATGGAAGTTTTCTAACTTATAATGAGTACTACCCATAGTTGTATAGCATGATGTAGATAAATGATATCTTTTACATATAGTAGCATATGATGTTAGATAATTTCTCTCATTTAATAGATGTGAAATGGCAAGTGATAGTCACCATAATAATACAGCTATTATTATTAGCTACCATTGTATGCTGGGCACTGTTCTAAGCTCTTTGCATGTATTGACTCCTTATAATCTCCTTCTGAGGTAGGAACTTTTATTTACCCTAGTTCAGAGTTAAAGTCACTACGGGGACTGGAGAGATGGCCTAGTGGTTAAGAGTGCCGACTGCTCTTGCAGAGGACCTAGGTTCGATCCCCAGCACCCACTTGGCGCCTGAAAACCGTCTTTATCTCCAGATCCAGGGGAATTCGACACCCTCTTCTGACCTCTGCGGCATCGCACGATACCGGTGCACAAACCTGCATGCAGACAGTACATTTATACACATACGAAAATAAATAAAAAATTTTTTAAAATTGTAAAAAAAAAAGTCACTACGATGGAATAGTGTGGGGCTTACAGGATTGTGGAGGGGAGACCTCAGTATTATGCTTGGGACTGAATGGACCCGCAGACATGTTTCACAGTTGCTGAATGAGTCTTATTTGAGGGCACCGTACTTTCCCTGTGATGAAAATTTTTAAAAATTACTTCACATCTGGAATATTCAAAATTTAATGCTTAGGACACTATTCAATATTGGCCTACCACACTTGGGGCCATGTGGCTCCTTCCAGAGTCTGGCCAGCTTCTGGGTTTATATTGTACTTAACAGAGAAGAGCCAGTACTTCCAGAGGTTGGGGTAAATTAGGAAGGGAGAATGACTCTGGGAGACTGATGATCTGTTGCCATCCCTCTGGGTCATAGGATTCTGTGACTTGGTGACTCTAGGCTATCCCTTAGTTAACAGGTGAAAAAATTAATGGTGATGGAGTCCATTCAGTCCCAAGCATAATACTGAGGTCTCCCCTCCACAATCCTGTAAGCCCCACACTATTCCATCGTAGTGACTTTTTTTTTTTTACAATTTAAAAAAATTTTTTATTTATTTTCGTATGTGTATAAATGTACTGTCTGCATGCAGGTTTGTGCACCGGTATCGTGCGATGCCGCAGAGGTCAGAAGAGGGTGTCGAATTCCCCTGGATCTGGAGATAAAGACGGTTTTCAGGCGCCAAGTGTTTCTACCAAGTGTTTGGTGTCAACAATTAGAGTATTGCTGTGCCCACACACAAGAGTCTGCTGGGCCACGAGACCTTGCCCGGTGTTCTTGGAAATAAGAGATGAGGTCCGTTTTGCTTTTAGAAAAAGAAGGAAGGAAGGAAGGGAGGTGGGGGAGGGAGGGAGGAAGGGAGGGAGGGAGGAAAGAAATTAGTTGAGCAAATTGCCATATTAATGTAAATTATTTTCATGGGAAATTTTGTGTAGGGGGTGGTGGGCTATAGTAAAAATTTTTATTTTATCTTTAATTAGGTGCTGGGTTTTCAGATGCCTCAGGCCATAACAATATGTGAAGAATAAATTTGGAACTTGTAGGGATCTCAGAGGAATTTCTTGTATAAAATTTGTTCTTTGCTCTTCTATAGTTTTTTCTAGTTCCCTGTGTCTTCAGCCATGACAGTGTATGTGGGACCATAGTGTGCAGTGAGGACACACTCTCAGATCTCTTTACATGCTTCAGTGTAGATCTGATATGCACATAGTTCCTCATGTCTTTCCATGGCTTACCTGTTCATTTATTTTAGCATACAATAATATTCCATTGCATAAATGTATTGTGTGTTATCCATTCACTCCCTGAGGGAGCTCTTGATTTCTTTCAACTGATCATGAATTGAAACCTTATAAACATCTGTGTCCATGTTTTTGTGTAGACCTGTTTACAGTTCCTTAGCAATAACATAGCATCAAGCATTGTTTTGTAAGGAATTGCTGTCTTCACAAGCAGCTACATCACTTTGCATTCCTCTCAGCCATGAATGAGAGTTCATGTTGCTCCACATCCTTGCCATTTGATGCTGTCACCATTCGGGGTCTCACCATTCTTGTACCTGCAGTGGTAGCTCATTGTTTCCATTTTTATTTCTTTCATGTCATATGCTGTGGGATATCTTATTCTTTGCTTGTATGCCATGTATGTATCTTCTTTGGTGTCTACTGTCTGGTAGTTTTTGATTAGATACCATACAATGTGAATTTTTTCTTATTGAGTACTTTGTTAGGACCTTCTTTTTTAAAAAATGTTTTTTAACTTTTATTTTATGTGTATGAGTGTTATTTATGCCTACATGTATGTAAGTACACCACATGAATACAATGCCTGCAGAGACCAGAAAAGGGCATCGAATTTCCTGGATTGGAGTTACAGATGGTTATGATCTGCCAAGTAGGTGCTGGGAACTAAACCTGGGTCTGCTGTAAGAACAGCCAGCACTTTTAACTGCTGACCCTTTAGCATCAAGGACATTCTTTTTTTTTATTAATTTTATTTATTTCTGTATGTGTATGAATGTACTGTCTGCATGCAAGTTTGTGCACCCGTGTCGTGCAATGCTGCGGAGGTCAGAAGAGGGTCTCGGATTCCCCTGGAACTGGAGTTCTCCTGGAATTGAAGTTTCAGACGGTTCTCGGCCGCCATGTGGGTTCTGGGGATCGAACCCGGGTCCTCCGTAAGAGCGGTCGGCGCTCTTAACCGCTAGGCAATCTCTCCAGCCCAGGACATTCTTATTGTTAGGTGAACTGGTTTAAATGTTCTTCCATTTGCTCTGGTATGTAGGCAATTTAAAACACTTTGATCCTTGTGAGTCTTGCCTTTATGGTGTTTTAGGCCTGTACAGTGTAGGGCTACTGGTACAGTGTAGGGCTACTGGTATAGTGTAGGGCTACTGATACAGCGTAGGGCTACTGGTACAGGGTAGGGCTACTGGTAAGGTGTAGGGCTACTGGTACAGTGTAGGGCTACTGATACAGTGTAGGGCTACTGGTACAGTGTAGGGCTACTGATACAGTGTAGGGCTATGGTACAGGGTAGGGCTACTGGTACAGGGTAGGGCTACTGGTACAGGGTAGGGCTACTGGTACAGTGTAGGGCTACTGGTACAGTGTAGGGCTACTGGTACAGTGTAGGGCTACTGGTACAGTGTAGGGCTAATTTAAGTATTTGTTCAGACCAGGGTAGGATTTTTCTGAGTGCCATACCCAGTACCTTCTAAACTGAATTTCCCACTCTGGCTGCAGGAGGCTGTAAAAGGAATTGTCTCTGGGTGTCCAACACTGTTCTCTTTTCTCTTTTGCCTTCCCTGCACTCATAGTTTACATTCGTGTGTGGCAATTGGTTCTCTGCTGAATCTCTTAGGTTCTCTGTCTTCTCCTTCTGGGCTACTCTAGGTAGGGCTTGCTGTTTCATACTGTGAATTCTAACTGCCTTGATGTAACACTTAGCTCTCTTTCTCTGATTTATGGGAGTCTACTCATTCTTCCTGGCCTCTTCTTCCTTGTGTTGCTACCTGGACGTTTCCTCCAGGCATTAACTTGGTCAGGAGTACTTCACTTTTGCTTTTCTTTGGGGAATCATTTTCCCTCCTTTCCCAAGGTCCAGTGTTTTGAAAAGCACTGACTTCAGAGTTTTGTGATGTTTGTTTCAGAGTTCAGTGAGGTACTCCATGATGACTGGAGACTGAAGGATATTTCTGAATAAGGACGTTAACAGGGTGGAGAAAAATCAGTGAAGCACTCAGAGCATCGTCACACATTAGCTACTGAGTATTGATTTCACCACCAAATAAAATTCTCACAGTGAATTGCTTTCATGCTGTGGAGAGATATAGAGGAACATTAGATGCCCATTACTGAGTAGAAGGAGCCAGTGTGAAAAGGCCCATTTCATGGGGCTGGAGAGACAGGTCAGTGGCTAAGAGCACTGGCTGCTCTTGCAGAGGACCCAGGTTCAATTCCCAGCACCCACATGTCAGCTAACAACTACCCCCGACTCTGGTTCCAGGGGAATCCGATGCCCTCTTCTGACCTCTGCAGGCACTGCATGACATGAGTACACTTACAAACATGCAGGCAGTACACTCATACATAAAATAAAAATAATAAACAAAATAAACAAAAAAGAAAAGGCTGCATACCCCGATATTCCTCTACATGCATTGTGAACAGTGAAAAATGTGGAGACAAAGGGATCGAGGTGATCCTGTTTTTTTTTTAATTTTATTTATTTATTTATGTGTATGAATGTACTGTCTGCATGTAGGTTTGTGCACCCGTGTCGTGCAATGCTGCGGAGTTCAGAAGAGGGTCTCGGATTCCCTGGAACTGGAGTTCTCCTGGAATTGGAGTTACGGACGGTTCTCAGATGCCATGTGGGTGCTGGGGATCGAACCCGTGTCCTCTGCAAGGGCAGTTGGTGCTCTTAACCGCTAGGCCATCTCTCCAGCCCCGAGGTGATCCTTTTTAAATGTAGCATCTAGCGTGCTTAGAACTGTTTATTGAGACACTCATTGAACATCTACCAGACTCTGTATACTCTGGGAGGCCCTGGGAAATGGAGATGGGTCCCTATTCAGACCAGCCGTCACGATCATTGACTGACAATTCTTCTAAGAGGACTTAGGATCCAGTATTTTTGCATGTAGTCCATGACTTGTGTTCCTGATTGGAGAAGCTAGAGACTCATACATGAGGCACAAAGTAGACATTTGAGTTCCAAGTCCTCTGGACAATGCTGAGAAAAAAGTAGGTGCTCCAGAAATAGGTGTTGCTTGAATGAGTGAATGAAATTATAGAGATAATTTAGGGGCATGTTTACTTCAATGGTATAGGAAAGGATTTGAAACTATTTTGCCATCTCATATGCAGAGAAGTTTGATTGGAGCTATGCTTTTCAGTATTGTTGTGCTTTGGGAACAGTAGCAATGAGCAGAACAGGGCTCAGTCCTACAATAGGTTTCTGTCTAGAATTGTGCGAAGGATCAGCTGTCTCAGAACACTTCAGAGTGCCCTTAGCCTAGACTCATAGGGTGAGGGAAGACTTGTAGAAGGAGGTGATGCTTTCTAATGCACAGCCTGAACACATGACATTTAGTGAAGGGGCATATCATAAGTGATGAAGTTCTTACAATACCTAAACTTCTGCTTTGGTAGATAGAATTTTGCAACCAATGGCTTCTTCTGTTCTAATAGCTCTTGTGTAAGACTGGATGAGCTGGAAAGGTGAAATGACCTTCCCATCATGCTGCGTGCAATATTCCCTTCAGTACCTGGTTTAAATGAACTTCAGGTTTGGTTCCCTTTCATACAAATCTATTGTGAAAGTGGCCCAGCAGAGGGCTTAAGTCTTCACAACTAGACTTGTTGAAATCATTCGAAGACATAAATGAGAGTGGGGGAGACGGAGAGGGAGGGGAAAGGAGGAGAAGGCGGGAGAGAGAGCGGAGAGGGGGAGGGGATAAAGGCAGGCGAATTTGTCTTCTCTCAGCCTGGGATGCTGCCCAAGTTCATCTTTCTTCAGTCCAGCCAGCTCTGCAACAATGAGTGCTTCAGTTGATCAGAGCTTCCAACCTGCACTCAGCTCAGCGTGCAGGAGGGCTGCACAGAGAGACTATAGTAAATACAGAGCACTCATTGAAATGCCAAGTGCCACTACTTTGGCATTTAATTATCTGACTTTCTGGCAGCTGGAAGTAATGAGACAAGGAGAGAGGAGAGAAGGAGGAGGAGGAGGAGGAGGAGGAGGAGGAGGAGGAGGAGGAGGAGAAAGGAGGGGAGTAGAGGAGGCAGAGGGGAGCGAGGAGCAGAAAACAGGTCTGAGCACTGCTTTGATGGAAATGGATGTGACAGGGACGGTGCTTTCCAGGCACATCGTTAGGAAGCATTCATTCAATGTGTTTATAGTTAAAGTTACCTATAATTACTGAGAAGAAATCTCCAAATGTCCTTTGGTTTCTAAAAAGTCAACCCTTTGAGCATATAGATGCACATCAGTGAGGTTTAAAGGAAAGATCATCTCAGGTTTATGTGTGTCATGGCCTGTGCTATCCAAGGCATCTATACACACAGCTAGGTCACATGGGATGGAAACTCAAGGAAGCAATACTAAGGCTGTGCAGCTCTGTCCAATTTGAATCCAAACCGTTCTGTGGCTGTTAGAAATCTTACCTCTTGTGGGGAGGAAGAGATGTAAACTCTGGTGGTTGAGACAAGGAGCATCATCCTAGCTCTGCCGTTTACATCTGCCATGAACTCGGGCTGCTTGGCACAGCAGTTCTCCTGAAATTTAGTGGCTTCCTTCCTAGCAGAATCTTTTGTTGTTTGGGGAATTAGGCTGACTTAAAAGTCAGTTTATTGTTTAGTATGCATAGGTCCTGGGTGTTATCCCAAGCACCAAAAGAAAAAAAAAAGCACTGTATTTGGTGGCTAGCAGGAAGTTAAACAGTCAAGGTATTACATTTGAAAAATCTCTTTGTTTTAAGCAACAGGCACCTTTTTAAAAGTAACACTACTTAGAAAATGTGAGAAACCAGCAGGAAAGAGCTGTGTGGAGAAGTGAGACTAGCTCTAGATGCCAGCAAAACTCCTCCCAATCAGGGAAAACTTCCATGACCCCTCAGGCCTGCAGCAAGCCCTGCTTGTCCCTTCCTATACTTCCTCCATAGTCACTATCATTGTCTACCCTGGAGCACTTTATTGATACATGGGCCTGCACTGTTTGTAGTTGTTCTATACTGCAATCCTGAGAAATGTGTAATGAAGCATATCTGTATTTCTGTTCATGGTATGTTACAATCTTTAGTACAGCACTGACCCAAAGTCATCATGTAACACATAAGTACGTGCACACTCATGTACATACTCACATATTTTCTTCAAACTATACATTATCTATCCCAATAGGCCAATATTAAATATACTAACAATACTACATATCCTAACAGTGGTTACTTAGCTGACATACATTCCTTTGTGTAACCAGTAAGTTTCTATTCATGGTGCAAGAATCCTTGAAAACACAATGACAGCTCCCTGTGCCTCAGCTGCAGTTCTGTTCTCCAAGGTTAGTTCACACTTCTGTATACTCAGGCTGACCTGCAGTCACAGTGGCTCGTGAACTTGTCCAGAGGGCTTGAACTTCTCTTCTTGCTGAGACGGATGGAGTCTTCTCTTCACCGTGAGCGTTTCATGAGAAAGCCCTATTTGTCAGTACTCCAAGGAGACCTCCATTTGTCTCTCACATTTAGACCTGTGGAGGCCACACCCAGTGGCATCATCTGGCCTTTTACTGTCATGAAATATTACTGTTTTACGCTTACAAATAAAAGTTAGCAGCAATTCACTTCCTCGCGGTGTGAAATTAGACCTTCTAACCAGCTGGTTGCAACTGCCTGCTGGAGAAATGCTGGTGACTGCTAGTGTTCATGGTTCAATTCAATTAGGACTACTTTTTTTCCTCCTCTTTGGTGAAAGGGGTAGTCAAGATGAATGCCTTGCAAACTTCTGAAATATGTACTTGTATAAAAGAACTATTAAATTAGAGTAACATCTCTATGATCTTTGAACTGAGCCGTCATTCTGCCATTATTGATGTAGCTGCTTTAAGCCGTCTAATTAAAATCAGAGTGACAGATTTGTTATTGAAAATCTGAAACCCAGCTCACATCCCGAACAGCACATCTGAGCAGGGTATATATCTGCTGTTTTGATGGGCTCTCAAAATTACTAAGCTGTGCCGGGTGCCAAAAGGAATTCAATAAATCTTTTCTTTTCTTCCCGACCAGCTCTCATTAGTCTTTTTAATAATAGCACTAGTGGATATCAACTTCAGTTCTCCAAAATAAATTAAGTGTGTCCATTAGGGTTGTAATTACAGCATCAGATATGAGCTGATTCTGCTATAAGGAGATAGCAGCCTGGTAGAGCCCAGGGCTCACCTCTCCGTCCTTATGTTTGAAACACTGCTGCATGTATAAAATGGGGGTCTAACATGGGTAGAGATGGGTGGCCTAGCCAGGGCTTTTGTCCTTTGAACTGACACTATGTCTCCCCACTTGGAGTGCTGAGCGTATGGTATCATGGCATGTGAGTTCTGCAACTAGTAAGTGAGAGCTGGTCACCAGCTAGCAGCCTGTGGTTCAGAGCCTACTAAACAAACCACACAAGCCACGGAGTAGAACACGACAGAAGGCTGTGTTATCTGAAAATTTAGCTAATTTTTTTTCTAACTAGCAGGAGCCATCTGTCATGGTTATTCTGATCTGAGGGCTAAATTGAATGGAAGGCATTGCTGGGCAATTAAACAAGTTCTCTCAAAATATTTTCATACCTTTTCATCTTGTCGGAAGAGAGTTAGGTTTTGTTTTTTCAGATTATGCTTTTGTTTTTCGCTTGTTTGTTTTATTTTTCTGACATTTTCTGTCCTCCAAACCATAGTAAAACCTTCTTATGTTTTCAGTACAGGTGAGGTGTGATTAAAGGTGTACGTAGTGTTTGAAGTTTATGCTGAACTGGCTCTTTTGGCCTCACCACCTTACTCTCATTCTAATGGAGCTCATTTAAACTAATCCATGAGAAATTTACACAGGGGTTGTTAGAAGGGAGCACTTTAGCGGGGTTCTTTTCCCCCCTGTGCTTATAAAAGGGAGGAAAAAGTCACCACTGAGCAGAAAAAAAAAAAATAAGCCATGGGGCAGAAGACAAGCTTCAGTGGAGAGCTGCCTCCCTTCCCTATCTTAGCAGTTGGCAGCATTGTACATCCTATGAGGGGTAATTGTGGGAGTTCTGGCCTCTTGGGTCAGCCCAGGCATACAAAGTTTGGAAAGTCCTGTCTCCTAACTTTATTCTTTTTTTTTTTTTTTTTTTTTT